>CM069240.1:13173191-13773191 GCA_035582765.1 Acer negundo
AATTAGCCTTAAATTTAAACATACATATACTTAAAATTAAACATAAATGACAAATAAATATAAAAATTTAAAGTTTAGCATACACTTAAAATTCATATATAAACTTAAATTTAATATAATATAAAATCTAAATTATATAAATCTTAAATTCAAACATAAAATACAATCATGCAAAGAAATAAAAAGATTAGAGTTTTTATTTTTATTTTTATATTTTCAATATCTTAAAAAATAATTATATTAATACTGGGGCGAGGCGGGTCATAGTGGTTTGACCCATACCTGATCCAATTACAACCCGGGTCAACAATGTTAGATCCATATCCGACCTGATCCCGATTTTAAGTGCTCCCTAAACCTGCCCTAAACGGATCGGATCCCTGTTGGTTTGGGGGAATCAGATCTGTTTAGAGCAGATCGATGATTTTTTCCATCCCTATTCACAAATCACAATTATATATATGTCTCTACAATTGCAAAATTCTTGAGATGTTAATATCAAAAACTGTTATTTCGAATTTTTTTTTCAAGATTATTTCAAAATCTCGTCATTTATGAAAATGTCCAAATCGAATACATTTTTATTTAATTTACATTATAATGTAAAGTACATCTACCTCCATGGCTCCATATGTTGAGAATTGTGTTCATATATAGAATTGGTTGTTGTCTAAATAAAAATTACAGTGTATGGACTTGCAATGAATATACATTTCTAATTTGGCAACAAAATCAGTGCATTGTTAATTAATTAATTACAACCAAAATCAATTACATACATACATGGTTACATCTCCTGTTGGCTCTGATACTCATACCTCGACGTGTACCCGTGCAATTATTGAAAAATAATAATCAAATAATACCTAATGAATAGAAAAAGAACATTGCTTGTCATTACCCAATGTACTGACCGCACCATTTGTGTTGCCACGTGGCTTTTTTTTTAATTCTTAAACTGCAAGGAGATAAATGTAAAAAGTGAAAGAAAAAAAGCCACATGGCAACACCCTATTGGTGGGGTTAATATCTTGGGTATTGACGTCAGTACCCAAGCAATTTTCATAAAAAAATATATGGTCTAAATAGGTAGATAAATAGATACTGTCAAAAAAAAAAAAAAAATACCTAATGACTACATATTTATGGGAAAATTGATAAAAAAAGAAAATAAAAAAAAAAAGTAATATTATACAATAAAAATAATTAACTCAAATGATGTGGCAAGTGAGCTGTCATCATCACACACAACATGCGACGATGTGGTTAATGAAAAAATCACTTGCCACATCATTTTGATAGAAATTTTTGGGTTGTCTAACATTATTAAAAAAATAATCCTCTAAGTTTGACCATGATACCAAAATAAAATTAAAATTACTTTTAGAGCGTGTTTACTAATCAAGAATCTCAAAATTACTTTTAGGACATGTTTACTAATCATGAATCCTTCTTAGGATAGGGAATTACGTTACTGATTTTTGAATTCTTGTTTTTATTAAATTTGTGGAGAATTAAGTTATATGGACCCCACACATATTGGGAATTAAGTTACTAGATGAAAGGGAACTTGATTCCCCCAATCAACCTGGGAATCAAATCACATTTCTTGATTGAAAATGAAATTCATATATTTTTATTGAAATATTCTCATTTAAAAGTATTAAAAAAAAAAAAACTATGTTTCTATTTTGTTATTTTCTTCTAGGTCTTTTGTTCATTTCTTTCTCCATATCTTTTTCTTTCTATATATTATTGAATTTATTATGTGTAAATATTTTTTCTTCTAAATGTTATGATATCATATTTTAAAGATTTTTATATATATGAGCTGCGGATTATAGAAAGAAAAAAAAAAAAAAAACGAAGTGCGGCTATGATTATATGAATAATATGCATGAACTATCAATTATAAAAGATAGAAATAAAAACGAAGTATGGAAAAGAAACCAATATAAATGGGGGTTGAAAAATTATATAGCACTTTTTGGTGACTGATTTGCGTAATTAGCACCACTTTAATAACTCTAGTTTAAATAGCACCAAAGATGGAATTTGGACAAAAATACCCTTGCTCTTCTATTCTTTTCTCTTATCACCGGTGAGTTGACCGACAAAACCACCGGGAAAATGTTCGTCGAGTGTCAATCATTGTAATCGAAGTGTCGTTTTCAGTTTCGAGCTATGTGGAGAGAGAAACGAAGCCAAACCTAAACCGTCGTTGAACCTTCATCGTCAGATCTGTAACTATCCGTCGTGAATCTGACAAAACCGATGGCGCCAACAAACTTAGCGTCTTTCGATCTTCCAGATCCGACTATTTCCGGAGTCAATTGGAGCTGTCATCGACTCGTCACTTTCACCATTGATAGAGGTCAAATAGACTTCCATCACGATGAAGAAGAAGACAAAAACAAGTCTCGAATTTTTTCAAATATATCTCGAATTTGACTCAATATGTCTTGAATTTGTAAAATAAGTCTTAAATTTTACCTAATAAATCTTGAAATTGCAAATAAGTCTCGAATTTGTAAGAAAAAAGAAATACAAAGGAAAAACCTGGGTGGACTTCGATTTTGGTCTCGAATTTTGCCAACGAAGTGAGAACAAATTAAAATGAAAAAAAAAAATTCAGAGAGAGGTTTTTGTGAGTTGTGAAAGGACTCAAGGAGAGCAAGAAGGAGAGAGAAAAATAGAGAAAAATTAAAAATGAAAAATAAAAGTAAAAGAATAAGTGGGGGTATTTTGGTCTCACCACCTATTTTTGTGCTAATAAAACAAGGGTTATTAAATGAGTGACGCTATTAACAATACACTAAAAATCTTTTTATACTCCATTTGAAATTTTTTTTTTTAATATCAATTTTAACCTTAACTAAAATTACTAAAAAGGATAAAAAAAAAGTTTCAAAAACACTCAAACCCAATTTTTTTAGAATCTAATTTTATTTTTTTTCTTATTTAGGATGAGTTTGGTATTACTGTAACTTTTATAATAATTACTATTAACTGTGCTGAAGAAATAATTAATTATGAAATTAATTAACAGATATCTTGCAAGGTTCAGTTTTCTAAATCTGAAATTCAAACCTAAACACACGACCCAATACCCATCTAGATAAACTCAAACCCACATTAGAATATCACTTTGCAATTAGATGAGTTTAAAGAATAATAAAACAATATTGAAATGTCAATAGGTGGACATGTGGCAGCAGCTTGTGTTAGGTGGCAAAAAAATAAAAAAAATAGGGGCAGCTGTGCATTTTAAGGCAGCTACGTGTGAAGCAAATAGAAAAAGAGAGGTGCGTGTTGTCTGGGTGAAATAGAAATGAGAGGAGAGAAGGCAGGCGGTGGAGAAAAAAAAAAAAACAGAAAAGAAAGAGATGTAAGACATAGAAAAGAGAGAGTGATTTGATAGAGCTCGGCTAAGCTAAGAAACAGAGACAGAGACAGAGACAGAGATTTTGACTGAAATAGAAAGCTGAGAAATAAAAGAATTGAAATGGAGAGAGAGATGTGGGTGATTCGGCCCAAACAAAAGAAAGGAAGAAAGCAAGGATAGAAAGAAAGAAGAGCAGTCGAGAGTGAGAGAAAGATATGGGAGATGAAGAATAGTGCAATGAGACATGCTGGGTGTATCCAGACTCATACTAGATTTGAACACATGAGTTCTGTGAGTGAATATTTTTATATATTTATAATTAAGTTAATTATTTCAGAATTATATGTTAGCTTTAATTATTTAGAAATTTACTAGAAATAAATTATTCATTTATTTCCAAAATAGATTTCGAGATGATATATGTTATTAAGAAATATGTAGATTTTCAGAATCCGGAAATAGATTTAAGAACTAAGATTTAGAAAGAAGAATAGTTTACGTATGTTTAGGAATTGACAGAATTCCCGTTAGATTTTCAGATTTTTAGATTTATGTGTTTTATGAGACTTTCAGAAAAGAAAAAAAAAAAAATTTATTCATGTTTTCAAAAAAGAATTTTTAAAAATTGTTCAGATTTTAAGATATAAGATATGTACCATCCCAGTAGTATTATATTCAGATTTTTAGCCTTTGGAGATGCTTTGCATGTGTATGTGAGATTATTATGCACGTTCGTTCAAATAATCGACGTGTATGTGAGATTATATGAGATTACTCCGCACGTTTGATCAAATATCAACGTATATATGAGATAATCGCTCTGCATGTTCGATCAGATAATCAATGTGTACGTGAGATTATATTCAGATTATTAGCCTTTGGGGCTGCTCTGCACGCGTATGTGAGATTACTTTGTACTTTCAATCAGATATCGACGTGTATGTGAGATTATATGAGATTACTCCGCACGTCTAATCAAATATCAATGTGTATGTAAGATAATCTCTCTGCACGAGTGATCAGATATCATCGTGTATGTGAGATGTTTTTCCCCTGCTCTAAGTGTGCATTGAGATGCTTTGCCACGTATGTGAGATATTCCTCTGGGTACTAATTTTGTAAAGAGTTTTCAGATTAAATATATTACTGATTATGATTAATAAAGAAAATATTTCAAATTGTCAGAAAAGATTTCAGATTATCAGATATTTTATATTTTATAAAATCATAAAATGTTTTATTATATTATATAGTATTTATAGAAATATGTTTTATTTACAAAAGATTTTTAATTAGTTCTCAGTTTGTTTTACAGAACAGTTTCAGATTATATCCTTATCAATTTCAGAAAAGAGATATTGAAAAAGATGCAGTTTTAGAGAGAGTTATAGAAACAGATACATAATAGTTTCCTGCAGACTAGATGCAGAATTTAGAAAGAAATATAGAAAGGAGTTCTACAGATTAAGTTTAGTCTAAGAAATACATAATTCAAAAGAAAAAGGAGAAAAGTTTTTCTATAGCTAAGAATTTTTAGATTGTATTTGTTGGCAAGAATAAAGTTCAATGAACTACGAGGGCTTTGATCCTTATTAAGTATAGGGTATGTATGCGTTTGAGTTATAAATCTCAAACTCAAACCCACTAGAGAAGAAAAATAAGATTTTTGCAGGATTCCCTTGTACTCAAGGTAGGTGTCGGGACGGGTCATGTTATGTTTGGTTAATTGTATTTTTAAAACTACTGTATAACTCAAAAGTAGTATACATATGTTTGGTAATTTTATAGTAAAAGTGTTTAGATCAGTTACAATGACTAAAATATATATGAGTTTACGACTCTATTTCATTTTTTTTTTCATTAATTATATATATTAAATCAATATTTAAGTAGAATATTTAAATTGAAAAAAAAAAAATTCCATAAGAACAATAAAAAGATTTAAAAAATATTTTATAAATCAAATCAATATTTAAATAGAATATTTAATTTTGAGATTAAATAAGGTATATAAATGATTTTAACTTGATTTCATAAGGATAATAATGATATTTTAAAAGATGTATTAAATGCCGAAATAGATTATTTATAGATTATTTATAAGGATAATAATGATATCTTTCGAGAGTCTTGTTGTATTTATAGGTCCCTTTTTTTGCTCATTACTCATGCAATCAATCAATCAATTAAGCAATCAAAGGGGATGGTGGCTTCGCGCAAGAATCATCTCTTAATAAAGTGATTTGTTTCCTTTCTCGGTGAACTTGATTGTGTTGACTAATCCCGTTTAAAACGAAGTTTATAGATAGCGGAAGAAGTCAACTTTCCTTGTATTCAAATGTTGGCATATACTATCTTTCTTGCATCAATGTTCTGGTTCCCTGATGTACCGGTCCTTTCTTATGATGTATTAAAAACTCCTTTGTTGCCTTTCCTCACTGCTTGATAGACTGATTTTAGAAGGGGTCGGGGTATCTGGGTATCCCGCATCTTACTGGAATGTGGTACTAGTATTCTTTGAGTATCGAGGTATAGGGGTACCGGGATACCGGGATTATGCAGTACTGGGGTACCGAGATAATGCAGTAGCGGGGTCCTTAGGACCTTGACTTCCATGTTTCGTGGTACTTGGAGATCTAAATGTCCCTGACTCTGATCTAGATTTGTAGAAGGTATATCTAGACATACCGGTCTGGCTTTTTACCGGGGTAGCTGGATACTTCTTGTAGTGTCCTTCTACTTCAAATAACCTTAGGATGAATGGAAAATTCTTTTGTGGACCCCTGTCTTTTTAGGCGGTTAACAATTTTGCAGGAGTATTTTTGTAATTTCATAATGGTGTTATATAAAATGAAACAATATGTGACTTTATGGTCATTTTGTTCAAATATTATATACAATGGTATAAGGGACTTTAGTAAAAATATCCAATTACAGTTTCATTTACACCCCTGATTGACTATTATACATTCTAGGTTGGTTTTTCATGATCAATTGAAAAACCAATCTAGATACAGTTCAAGAACACGTAAGATGATATGGTAAATGATTAAAAGATAATAAGGTCCAACCTAAGGTTATTTAAGTCAAGCCATTCAAATTACATGTAAACATAGACTGGTTTACGAGATACTAAAGCTTAATGTTTGTTTCTCCATTCATGTAGATGAATTCTTCGAAGTGTTATATTCTTGTATGGTGTTTTTTGCTATATTTCCAATATATTTGAAACTTTACAATAACACATTTAAATTAAACTTTGTTAGAACTTCATTAATGTTTGTTATCATCAAACTCAAGTATTAAGCTAACAATTAATTTATGAGAAAACAACATTTTTTTTTTTTTGTATTTTTTTTTTTTTTGTATTTAATACTAACCCTTTCAACCCTTGTTAAATTGTTGATGAACACAAATGAGGAGGGGGGAGATTATAAATTTTAATAAAAAATTGCTAAAGTATGATTGAACCAAAATACAACATAACACAATTAGATCTCTTCTGTAATTGATTATTAAATAATTTTTTTTTGTGATTTTGATCACGTTTGTTATGTGTTTAAACTTTTGCATTTTATGAAGTGGTCATGTATTTATTAAGTTTGGGATAATTTTTCAATAATTAAATGCTTGGGGTAACTTTGTTTAATTGAAAATTTTGCTATTGTAATTTGAAGTTGAGACTTGGGAAGCTATTGGCCATTTGGCCCACTTGCCAGTTTCTCTTCCATTACTTTTGATTCATCGGCACACATGGGCAGTGGGGGTACTTTCCTTCCAAAATCCAAACCTTATTGTATCAAATTTTCATTGGTTCAAGTGGAAAAATAATTTCTATATTAAAAATTCTTATGGAGTTACCTGTAAAATACGATAAGCACGACCACAAATGAAGAACATGTGCAAATGTAGATGACCATGTAACATCAATATTCATGTCGATGTCGGCATTTATTGAGGCGTTGAAATTCGTCACATGCTTCCATTTACTTGTAATTACAGGATGGTCCATATGATATATTGATATCCATAAATTTTGTAATGTGGTGTGGGCATAATTCCTTTTTATATGCCCATATTGGGAGTTTCTAAATTTAACCTTATAAAAAAAAAAAAAAAAAAAGTCAAGGATTTTAAAATTCTTACTTTAATAAGTTGAGCAAAATATATAGTTCAAAATGTCGGGCTCTCATTCAATGGTAATATATCAAGTATTTAGATCCGAATATAATGTGTTATATTATGAGCAAAATATAATCTAATGTATCGGAGGGCTCTCGAACAGCCTTATAAAATATCTAGGTAGAACAACATGTGATATATTATGAACAAAATATAGTCCAATGTGTCATAGCCTCATAGGGCTTATATCAAAAAATAAATAATAATAAGTTGGAGCAAAATAATCAATTCAAGAAACAATTTTGAAAATTTAAAATTTTTAAAAAACTCCAATTTAGTTAAATGCAAATATCTAAAGGCGAAACCAAGTTGGTTGTAGTGCAGTGGTAAAGTGACCCCCACTATGGACGAATCATTCAGGCTTTGCTCGAGTTCAATCCAGCTCTAGAACAACTCTTGGCCAAGGGATGTGCCTCCCTCCCTAAGCATGATTAATCTCACTCCTTGTGATTGGTTGCCAATCTGAGTGGGGACCACCTACGGTTTAACCAAAAAAAATATGTTTAAAGGAGAGTTTTTTTTGACAATCCAATTTTTTATTTTTACACTTCTTTTCTAAAGACACTTCATTCTCAAAATTTAAGTTTTAAAAAAATTCTTAAGACACTTTTTTTTTTTTTTTTTTGTTTCAAGATTATCCTTTCTATCTTTTGACACTCCTATTCTAAAGACACTCCATTTTAAAAAATAAATTTCTAAAGACATCATTTTATTTTAATAAAAGTTAGGACGAACCATCGTAACCTTTAGATTCAATGGATGAATAATCTTTTTTAATTAAATTATTAAAAAAGAAAAAGAAATTATCTCTTCTAAATCATTAGATTAAATATTACATATTAAACAATCTCTTCTAAATTTTTAATTACCATATTAAACTCTCCCTCCTCCAATACATATCTCTAATTTTCTATTTTCATTCTTTCTTAAACAAGACTAATAGTTAAGGAGAAAAAAAAAAAAAAACTTACAAATAAGCTTGATTTTTAGGAATCATATATATATATATATATATATATATATATATTAAAAATAAAAATAAAAAACTCAAAAAATAAGTACCCTTTTTTTTTAAAAAATAATCGAAATATGAAAATACATTTTGTTACATTTGTAGGTATGTGATTGCATATAGAACTTTAATTCTTTCATTAGTCGTAGAAATTTTGAGTTTAATCGAATCTAGTTGCAACAAATCAAGTTTTCATATATATATATATATATATATATATTGAAAAACAAGGAATTTAAATTGACTTTTAATATATATATATATATATATATATATTGTGGTAGCCAAAAATAGCACAATGAAAAATAGGCTCTAGGCCCAATGCGAAAGTCTAAGCCTAAGGATGCAACCCATGACCCAAACTCAAGTCACCAACTGACTTGATTGCTAATTGACCAAGTCTTTCAGTTACGAAGCAATTGTAACTATCAATTCAAATTGGCTTTAAACGATATTTATGGAATCCCATAAAATCAGGAAAGAATCATGGAGATTAATTGCACGTAACCAACTAGAGAGGCCCCACTCGAGGGTTTAGACTTGAACACTATAAATAGCACTCTTCTCTCCAAAAGAAGGAGAGTTCGGCCCATCATTCCTGACTCAAGAAAATTCACTTGATAAATTATCACTCTCTCTATCCATGGTTCCAGCATCAGAACCATCTCAAATAATCTCCACGCCCAGCCCATACAAAAATAAGGCTAATTGAAAACGACACCACCTAGGGCTCGATAAGCCTTATCTACGGTTTGCTTTAGAATTTACATTGTTTATTTCTTAATATGAATTATCAATTTGTTCATAAATTGTCTAACTTGGGTGTCAAGTAGACTTCTACACTACAAATAGATTGTCGATGCTTCGAACTCTATTATTTTGATCGGATTTTGACCGTAGGATTTTTTGGTTCTACAAATATTACTATTAGTAAAAAAACCAAAATATTCATAAGTTTTTTTTTTTCTTTAACTATTAATCCGAGATTGATCGAGAAAGTATAGAAATATGATTTTTTTTTTTGAAAAATGGAGAGAGAGAGAGAGAAAGAGAGAGAGAGAGTAATTAGGAAAGAGTGTTTAATATGGTAATAACATATTTAGTAAAGAGAGTTTAATACGTAATATTTAATCTAATGATTTAGGAGAGAGAATTTCTTTTTTTTAATAATTTAATTAGTTTGTAGTGTTTTTAAAATTATTTTTTTTGTCTTGTTTAGAATTTTAATTCAGGTTAAAATTGTCATTAATAAAAAAAATTAAATTGGAGTGTAAATAGATAATTTGTGGATTGTAAAGAGAAGCTCTCTATCTAAAGACACCTCATTTTTTTTTCCCAAATTTACCATTTTATTATTTTCACACTCCATTCTAATTACATTCTATTATATATTAATAAAAAATTTAAAATCACCATTTTATTTTGAAATACCCTTTATTAATTTTGTTAAAATCTTATAAAGGGCAGTACACTCCAATACAACTAAGAAGCTTCATTATATTTTCTTATTTATCTTCTAAGAACTAAAAGATTTACTCGAAAATTTTCTCTTTGAAACAAGCGTTGTAAAAATAAATATTAATAATTGCAAAAAAAAAAAAAAAAAAAAAAGCCAGAGATATTGGAATTATAAATTTAGGTTTTATGAAATGTAAAACAACTAAAAGGAAAGTATGACTATGCATTCTAAAGTTTGAGTGTGAATGTCTTTAGATTTTTAAGTAATTATTAGTTAAGGATAAAATTGTCTTTTTAGTTAAGGATAAAATTGTCTTTTTAAAAGGGGTACGTGTTAATTCAATAAAAAAAAATGATCCTATTGGTTATTAGGCAAACGATTTAGAGCATACGGATGTAATCATCAATTTTAATGTATTAGCTTTTACTTTTTTTTTTTTTTTAATATATAAAAAAATTATCTACATTTTAAAATTTTTAAAATTATGGACAATTTTGTTTATTTATTAGTTCAATTTTAAGAGTCGAGTATGTCTAATTAGATAAATGCATACTTGCTTTCTATCTACATTTATATTAAACTTCAGGGAACTCAGTGTATTTACCCTTTTTCAATTTGGTAGAAACATCAAACATGACACGAAGATTCATTTGCTTAGAGAGTTGACCAGTTAACTATAGATAAACAAATTCTTAGCGGCATGTATAATCACAATTCAATATATTGAAATAAGGGAAAATTACATTCAATCCACAACCATAGCCGACATTTCCTAAAATTACGGAAAGATACCTGTAACCCAGGCTTTGACCGTTAGACTTAACAACCTTGTTAACTTATGAGGGTTACTTGCGTCATTTTACCTAATTACCAAAAAAAAAAAAATAGAAGGAAAAAGTTAGAGAGATTAGAGAGTCAAACCAGACCAATTATAGAGATTCATCAAATTTCAAAGCAAAACCAATTCACATCTGATATGTGCATGAACCAGCACCAAGTTAGAAGACCAAGTCAGAGTGAGTTAGAGTTAGGTGTTAGGTTCAATTCATGTGAATTCTAATAGCACTTCGTGTGCATTCCACTAATGCACCATTTCCACTTTTATTACATTACTATTTCTATTTTCTAGCTTTAGTGGTTATATGACTTGTTCTCAATGTAAGGCTTATAAATAGCCAAACAACTATTGAATGAAATACATAGAGTTATAACCCATTCACTCCCTATTTTTCCTTCTTCTGTTTCTAGAACCTGTGTTTATCATGTGCCTATCAATTGGTATCAAATTAGTTCTAATCATGGACACTCGTGGCAAAACCAACATCGAATTCCACAATAAGGTTAGCGAAATTCTAGCTCTACGTGAGTCTAGTTTTGACCTCTTGACTACCAACTTCAATCAGTAGGATAGAATGTGATGATTATTTAGCTGTTTGAATGAATTCTCCCATCTCTTCTTTAAAGGACTTGCTTCTTGGTCGGTAGGAGTTTGACTGGGCGTTGTTGTTGAAATTACCTGGTTGGTTGTTGTATCCTTGGTTGTTGTTGCTTGAGTTGTTGTCAGTCCAAGAGAAGTTCAGGTGGTTCCTCCACTTGGGGTTATAGGAGTTGGAGTGCGGGTCATTCCTGTCTTTGGAAACCTCCCAAAACTTGGGCTTCCTTTTGTTGTCCTGAAAAACCGTCTCTTCCTTTAAAATCCCCTCATCATTCCTTCTCTGATCACTTGATTAGCACTAGGAGTTTGCTTGTTCATCAACTTCACGTGCTCTTTTATAGAATGTAGTTCTTTGGCCATCTGAGACATCTCAATTGTCATTCCGGTGCTTGCATCTACCTTAAGTTTTCCCCTTCTTCTACTGCTTGAAATCCTTTGTTGTGAATTATATGTCAACTTCTCTAGAATGTCGTACGCTTCAACAGCTCTCTTATCTGCAATGGTGCCTCCGCACGCATTCTCCACTAACATTTGAGTAATAAAGGTAAGACCAATATAGAATGAAGTAAGCTTCAACTCATCAGGGTATGTACTTGGTGGAATTTAGGCAAGAAAAATCTGAAATCTCTCCCAAGCTTCGGGGAAAGGCTCGCCATCTTCCTCATTGAAAGTAGCAATCTTGATCCTCAAGTTCTTAGCCTTTGCTGTGTAAGTCGTGCAACGGAAAAAAGATAGGTTTTAAAATTATCTTGGACCTTTTCGGTATACACGAATATGATGAGGGATTTGATTAATATCTTTAAAGCTTTCTCCTTCATTTGTTTTCGATTCATTACCACCAAGCCTTTCGAGTTATGACCCACGAACTGATAACTTGCTTGTGAATATGTCGCAGATGCAGTCAGGACTAGACGGAGGTACACAAAAATTTGGGAAGACAACATTTTGCCCTCTTCCTTGGATTCGGCTAGCCACCTACAAGAGGAAACAAAAACTTTTTTTTTTTTTTTTTCTATTCTTCCTTTCATTTGCTGCACCCTCTATTCTATATTAGGTTTAGGTTGTGTTTTGCTTTCTGATAAGTATATCTTATATACCATGATCCTAGGATTTAGTTAACCAAGTCAAAATAGGATTATAAATCATTTTTAATCCGGTCACCATTAGGATTTGAACCTTTGACCTTTAGGATTTAAAATAATCTTTATTATTTTTAATCCTTTTGTTTTAGTCATGATTCGAACCTGTAACCTCATATTAATAAATAAATAATTAATAATTCTCAATTATTCATATAATTCAATTATTAATATACTAATAAATTAATCATATTATTTAATTAGTTTCCTGAATTAATTCATGTCACTTTCGTAACATAATTAATTTGGACTATCCAATTAATTAACCTTGACCCTTGTTACCAATAATCGTATGGGTTAGCAAGGGAACCTAATGGACCCACAATTTTAAGCTCTAATAATACTTAGAAATAATTAATTAAACTCTTTAATTAATATTTCATGATTATTAACCTCAGAGTTACTCCATTAAAAACTCGAGGTTGCATTCTCGTAACTGTAGATGTTTTACACAAACCAAAATGTTAGTGTCCATTGATATAGCTATTACATATTGTATGATCTTCCACAAGTAGTTCATAATTAGAGCTAGGTTATAAAATCCATTATACCTATCTAATTATATATTTTCCTTTAAGTACTATTGATTCTTTACTGAACAATTATATCCTTCCTTTCTTTATAGAAGAAGGAGAGCGCTCTTAATCATTCAAGTCTTGAATCAACCCTTAAGAGAAATACTTCTCTACTTCTCGCAAGAAGGAGCGGATTCCTCTATTGTGTGCATACCTTTCCAGCCACAAGCTAAACCTTGATTCCAAGATACAGAGTTATTGATCGGGAATGCTACTCCGATCTCACCCATGGTATGTCAAGAAACACGATCTAACTTGAAGGAGTCAGTAAGACACTCAGGATTTATATCACCCATATACTGTCAATATATATGAATCTCTACATGAAATGGATCTTGGTGATAGATTCATATAGATCGTGGCCCAGTCCTATATGATCACATCATATGAGGAGCCTCTATTCTCATATCACCATATGAGTAGTATAGGATAAGACCATCGTACATTACAGAATGGATCACAACTGTAGATTATCCATAAATAAAGTACCCCTCTTTTTTTTTTTTTTTTTAATTTCTGCGGACTCTTTAGATTGCAAGTCTCAAACTGAATTCCTCTGTATATAACATTCATATACTCCATTTGAGATTACATCTAGCAATCTTGGATGTTTAACACATATGATATAAACGTATGAGTCATATTTATTGAATGAAAATACTACTTCTTTTATTAATGGATTTATGACATTTACAAATTACAAGCTTTAGAGTATAAATCCCAACATGCTGTTGAAAAGAATTTGTTGTAAAAGGTCTTGCAAACTTGACCCCATGTGAGAAGGCCTCTAGGCTATATACCACTATTTCTCCCTTTCCTTCAGGCAGTATTGGAAACACCTCAAGTGTAACTGCTCTTAGTCAATGCTATACTCTTTCATGAACTGTATGCAATCCTCTAAAGAGAGTCTAAAGAAGGACAAAAGCAAGCTAATGTGCATCCCATTGAGTTCATATTGTCTGGCTACATAGTCTAACACTATAACAATATGCTGATTTTCGATTGATGGAAGTGTATACTCCTCTATTGTTAGCCCAATATCCTCACGTTCTAGAGCCTCACGCCTTGGAGAACTTGGTGGTGTCAAATCTGCCATGTTTTCTTCTAACTGCTCTATTTCAAACTGCCTAATCAATCTGCCCACACCGGATGTTGTCGTTTACCGAAAATAGAAAACCTTCCTACGAACGATGTCCATGCATAAACTTGGAAATCTAAAAAAGCAAAAACATAAGTACCAACAGAATAAAAAGAAACTAAAGAAACTAAAACAACTAACTAAGAATCTAATATTAAACTTAATCTAACCACTACTGTGCTCACTGATCCCCGACAACAGTGCCATTTTGAATGCGTTTTTTCTATTGTTACGAAATTGCAAGTTCAAAGATATTTATAAAAGCCTAGCAATGTGCTCTAAAGTTTCAAAATCAAGTACAACGATAAGCGAGGATCGCCCACAAGGATCGAAGGGTAGCAATGATCAAATTAATATGGTAAAAACTAGAAATGCTTAAAAGTAAAGTTTCAATGATTTGGTTGGAAAATTTAACAACCAAAATGGCAAGAACAAATATAAAATAATTACTCTAAGCTAGACTAGCTATTAACTAAAAATGAGATGAGATAGATATGAGATGTGATATGGGAGTTGATGCAATTCATACATAAATAGTGGGCAAACCAATTACTTTTTAAGAATCTATTCAATCATCTAGGGCTAATCTACCTTTAAGTGTAATTCAAAGAATCACTAAACAAGATATTGAGCCTGTTGTTCTCAACAAGATATTAAGTTAACTTATCATACCAAGCTCTAAGAGCTTGTTTAAGGCCATAGAGAGTCTTTTTCAATTTAAACACATGATTAGGAGAGTGTGGGTTTACAAAACCCTTAGATTGTTCAAAATACACTTCTTCTTAAATGTATCCATTGAGAAAAGAACTTTTGACATCCATTTGAAACAATTTGAACTTTTTAAGATAAGTAATGGACAACAAAAGTATAATGAACTCAAGAGGTGCAACGGGTGCAAATGTCTCATCAAAGTTTACACCCTCAACTTGAGTGTAACCTTGAGCCACTAGCCTAGCTTTATTTCTCACAATTTTGTCACTCTCATCAGTCTTATTCCTAAACACTAATTTTGTGCCAATCACATTAATGTCTTTTGGCCTAGGAACTAAGACCACATTTCATTCCTCTCAAATTCATTTAGTTCATCTTGTATAGCCCTAACCCAATATTCATCAACTATTGTCTCATAATATTTTTGGGTTCATTTTGAGAAGTGTAGTAAGCATATGAGATTTGGTTAGCTAGTTGATTCATAGTTCTAACCTTTTCATTCTAATCACCTATGATGTCTTCTTGATAATGTAAGTTTCTAAGTCTAGAGTTAGGTCATTCAACAACTTGGTCATTTTGTTGATTATCATTTAAAGCATTTTCTAAGCCTTGACTTTCTACTTCAACACCACTATCATTTTCATTATTATTACTAGACTCACCACTAGCCACATCAATAGGTGTTTTAATGTCATTCAAAAGATTTTCTTTAGGTTCATTGACATTATTGTCATCACACAAATCAAGCATGCTAAGGTCATTTATCTTCACATTGATAAACTCCATAATAGTCTTAGTGGTCAAGTTGAAAACTCTATAAGCACGAGTGCAAGACTATTAATAGCATATCCAAGAAAGATACCAATATCAATCTTAGTATCAAACTTTCCTAAGTGATCTATACCATTCAAAATAAAACACTTACTTCCAAAAGTATGATAGTGACTCGCATTGGGCTTCTTGCCCTTCCAAAGCTCATATGAGGTTTGTTTTATACCGGGCCTTCTAAAAACTTTATTAGAGACATAGCAAGCGGTATTGACTGCTTTGGCCCAAAGATTCCCAAAGACTTTCTTGCTATTGAGTATGACCCTAGCTATCTCTTGCAATGCACGGTTGTTTCTCATAACAACATCATTTTGTTAATGAGTTTTAGGTGCCGAGAACTCGTGAGATATCCCTAAGTCATCACGAAACACACTAAATTTGGCATTTTCAAATTCACTCATAATGCGACATATTTTCTTAATTCCAAGACCTTTTTCATTTTGAGTTTGATTACAAAATTTCTTAAAGTAATCAAAGGTTTCGGTCTTGTTCCTAAGAAAATAAACCCAAGTAAACCTAAAGAAGTCATCAACGCATACAAAAATGTATTTCTTGCCATTGATGCTTTCGATTTGAAGTGGCCCCATTAGATCCATGTGCACTAGTTCTAATGGCTTCTTGGTAGCTATGCAATTGCTCTTTTTGTGAGACACTTTGGTTTGTTTATCTAGTTGACAGGGTTCACAAACACCATCTAGCTTCCTACCAAGACTAGGTAGACCTATAACAATGCTATGTTTTTCAAGCTTCTTTAAATCCATAAAGCTAATGTGGCCTAACCTTTGATGCCACAAATCAAGCTTGTTACACTCAAGCGCTATATTACAACTTAATGGATCTATCTCTAGACAATAACAATTATCTAGAGACCTTTTGAATTTTAAAACGACTTCGCCTTTTTTTTATCAATTAGTGTGCACACATCTTTGTTAAAACTAATTTCCTTAAAGATTTCACACAATTGAGTAATGATCAAACCAAAATTGTGATATATTTTGGCCTTAAATTCCATGACATTTGTCTCGTTTTTGAGTGTTTTTCTTGTCTAATTGGCTCATTTGTAGTGATTGTAGGCAATTGGTGTAGTTCTAGTATCAGGAATGGAAAGTGGGAGCTTCGGGCGCAAAACCAACCAAAGAAAGCAAGGATGGATGCCCTAGTGCACGGGTACCTACCAACGCACATCTTGCCACAGATCTTTGCCAGTCTACACCAGCACACCGGAAGCCCAGAGTTCAGCATCTGCCCAAATGGCTAGTAATGCGCTGGTACTACTAGCGAACCTACCAGTGCATTGAAAAGACAACTTTTGCATCTGCCCAGATGACTGGCCTACCAGCGCACTACCCGTGCACTGTGCACGACAGAGTTGCGTGCATCAGCTTTTCAGGCTTATTTCGGGA
Organism: Acer negundo; assembly: GCA_035582765.1. Lineage (NCBI taxonomy): Eukaryota > Viridiplantae > Streptophyta > Magnoliopsida > Sapindales > Sapindaceae > Acer > Acer negundo. Next base: position 13,190,459 of record CM069240.1, read on the forward strand.
ACCATATATATACTTTCATTTATGATTTGAACCGCATGCCCCACACTTACATTTTCTGATATTTTTCATCATCTAGATCTAGGAATATACTCTATCATAGTCAAACACATAACTATCCATTTCCATACTAAATCTCATCATCAAAACCCATCATACACCATATTCTTCATCTCATTTCACCATATCTCGAATCACACTCAAGGAATTCAAGATCCTACACATTGAAGAAGGAGATGAACTAGAAGACTTGAGGTGATCACAAAATACCAATGGGTTTCTTCATATCTCTTGTTTCTTTAGTTCATCTTTGTATTTGTGTCATAAGCAGCTAATCCCCTTTGTGAGAGTGATGTAATTACACATGGATTGTCGGTGATGACCATTTATTGAATATTTGATTAATTAGTTTCATTCATTGATCTTATAAGCATTTAATAATCTCTTTGGTTTGGGTAGAAATACCAACTCTCAACTCATATATTGACAGTCAAATTAATTGGATGTTTTAAATTGTATTGATCCCTTTTTAGTTTGAGTAGAAATACCAACTCTTAATTCAAATTGGGATTAGAGATCTCCTTAGATTGGGTAGAAATATCAACTCTCAATTTGAGTAAAGACACTCACATTTAGGTGACTAAGCAAGCCATCTTGAATGGAAGGGAAGTGTTGAGAAAATACCAATCCAATACTTCCCGACTAAAAAGATGTAGAGGTAGATTGAGAAAATACCAATCCAAGCCATTTTTAGTTTCTTAAATCTATCTATATTAAAAGACAAATTCTCTCAAAACCAACCATTGTGGTTGTGTAGTAAAGAATATAGGGATTAAACATGTTCTTTCACAAACCAACCATTGTAGTTGTGTAGTGGGAATTTAGTGTTTAAGTGAACCCTCTCATAAACAAACCATTGTAGTTGTGTAGTAGGGAGTTAGTTCAGTCACACTTAATCCACATTTAAAAGGTAGATTGGCTCTAATTGATCAATTGATCTTAACCGGATAAAATGGTTCGCTCACTATTTGTGTTATGATTGTGTCACTCTCGCATTTCATCTCTATATCATTCACACCATTTCTTATTATCTTTGTTGCATTGTAGTTAGTTTAATTGCTTTTTGCATTTAGTTCATTAATTCTAACAAATCATCACATTTTACCTTTTATGCATTTAGATTGCTATAGTCTAATTTGATCATTGCTAAACAACTGATCCTTGTGGAACGATAACCACTTGTCACTTACTTCTTTTGGAAAGCATTTTTTAGCGTAACTTGGGATTTATAAATATTATTGACAGACTTTTTTAAATGGAAAAAACCCTTTCGTCAAGTAATACTAATCAAGTTAACTTGTAACCCATCAACATACAAAGTGTTCCTAAGTTTAGGTAATCCGGGGATACATATTGTTCCATTGCTTAGAACTTGTTTTTTGGTGCCATCACCAAAAGTAACCTAACCACCATCCTTCATAACAAGATTCTTAAAGAACTCTTTGTTACCGGTCATCTTCTTAGAGCAACCGCTATCTAGGTACCTATTCTTAGATCTAAGAATAGGATGAGTTGGATCTAAGAGCATATTGTGCAATTAGACATTTAGGTGTGTCCTTCCTAACCCATACACTTTTTACAATACACTTCTCACTACTACTACTAAGTACTAACATGCTTTGACTCATTGTTTGACTTTTTAACATGCAAGTTGACACTATTAGTCACAATCTCAAACAAAGCATTATCAATTTTCTTACGCATAGTAGAGTGAGGTAAAACACAAGATTTAACAAGCAAGTCATCAACAATTTACTTCTTAACATACTTTTTTAAGGTCTTCCTAGGTCCAGTTCTAAATCCATACATTGATGATTGCCTAGGACCATTAAAAGACATATCATGTAAAGCATTCTCAGATTTACACTTGCGAATGTATTCAAAACATCTTGGTCGTATATGTCCTACCATATTACAATAATGACAAACAGGTATGAATTTGAGAAGTTTACCATTAGCATGAGCTTCCAAAGCATTTGGTCTTCTCATATTTTTACCTTTTTGAAGTGCAATCCTTGATGCTTTACCTCTTGCATTTGAGGATGATGTGCTTTGTCTTTGATCTTGTTGAGTTTTTTCTTTGATGTTCCTTGTTGATGTTGAGGCACCTCCGGTAGCATCCATGGATTTACTGCTTGAGAAAGTACCGACATTCAATTTGCTATTTGCTTTGACAAAAGTAGATTTGCTAGTTGAAGTAGTAACCTTCTCATTAACATAACCTAAACCACTTTTGTCACTACTCACTAGGATGCCTTCCAATCTTAATGAGAGTTTCTACTTTGCTAAAACTAGATGGCATCTTGCTATCATCCTAGTAGCCCCATTAAGCATTTCACTAAGCTTCTTCTCTTGATTCACATGCTCACCAAGTTTGACTCTAAGCACATTCCCAAGTCTCCTAGCACAATCAAGAGAGTTATCTCTTTGCTCAATCACTTGCTTCAAAATACCTAGTATATCATTGTAATCTTTTAGGTTCTTTTCTAGACTTAGGATGTTGTCTTTAAGTTCATTAAATTCTTTTGAGCCAAGACCATGATTTTCTAACTTTTTATTGAAAGACATATTAACCTTAGATATTCTTTCATTCTCTAGAATAAGATCATTGATCTTTTGATCATATAAGTCAATAGGTTCGTTTTCAATAAAAGAAGCCACATATGAATAAACTTCCTTAATCATGATTATCATTCTCTGGAATAAGATCATTGATCTTTTGATCATCTAGGTCAATAGGTTCATTTTCAACAAAAGAAGCCACATATGAATAAACTTCCTTAATCATGATTATCATTCTCTAGAATAAGATCATTGATCTTTTAATCATTTAAGTCAGTAGGTTTGTTTTCAACAAAAGAAGCCACATAGGAATAAACTTCCTTAATCATGATTATAACAAAAAACAAACAAAACACAATAAAGAAAGTTCTATCTAATTACTTCTAGACATTCGCTCTGATACCAATTGAAATTCCCTTACCACTTATAGTATAAAATATACCTAGAGGGGTGGGGGTGAATAGGTATGTGCTCAAATTCTTCTACTTGTTTTTCACACAACAAAGTTGTACACACTTAGAGAGTTTAATAAATGGATTGCTTTAACAAGTCAATATGAGTTCAATTAAACAAGTGTTATAAGCAATACAAGTTATAGAAGTAAATAAACTTAAAGAACGAAAATCAACACGAGTATTTTTTTTAAGTGGTAAAAACCTCCAAAGAGGGAAAATCCACTAGTTGAATCCACAACCACCAGCAAATCGCAATTCACTAGATGGATAAAAGTACACTCTTAAGGCGATCAAATCACATGAACACTCTTTCTTGAATATGCCTTCTATCCTACCCTTAGGCCTTTTACTAATGAAAGCTTGCCTTCACTTTCTAATTGAGACAAATCGCATGGCTCTATAAAGTCTCCTTGTTGGTTAACTAAAGCCTAACAGATATAGCCAAGACTTCCTTGCTTGTATAACCGGAGCCTCACACTTATAGACAAATCTTCCTTGCTTATCTAACCGAACTCTCACTTTCCTAGATAAGTCTTCCTTTCTCAAATGACCGAGACACATCTCATGTCTCTAGTCAAGACTTCCTTGCTCAATATTGAAGAATCACACTCCAACAAGAGACTTCCACTTTATACAAGGCAAAATGTCTAAGTGATGCAAATGATGCAAACACAAGTAACATAAAACACATATGAGCAATGTATTCTATGGAACTAGAATTAATCATGTGAGATTGCAAATCAAAGTATTCTAGTTTTAGAACATGTAACTTGAAAAACCTAGAAATCAACATTCAAGAACAAATCACAAAGTATTCTAGATTCAAGTTTGTATTTAACAAAATTAGCTAAGATCATATTCAATCAAACATAAGAACTAATTTCGAAATCAAACAAGTCTTAAAATGGAATCAAAATCATTCTAAACATTTTTCATTAATCAAATAAGAAGATCTATCAAGTTGATCATAAGAAAAATATAGAGAAGATGATTCACTCACAAAAAGATAAACCACGAATGAAGATCAGATTTTTGTGAATAATATGGAAATCCTTTCACCTTGAAAATTCTAGGGACTTGTTCCTCTCTTCAAGACCAACAATTTTGGTATTTGAATCACTCAATTCGGAGTTGATTTGAGAGAGATATGACAAAAACAAAAATACAAAAGCTGTGAAGAAATTCTACACGAATTTGAATTAAATAGGGAGGGAAATCAAGTGGAGAAGAAGGGAAAAATAGGAAAGGAGCAACCACCCAACCTTTGCTTACCATGGAGGCACGTGGTCACCATGGGAGGAAGTTCCTCCCGTGGTGGCACCTTCAAGGGAAGGAAGGATGGTTGGCCTTTTTGCCACCTCTCTTCTTCGTAGTTCCCTTAGTGCACCTAACGTGTTCTTCGATTGTTCTTCGGCCTCCGAACTCCGAATTTGAATCTGCTTTTAGATTATGAACCATAACTCACTAACCCACTAGGAAAACTATTAAACCTTGACAAAAAGCTTGGAACTCGACTCAATACACAAGGACAAAAACCAAGGACAATAAAGGCACTGAAAGTTTCGTAGCTTCCTACTCGAAACTTAAAAACTAATATATGAGTAACTGAAATGACCGGAACTCAATAAGGAATATCATAATAACAAATTTAAGTCCGATAACAATAAGCCACAAATAAATAAATACAAGATCACATGAGTATGCAACTTCCTAGAGATAGTCATAGTACATGCAATTGTATAATGTTTGACAAATTAAGTCTAATGCATGTGCATACCTTAACAAGTGTGTGAATGTGTTATAAAAATTTAGCACAACGATATAAGGACACAAATGTATGCAATGTGTGTGTGTGCGCTTACACCTTGCAAGAGGAAGAAGTATCTCGATACCTTAGCATTCAAGTAAACGTTTTTCCTCTTGAAGACAAACTTTGCATGAGAAATTGCGTTCCTTCTTTGAAGCTCTTTTTCAATACAAATGACCTAAGCAACTAGTCATTACAAATAAAGAGAGTTTTGCAATAGAATCAAACCAATACAAATCTAAAACCTTACACAATTTCACATAAGAAATTATGTAGGAAACAACGACATCACATTGGAGAGTTTCCTTGCCAAACAACATAGTAGTCCAAAAATGCTTAAAGGAATCCAATAAAGATCTTAACAACAAGAAAGATTTATCGATATTATATGATAAAAATAACTAGATAAAAATACATAAGAATTAATAATAACAATGATATAAATGTCAAATTACTTATTTTTAAACCATTTTATATTTATAACAAGCAAGTTGATATTTTATTATATTCTCTCTCTATTGTGCCTTGCACAAAACCTGTTAGTATTGTAAAGATGGTATAATTAAACTGCGATTGGACTAAGACTAAATTTTGGTTCTGAACTTAAGAGTATTACGAGAATTTGAAATAAATGGCTTGACAAACCCTAGCCGCCATCGTCCCTCCCTTTCTAAGAACCAGTCCGATCAAGACCGACCGACGTCACCCAAGCCTCTCCAACCGAGTTGCCGACCTCGATAGCACCCAGCCAGTTCTTTCGCACCGATCACACGACGTCGATGCTTTCCAACCTCGATTGCACTTCTCCTAGCAGCTCCGTCGCACCAACCGCACCTCACACCAATTCCGTTGCACTTCAGTCGCCCATTCGGCTAGATCCCGTCCAGCTTTAAGCCGCCTCACCGCCAAGTCTTGCTTCTGCTCTGCAATTTTTTTTTCTTTTGCTGAGATGAAATCTGGATATTTGCATCATAAAAATAATATTGTTGTTTAATCGTTCTCACATATTTGTTTATACCTATGGCTTTTATAGAGTTATCAGATCTCTTTTCAGAGCTTGAACTACAGGCTAGAGCCCCTTTAATCCAAACAAACTCTCACATAGATGGACTTTCGAATCCTAAACCAGTAATGAAATCTTATGCCCAAGCAATCTCTTTCGCTATTGCTCCAGTTTCTTCAGCTCCGAAGAAAAAATGTGATTATGTTGCAGTCAAAGTCAACCTAAAAGCTTACGAATAACGGTTGAAACTTTGCGGTTACTCTCTTATTGGTCGAGTTGTCTTGTCAAAGGGAGAGGAACCATGGAAGATATTGGCTTTTAAAGAAAAACTTCAATCTATTTGAAAATTGAACTCTTAATAGCATCTCATCTCTCTTGGACGAGGATTTTTCCAGGTACTTTTGAATTCTGAGGAAGATAAAGCACGAGTTTAGGGCATCAGATCACTTTATTTGAAACCTGGAATTCTAAGGCTTCAGTCATGGACTCAGAATTTTAATCCCAACATACAACGCACAACGAATGCTCAAATATGAGTGCGGTTTTATGATTTACCTTGAGAGTTTTGGCACCCTCAAATCCTTTCAGACATGGCATATGGAATCGAAATTCCTCTAAAGTTTGACAGAGCTACCCTATAGGGTGATTATGAGCATTTTGCTCGTATGCTGATTGATGTTGACCTTTGTAAGCCTTTGCCTGATTCCATCATGATAAAGGTTGAGGAATATTGTTTGTTTTCGACTCTTTACTTTAAGAATATTCTAAGTTTCTGCTCGGTTTATTGCTTTATTACTCATTCGGCCGCCTCATGTCACCATGCAGCCCGATTTATAGGGAATGTCACCACCGAGCCAAAAGACAAGTATCCGAAAAGAGGAAGATCCAGAACTAAACAAGAGTACAGACCGAAACACAAGTCAAGAAATGTTTCGACCTCTCACGTCTTTAAGACTATCAAATCGGGTATTGATGCCACTGTGACTAAGCCAGATGAAGCTGCAACCTCCCTTCCAAACAAGACAACCTTAGACCCGGCTGCCTCTTCTAGTTCACTCAGACCAATCATTCCTACAGGACAAAGGGAGGCCTTGAAAAATACTGTTTATTTGGATGATTCCACAGACCTATTACACACTGAGCATGTAGACATTGATACCATGATAGATCCTATTATTGCTCATATGGAGCCCTTGATAGATCATCATATGGTAGAGCCACATTTGCACACTCTTGATGGTGAAGTCCGTTCTAACACTAATGGTAAAGGCACCGAATCAAACTTCAGCCACCCCACTGCTTTAGACATCACAGGTATTCAAGGTGGAGTCTCTTGGGCAGATAAATTGGAAGATTCAGGTTGAAAGGAGGTTACCGCTAAAAGAGGTAAGAAAAATAAAAAACAGGTTAACATTGTTGTTTCGCCCAAAACCAGGGCTGCTAAAAATAAACTGTTACATAAATGATTGTTCTTTATTGGAACTGTAGGGTATTGCAAACAGTGATATGATATGTAAAATCGTGTTATAAAACCCTAATTCATAGGTGCACGAATCGTGAGATAAGTACAGCGACAAGTAAAGATCGTTCCCACGAGGAAAAGTGATTTATCAATTATAACTAATCCTAATTAAAGCTAAGCAATTAAAAGTAACCAAGAGATTTTGAGATTGATTGATTGATTGATTGATTTAGAACTAAATTAAACTAAGAAAGCAGTTTAACAAAGAATTGGTGAATGTGATCAAGAGATGGAAAACTAGGTAACCGATGCTCCCCATATGCAATATTCAATGTTCATCAAATAATTCCATTAAATAGATTCAATTCAGATTCAGAGTTCATTCTTATCTTAATTATGGTATTACCTTAATTCCTCGGGATTTAACCACGTGTTCTCAATCACAACTCACCCTCGTCAAAGGTGTAAACTATAACCAAGAACCCATTACGTGCAAGAATTATTGAACCAAAATTGTCTTGCATTAATTCCTATGTCGAGAATAATCATACTCACTCAATTGAATGTCTTCTTCAAGCTTCCAAGTGCAACAATGGTGGTGGTGTGATGAGGGACGGCCCCCTTGGTGGCTTGGGACCTCCCTTGGCTATCTCTCGACTGGTCTCCGGATGATCTCTGATGGTTTTCCCAAATTAGGGTTCAAAAAGGGTTCAAAAAGGGTTTAAATAAGTGTAGATGCTAAGCCAAGTCCTTAAATAACAAGGAAAACAATTCCCTTTTAGAACTCTACCTTTTTGGGATTCTATTTCTTTCCTAATCCATCTCAAATTGATTACTTATTGAAGGAAGACAAGGATTAGATGCCTACTTGCTTCCCAAGACTCTCACACATGCCTAAGAAGGTAATATTTCCCATTTTGACAACTTGCGAAACAAATCCCCGAAAGTATTCACGGAATTTATGACTGACTGATCTGACCTTTGGGCACTAAAATAGGCATAACTTCTTCTAAAAAATTCAGATCGACAAGCTGTGAATTGGGTTTGAAATTAGACTTCTGGGGCTTCAAATCTATAGGTGACAGGATACACAATTCAATCAGAGGTGAGTGATATGAGCCCCGCAATATTGATAATCTGCACTGTGATGGGAAACCGCTATCACTACCACTACAAAAGCCACAACAATTTTTGTAGTGGTACTCACAGCTTTTGCACCGTTTTGGGAGCCCCTATGGAAATTCACAGTGGTCTTTCATGGCAGCTGAAGGCAAATTGCATAAAAGTCCCTTCAATCATCCAAAATCACCTTTTTCCTCTAAAATACTTCAAACACCTCATTTGAATCCAACAACCTGAAAAATGCTCAAACACACAAATTAAATCCCTAAATAACTAAAGAAACAAGATTTGATTGGAGGAAAGGGGATAAAAAACATATACAATAAATGATCGATCATGATACCCAACGTACTTTGAAAGACTTGTTTTCGTAATAGACCAAATTTTGTTTGCATTGCTGAACCGTTGTGTGCTTTTGATTCAATTGCTCCTACTTTTTGGCACTCTATGAGGTTACACTTTATTGGTGCTAATACTAGAGGTACTCCTAGTATTTGGATTTTTGGGTCTACTTCTTTTCAGAATGCTACAATTGTTCTGTCTCACTCTTAACAAGTTGCTGTTTCTGCTAATTTTTGTGGGATTGTCCATCGAATCTCTTTAATTTATGCCAGGTGAACTACATCACCTGTAGATCTCTATAGAGCTCTTTTATGGACATTGCTGGTTCAGATGATTTGTGGCTTGTTCTTCGTGATTTCAACTCGGTTCTAGGCACTCATGAGACTACTGGTATCATTTCTTCTATCTCTTGTGATGATTTTCATGCTGCTTTAATGGTCTGTGATCTTGTTGACATTGAAATGAAAGAAGTTTTCCATACCCGGATCGACCGGGGTACGTGTGTTATGGTTCTTTCTCAATTAGAAAGAGCTGTATGTTCTCATTCTTTTCTAGATGCCTAGTCACAAATAGCTTGTGTTAACTTGCCTAGATCTCATTCAGATCATCACCCTTTATTGGTTTCTTGTTCTACGGGTGTTTCGCTGGGCCTACGACCTTTCAGGTTTTAAGGTATGTGGGTTTCTCATTCCTCCTTCCTTAATTTGGTTAGATCGGTTTGGTTATCCACTATTACTGGGAATGGTACTGAGGTTGTTGTTCAGAAGTTGAAGCTGTTGAAAAAGGCCTTGAGAAGGTGGAATTGAGAGGTGTTTAGGGATATTGCCTTGAATGTCACTAATGCTAATGAGAAGGTGATGCTCATTTAGGGCAGGATTGGTTCTGAAGGTTTTTCAGATGATATTTTTCTTCTTGAGACTACCGCTCTTGCAGATTTAGATAGTGTTCTAAAACAACATAAGATTTTTCTGAAAGAGAAAAATAGAGTCAAATGGCTTGATGAGGGTGATCGGAACTCTAAATTTTTTCATTCACAGCTGAAGTGTAGAGAAGGAAAAAAAGCCCATTTCCTTTATTCAAATTGGTGAAAATATTTTTTATGATCCTACTGAAATTGGTGAGCACGTTTTCTCTTTTTATCAGCATCTCTTTTCGGATCTTGACAACAATAGTTTGGACTTCTCTTTAATTCGAGAGCATGTGCCTTCATTGGTTACTGTAGATGAGAATGCTTCGATTCTCGGGGTTTCCTCTTTTAATGAAGTGAGGAGTACGGTTTTTACCATGGATTCTCTGAGTACTCTTGGTCTTGATGGTTTCTCAGACAGATTTTATTCTCATTGTTGGGAAATTGTGGGACATGATATGGTTTTAGCTGTGCAGGATTTTTTTCACACTGGTCAAGTTTTTTCAGGTTTGAATTCTAATTTCTTCGTCCTTATTCCTAAGATTATGAACGCTCTTCTGGTCGATCTGTTTCGCCCGATTGCTCTTGGTAATTTTCTGTTTAAGGTTATTACTAAGATTATTGCTGATCGCTTGACCGAAATTCGTTCCCAGATTATCTCTCTAAATCAATTTGGTTTCATTATGAGTCATCAAATCGGAGACTATATTGCCGGAGCTTCTGAATGTTTTAATATGTTGAGTAATGGTAGTCGTGGTGGGCATATGGCTTTAAAAATGGACATTCATAAGACTTTTGATTTCATTAGTTGGCATTTTCTCTTCGAAGTCTTTTGGTGTTTTGGCTTATCTAAGAGTTTTATTGGTTGGGTTGCAGCTATTTTTATTCTAATAGGATCTCAATTCTTATTAATGGTTCCCCTCATGGCTATTTACCCTGTTCGCGTGTTGTGCGGTAAGGTGATCCCCTCCCCCCTACCACCCTTTTTTTTTTTTTTTTTTAGCAGAAGATTTTTTGAGCAGATACCTTACACATCTAGTAGACTCGGGCTCTATGACTTCTATCTTTTCTCCGGTTGGAATACATGACCCTTCACATTTTCTCTGTTCTGATGATGTTATCTTCTTTTCCTAGGCTACTCCTCAGAATTTGTGAGTGATTTTCGATGCTTTTGGGCCTCATGGCTCTCTCTCGGTCAATGGGTTAATTGGGAAAAATCTTCCATATTCTTTAGTAGAGGCATTTTTAGGTCTCGAATTACTAATTTGCTCTCAATGTCTAGGATGCGTAAGGGCAGTGATTCAATGATTTATCTAGGGGTTCCTCTTTTCATTGGTGCACTTAAAAGTCAATGGTTAATCTCATGGGCTGACAAAATTAAAAGTAAATTGGAATTGTGGAAAGGTTTCTCTCTTTTAATGGTAGACAGGTTATGTCTTATTAATTTAGTGATTATGGATTCCTTCCTGCATTCATTTCAAGTTTATCGTTGGCCTTCATCTCTTTTGAAAGATTTAAATGTTGCTATTCAAAATTTTTTTTTTTTGACTAGTTTGATCGATAGTCATAAATCTGTCAAAGTTGCTTGGAAGTCTTGCTGTAGGCCTAAGGATAGTGGTGGTCTTGGTGTTAAAGACCTTGGTATTCTTAACAAGGTCATGCTTAAGAAGTTTACTTGGAGGATGTTGATTGAGGAGTCCTTCATATTCACATAACTTCGGGCTCGTTTTTTCACCCAGGATCACAGACCTAGAATGTGGTATGTTGTTTCTTCTGTTGGGCCAGGTCTAAAATTGCATTATTCTCCCCTAATGATTGAGTCTAGATGGTTGGTTAGTCGTCACTCTAAGGTTCGTTTTTTGAAGGATAATTGGTTAGGAGATCCGTTGATTGATCTGGTTGAGGATAGGTCTTCGTTACAACCTCTTTTAGATTCTATTGTGGGTGATATTTACTCAAATGCTATGGGTTAGGATATCCCTATTTCTTTTTATGCTTCTCACCCGGATATTGCTTTTGAGATTGAGAAGGTGGTGGTAAGCACTGACCCAGACTCGTTAGTTTGGACATGTTCCCTAGATGGTGTTGTTTCTTATAAATATGCTTATGATTCTCTTTCTGAGGTTAGGAGTTCTGTCTTTTAGGGTAAGCAGATTTGGGCGTCTTTTATTCCTCCTTCTCATTCTGTCCTCATTTGGCACTTGTTTCATGGTAAGATTCCTACGGCATTACGTTGAGTGCTAGAGGTTATATTTCTCCATCTTGTTATCGGTTTTACTATACTGTATAGGAAAACTGAAGGCATCTGTTTCTTAACTGTCCTTTTGTTTATGGGTTATGGGATACTATATCCGCTACTTTTGGTCATAAGTTTAAGTTGGATGGTACTTGCTTGGACCTTTGGCAGGAGGTGATAAGGGTTGTCTTTAACACTCATCTGAAAGCTCTCTGGCGGGCTTCTATCATCACGGTTTTCTGGGTGGTGAGGTTCCTTCGGAATCAAGCTACCTTTGAGGGTAGCAAACCTATTTTTGCTGATGCTCTTTCCTTGATTTGGAGTTCCATTCATAAGGCAGACTCCCTTCAATCTGGCTCTATGAAGAATTCAGTGGATGAGCTTCAAACTTTTAAACGGCTTCATGTCTCTAGTCTTCCTTCCAAGGCTCCTCGCATTTTAGAGATTTATTGGCGCATTCCCCCCCGGGCATTCTTAAGGTTAACAGGGAAGGGGCAGGTTTTGGTAGTCCTGGTCTTGCTAGTTATGTAGGGGTTTTTCGTACATGATGGGGTTTCGTTAAAGGTTGTTGTGCTATTCCTCTTGGTGTCTGCTTTGCTTTTGAGGCTGAATTGGCCGCTGCCATACACTCTATTGATTATGCTTGGACTTTTGGCTGGCGTTGATTTTGGTTAGAGAGCGATTCGACTTTTGTAGTGGATATCCTTCGTTCTAGGTCTCGTAAGGTTCCTTGGCATTGGCGTCCCGCTTAGGATAGATGTTTGAGCTTAATCTCTCAAATGAACTTTGCTATCACTCATATTTATTGAGAAGGTAACCAAGTTACAGATAGTTTAGCTTCCATGAGCCCCAGTATCGTCTCTCATACATGGTAGTGGTCCGCTCCGAATTTTCGCAACCCTTTAATTTTCAATGATTTTTGTAGCAGACCTTCTTTTAGGTTCTGTTGATCTGTTTTCTTATTTTGTTTTCTGTTCTCTTTCTTTTTTCTTTAATAAATTGTTGGGATAGGGTTGATAAAAAAAAAATGGTATAATTAAGCTGCAATCTTGGTCAACCCTGTGAATTGCATTAATGAAGAACTACTTCCTTCTTTTTCTTTGTTTTCAATTGGCTTCTTATTTCTTAATTTTTCTTCCTTAAATTTGTCTTTTGAGTTGTGCTTTCATTTGACTTATATATTGTTGTTGTATAGATGTTAACAAATATGAAGTGCTACCGCATTGCCATATGCCCATATCTTATCATGAAGGGGTTGATTAAAAAGCTTTATAATCTCCTTTTTGCTGAGATAAACATTGGTTGTTTTTAACTTCTCCAGTGATTTGGCCTACAAGCAATGGGTAGAGCTCATCAAATTGGGCAATGGGCATCGGAGATTTCTCTCTCTGTTGTTAATACAGATCATTATCGATGTTGCTTATTTTATTAAGAAAAATGGTCTTTTGGTGTAACAGAGGTAATGATATTTAGGCTTGTATATCGAGGAACCATTCAGATGACAATTGCAATGCAAAGAAGAAAATGTATGTTTTTTTTTTTTTTTTTGCATTTCTAGAGTATCGAAGTATTTACCTACTTGGTTAATTATTGGATATTTCTTTAATGTATGTTTCATAATTAAGAATTTTCATAACTAATCTAGCATATGTAATATAGATCAACTTCAATGAAACTCTTTGATATTATTTTTGGCTCTTTGACATGCAAAGTTTGTCTATAATGATAATTTTATCATTAATGAAGCCTTCGTACCTTCTAATGCTCGGACTTGGCTCAAAGAATATACCGTTTGAACACAAAAGACTGCGCTAATTGGCCAGACTTATTGAGGGCATAACCTGAATTATCCGGTGAATCGGTAAAAGTCTTGGGGACTGTCGAGCGCAAGAGGCTAGGCTAGAGTATTAATTTTTTCATGCTGAAATGTTGGAGGTTGGGTTCATCCAAATTATGTGTTTTAGTACGCCACTTTGATATGATGGAACTAACACTGATATTTTATAGGGAATTTTTCATCAACCGGTGTCATGGCGTTATGCTGTTTATATATTGTTGCATTTCTTCAAGTTTTATATATACTTCATTTTATGCCAGTTTATTGCTGTTCTATTGTGTGTCTCTGAGAAGAGCAGTGTAAATTGTTTCAGTCAAATTGTTTTTGGCACTATACACGCATATTGTACAATGACAACTAACAAGACATATTATAGTTAACTATTTGCCTACATAAAAATAGTCTTGAATCGGCATTCCTTTCTCCTTGCTTTTTCTTTTTACCGGGTGTACGTGAGGTGTTATGGTCGGGGAAGCACCTTAAGTGATCTCGGTAAACAAAGAAATCAAGGTGAAAGACTTAAGAACTTTTTATTTCTTTTGATCTGCATATAACATTCTTTGTGGTAGTAATTTCAATCATGAAAGACATTATATTTCTTTACATCCGTGTAGTTTTTACTTGCATGAAAAAATTATTTTTGGACTTCTAGCATGTCTTGATGTTTATTTTTTCAAGTTTCATTAGCCACACGTGGGTAATTGATATTTGGATTCTGAAAATAGAACTCATTGACGTATTTACTGTTATTTTTGGTTTCAATCGATCTTCTTAAGCAAGTAGAAAGTGAACAAATCAACCCAATAAGGATCAAACGAGACAAAAAAGAAATTCTAAAGATACTCAAAACTTGTGTTTTTTTCTTCTTTTTGTGTTTTTTCTTTTTTTTTCCTTTACAAACCCTAATATATATTCTTCTTCTTTTCCAATATTTTAAAGTTCATTCACTAAGATATGGCAGTCTCAAATTTTCAGTTGAAAATCCAACAAAAAATCCAAAAAATTTGAATGCCAAGCAAGGTTGTCAAGGTACCATCAAAATTTTAAATTGATGTATTTTCGGCACGAGAAACCAAAAAATCCAAAAGAATATTGATGCATTCATAAGTTATCTTAATTCTTTTCAAACGGATCAAAATTACTATTTTTTTTTTTTTGCTATATGTTAAAATTAAAATAATAAATAATAATGGATAATATTAAAATGAATTGGAGTGTTTTTAAAAATTTTATTTTTAAAAATGGAGTGACTTTATAATAGGAGTGTCAAAGATAAAATGAATAATTTTGGAACAAAAGAAAGTGTTTTAGAATTTTTTTTTTTAAATTTAAAATTTTAAAATGGTGAGTTTTCAGAAAGAGTGGTATTATTAGCACACCCACTACCAAACTATTTATACCCCACTTTTTAAATTATTTAGTATTTTTTTTTTCTTTTATCAAATTACTTAAAAATCTTGCATTAAGTAAAACTAATAAAACCTCACTTTCCTTATTTCAAAACCTTAATGACAAAAGTTTTAATGATATAGATTATTTCAATATTTACTATTTTTGTTTATATTTTCTTTCAGATCTTGATCTCATATTTCTCATATGAGTGGTGCTATTGGCACACCCCCTACCAATCTATTTATGCCCCACTTTTTAAAATTTTGACTTAATAAAATAAAATTAAATGTTTTTATTAATTGTTTTGATTTATTTCCAAAACTACACGATTTACTTATTTTTCAAACTTAATACACCTCATCTTTGATCTCTGTATACATCTTTCTCTCACCTCCATTAAATGATTTATTTTTTCTTCTTATTATTTTATTTTATTTTGAGTTTTTTTCTTCTTCTTATTTCATGGTGGAAGAGAAAAAAAAAATAGAAAGGTTGCTTCAACACAACGATAACTTAATATCATTCTAAAGAACGATTCTTCCATATATTTGATATCTTTCAAAAACTATTTCATAATATTTTTGTATGTGTGTATGAAGCAAAATTTAGGGTTTAAGAGTTAAGAAATAAAATAAAAAATAAAAAAAAAGGTTTAAAAGAACATGGTTTTATTTTTTTTATTTTTTGTTTTTTTGAAAAGGAATGTGGGGTTTTAATAGGTTTACTTTGTAGAATATTTTTTTTCCTTAAATTGTATGTCCTTTTAAGTAATTTTGATAAAGGAAAAAAAATACTGTATAATTAAAAAAGTGGGGCATAAATAGACAGATAGGGGGTGTGCCAATAGCTCCACTCTTCTCATATTTAGTATTCATTGATTTATTTCTATTTTTGTTTATATTTTCTTTCAAACCTCGATCTCATATTTGCCATGCTTAGTATTTATTGATTTTATTGTTCACATATTTGTTCTATTTTTCTTCTTAAATTCTAGATCCATATTTGCTATTTTTTTTTTCTCTCGGTTTATTTTCTTTAAGATCTTCTAGGTATACTATAATTTGTATCAATTCTTTTGTAGATTTTATTCCGAATCTTCCAAAGTTAGTTTAATATTATTTACAAAAAAAAAAAAAAAAAAAAAAAAAATCACACAAGAATCTCAACCAAGAAAACCTATTTTTTGACAAAACAAAACCATACCAAAACTCTAATTCAATCGCTTAAAAAAAATCATCAGACGATTAAATCACACTCACAATTTACCATCAACAATCCAATCAACTATATATTAAAAACAAAAATAAGAAGAAAAAACAAATCCTGCGAATTTATGTGAGAAAACTATATATAAAGATTAGAGATGAAGTATATTTTTATTTTTATTTTAAATAAAAAAAAAGATATGGAGTGTATTAAGTTTGAAAAATAAGTAAAAGGGTGGTCCTATAAATAAATCAAAAAAATTAGTAAAACCATTTAATTTTATATAATTAAATCAAAATTTTAAAATATGGGGTATAAATAGTTCAATAATAGGGTGTCAATAGCACCACTCTTACAGAAAAAAAATGTAATTAGATAAAATTGGATTGTTAGAAGAAAATCTCTTCTTTTTTATATTTTGTTTTGTGTTGGAAAGACCTATGCCCTTAACAAGTTCTCAAAATTATTTTTTGGAAAGTTATTGATTGATTTCAACTGGTTCACACCTTTTATGTACTAAAAAACAAATTGTTGATTGTTTTTGAGATTTTTATTTACTTAATTATATATTCGGCTTTTCGTCAAACGTGTTGCCTAATAAGGGATTTGCTGCCGCTACCAGGAACTCCATGGACTACGTATGGACAAGACTTTTCGATCAAGAATCAATAATGAAAGCACAGGATCTCGGAACGTTTAGTTTTCCAATCTGAATTCGAATCCGAACTATGTCAACAACAACAATTATGGTAGAATTCAGAGAAAATAATGATGGGGAGCTGATTGCAATGGGTGGACAAATGAGACTCAACGGTGATGGTCTAAATGGTGAAGGCCTTGGCTTGATCAAACTCCAGGTTTGGGTGTTGGAGCTAAATGATTTGAGCTAAATGATTTCATGTTTGATATAAATCATCTGATCATGAATAATAATATTAACATTAATTCTATCTTTGATATATAACATAGTTGATTCATAACAATTTGGCCAATCAGAATTATAAGAAATTTGGCATTTCGCAACGTTCGGGGTGTATGTTATTGATACGCTTGTCACGCTTGTCATAAGGTTTTGACTCGTATTCTCAAATAAACTAAATGTTAACCAAACGAGACTCAATTAATGTGAAACTTCCTGGAGACATAGGAAATGTTTGGAAGTTAGAGCTGGTGTTTGAGGGAGATTTGAAGACCAAGAAGAATTGAAGAAGAAAAAGAAGATATTAGACAACGGTCTAAGGAGCGTTGTGAATTAGAAAGCAATGTGCCTTGCGTTATGCAATTGCATAGCGGTAAGGACAACGGTCCAATTCCAGAAGCCTTTGCTGTAGAGAGCACTGTGGGAAGTTGACAATGGTTGGACAATGGTTTCCTACGGTTTGCTAAAACGTGGTGCATGGATCGCGGTTTTTTGAACGGTCAATTCCAGGGGACTTGTAATAGTGTAAAATGAATGTGACTCAAACCGTAGACAATCATAAACACATGTGAAACAAGAATACTTTAGTGGGAAAGGAAGTTATTTCTTTTGAGAGGTTCTTGTGCATAAATAAAACGGAAATAGACAAGTTGACAAGATCCTAAATCCAATCATGAAACAATCAATATAAACTCATAAAATATAGGGTGCTAATCCCACAAAACACTATTTAAAGATTGCTATTTAGTCCCAATTTTTCTCTCATGAGTAAACCACTAACTAATAAAAATCACCGCACTTTTATTACGTCAGCAAAATAACATCAATCGTAATGCAAAAGTGTGGTGCCATGTACTAGTTAGCTCAAGATCAATGTTGCAAAGTCCCCGACTTAGGCCGACTAGTCCCCGACTAGGCGCTAGTCGGTGACCAAATGCCTCGGCTTTGCTTAAATCGCCCATGTAGGCGAAAAAAAAACACTCACAAACTAAATCAGTGACAGTGAATCATAGATTCACAATTCGTTTGACAAAAAATCACAACACACTCAAAGTCTCAACTTGAGAGCAGTGAAACTCTCTGAAGTCTCAATAGCTCGCCGCCGTCGCCTTCTCTCTCCGCCATCACCTTTTCTCGCCGCCATCGACTTCTTCCGCCGATCCTCGCTGTCTACATCTGCCGGCCGGCCATCACAGCCTCATCTTCAATCGCCGATCGTCCCTTTCCTTCACTTCTTCAGTTCTTCGTTGGCTTCAGTTCTTCATTTTGTTTTTTGTTTTTTTGCCAACAGATGAACAAAATGATGAAAGATGTGTGGTCAGGTGGTAGTTCACGTGAGTTAGTGAGTTGGTGTGAATGTGTGAATAGTTACAGATGTGTGGTGTTAGTGAGTTTCACATGTTAGTGTTAGTGTGTAATACACTATATTGTAATGTGTTATAACTTTTTTTTTTTTTCTTTTTAATTATACTTAGTTTAACACTTTATACTTTATAATTTATATACAACTATACAAGTGTTAGTGTGTAATGTGTTACAACTTTTCAATAGATGAAAATATATGAATTAGAATGACATTTACTCGATTACAATTTAATATAAAAAATTATATAAAAAAATATATTTTCGATTGGTCACCGGTTTTCCATTGATCGGCTGACAATCGACTTCCGACCATCCGTCTAGTCCTCGACTAGTCTCTCTAGACGCTAGGCGATGGGTCACCGCCCGATTAGGGCCTAGCGACTTTTGCAACACTGCTCAAGATATGCTCAAAATGTATACTCATGAGAGAATTACTGATTTAACCTATTTCATTTAAAGAACATAACTAAGTTCAAATTACAACTAAAAGAAAAAAAAATTGAACTGATATTAATTATATACTTCCAAAACTATCCTCACAAATCTATTAAATTTCTAGTTTTGTCTTCTCTCACAACCCTAACCATGTTAATTTTTGGGGTAACTATATTGCCACCTATGAAATGTCTTTCCACAACCATTTTTTCTTAAACAAAATTATTACTTAAATAACCTATAACAAAATTACTTATATACCAAATAATATAAATTCATCTACAGCAATTGCAATTAGGGAAAAAAAATTTAATTTTCTGTTATCTTTTACCTTTAGCTTTTCTCTAGTAAAAGAGAAAAAAAAAAATAGAAAAGGAAGGCACTTTGTTTATAGAAGCAAAGGCAACATCACAGCATCAACATATATTTGCAATTCCCCTCACCGTCTTCTCCATTTATTATTAGTTTATTATCATAGTCTCTCAATATTCAATATGAGAAACAAAATAATAAAAAAATATATATAAGAATATTAATAAATTAAAGAACAAACGAAAATACATAAATAAAAGAAATTAGTCGATATTTATATATTAAAATACCCTTGACCTCTCAAAATTGCAATCTGGAGACCATATTGGGTAAGAACAACATTTATTTATTTTTTTTTTCCTTAAGAGTTAAAGCTATAGTATCATCAACTTCAAGATATTTAAACTTTAAGGTTACTGAGTTGTTGGGTTTATTTTATTATGTTTAAGGTTATTGTGTTTTTATTTTAAAATTGAAAATTGAATTTTAGATGCGCTATATGCAATTATTTTATTTGGGTTTTAACTAATGTTTTAAAAAATAAAATAAAAAATAAAGTCAAATTTAGAAAAAAATTTCAAAAAACTTGGGCGGGCTACAGCCCACCTAATCCCTTTAAGGGCTACACCTTTGTTAATTGTAACACTTTTTTAAAAAAAAAAGAATAAAATAAAAAATAAAGTCAAACTTAGAAATACATTTCAAAAAACTTGTGTGGGCTGCAGCCCACTCAAGCCCCTTAAGGGCTACACCTCTGTTAATTGTAACACATTTACTTTTATTTTTTTATTTTTTTATTTTTTTTTTTATTTTTTTTTTTATGTATGTAGCAACAAGCAGTCAATGGGTATCTGGCCTATGAGTTTAGCGACTTGTTTTTGGCTGAAAATGTTGGTTTAGGGAATCAGGTTTAGGCATGTCTATATTAACTTCATTACCTTATAAAGAGTAATAAGTGTATTAATTTTTGTTAAAATTTGAAGTATAAGAAACTGTGGTTGTGGTTTTCGTTTTCGTTGTAGGGTTGGGAGAATGACTTTGTGGACGCCTTCCTTAATGAGAAAATAGACAAGTTGACAAGAACCTCAGTCCAATCATGAAACAATCAATATAAACTCATAAAACATAGGGATCTAAGCCCACAAAACACCCTTTAAAGAGTGCTATTTAGTTGTATTTCCTTTAAAGAACATAACTAAGTTCAAATTAAACTAATAGCTTAAAAAAAAAAAAAAACACACTATGTATTGATCATATTTTACCACAAGTATTATATATGGTAATTAACAACTACCATTCACCTCAAAAAATTAAAGTTCAATACAAGGGTGTGAAATCAAAGGCAATACTACAAAATTAAAAGAGCAATGAAGTGACAAGTAAGTGGTCATCACTACATACAATATGGGATGATGTGGTTAATGAAAAAACAACTTGCTACATCATTTGGGTTGAAATTTGAGTTAAATTTTTGGGTTGTTTGGTATTGATAAAATTAAATTGACACGAAATGAAATATACAAGTAGAGACGATGATATGATGTTGGTTCGATGGTAAACCATTTACATCTACACCACGAGGTTGCGGGTTTGAGTCATCCCCTCCCCAAACAAAACCCGAATTTATGTAATAGTGTAATACTTAATAAAAATTAAAAAAATAATAAGAAGTTGAGACATTTAATTCAAAAATTCAGCAAGTATAATAAATCCAAATAACAAAGTCAGATTTCATTCCCATTTTTATTGTGACTATGATTTTCAGCATGATGAGGGTGTGGAGCTACACATTTCTAATGGTAAAAGTGAAAACAAAAAATATAGAAAAAAAATAATGTTACAGGTTTTATTTTTTTAGTTGTAATTGTTTTATTTTTATTTTTTAAAGATAAATTTAGACTCAATTAGTTATTATGTGAGTTTAAACAAATTTCAAATTTCTTGAATTTTTTTTTTCTCAATGGGAACTTATCCTGTTTGATTTTCCCACTTAACACTAAATAGTACATAATGTATTCCATTAAGGGCCAGTTTAGTGTTGCTGTAACTTTTATAATAATCACTGTTAGCTATGTTGAGGAAATAATCAAATGTGAAGTTAATCAGCAGATGTTTAGTTAATTATACTTTTAAAACTACTATACAGCTCAAAAACAGTATACATATATTTGGTAATTTGATTTCAAAAGTGCTAAAATTAGTTCCAATGACTAAAATAGACATGATTTTAGAACCTTATTTTATTTTTTTCATTAATTATATATATTAAATCAATATTTAAGTATAATATTCCATAAGAATAATAAAAATATTTTTAAAAGATTTTATAAATCAAATCAATATTTAATTAGAATTTTTAATTTTAAAATGAAATAAGGAATATAAATGATTTTAATTTAATTTCATAAGGATAATAATGATATTTTAAAAGATTCATTAAATACTGAAATAGATTATTTTATAATCAATTTCAAAAAGTAACCCTTCATTTACTTCTCAAAATCACTGTCAAAACTTGTCAGATTATCAATTAATCACTTTTTGAAGTTTTACCAAACATCATTTTATGTAAAAATAATTAAATAAACTGATTTTAACTTCTTAAAAATAATACCAAACTGGCCCTAAGTTGTTTTGTTTGATTTTATAAGTGATAAGTTCACTTAAACAACTCTTAAAATCACTTATTTAGAAAAGTGAAAAATTTTCACTTTTCACTTAACTAAAAAACCAACCAGATTGATATTAATTTTATACTTCTAAAACTATCCTCACAAATCTAATAAATTTCTAATTTTGTCTTCCCCCACAACCCTAACCATATTAATTTTTGGGTGACTATATTACCACCCATGAAATGTCTCCCCACACCAATTTTTTTCTTAAACAAAATTATTACTTAAATAACCTATAACAAAATTACTTTATACCAAATAATATAAATTCATCTGTAGCAATTGTAATTGGGGAAAAATTTAAATTTTTGTTATCTTTTATCTTTAGTTTTTCTCTAATAAAAGAGAAAAACAATAGAAGAGGAATGCACTTTGTTAAGTAAAGACAACATCACAGTGTCAACATATCTTTTTCATTCCCTACACCTTCTTCTCCATTTATTATTAGTTTATTACCATAGCCTCTCAAGACTCCATATGAGAAACAAGATAATAATAAAAAAAATAAGAATAAAAAAAAAATTAAAGAACAAACAAAAATAAATAAATAAAAGAAATTAGTTAATGTTTATATATTAAAATATAAATATATAACAAATAATAGTTGAAAAGATATAAATATAAAAGTATTTATTTTCAGCAATTTATAACTTTAAAAAACAAATAATTTATCACTTATATTCAGTTTTTAGTGGATAAAAAACAAACATGTTCGGTTTTTAGTTTTTAGTTTTCAGTTTTCAGTCACCATTCAGTCTTTAGTACAATTCAAAATTATTTAATCTTCAGATTAAAAAATCAAATGCAACCTTAGGCATTCGTTATCTCCGCCCCCACTTAATTACTTAGGGATTAAATTGTAAATTCCCATTTGATTTTCCTAGCGGCCACATTTACTCTTCGTGCTCCATAATTAGTCAACATGGGAGCTACTGGTGTAAACATGGGTTGCGCTTGGTGGGCCTGGCATGGCCGACTAGTTAAGGATGGCGGGCCGTGCCTGACATGACCCACTTGAGGCGTGTGCCAGGCCAGGCATGGCCGCTATGCCTAGCACGTGCCGGGTCTTGAGTTGAGGCCAACCGTGCCAGCTCAACCCGACACACCAAGTTGGCTTGCTGAGCCCAACGGTCGGCTTGACAAGCCAACCTTTGGGCCTATCAAATTTTTTTTTTTCCTATTGTTAGACAATCTACATTTATATATATATATATATATATATATATATATATGAATTTTTTGACCGTTGCTGACATCAGCAAACGGTCCAAATTTAAGAAAGGGCCAAAAATTAAAATTTGCCCCCTCATCTCATCTATTTTATATTTTTATCCACATTTTAAATTTTTCTATAAATACCCTCACCCATTCCAATTTACATACATTTTCTCTTAATCTCTCATTCTCTCCATTCTCTAACTCTCCAACTCTCCATTACTCTCTCCAATCTCTATTATCTACACCATTTCATATTTTCATAATTTCATTCTTACTCTCTCTCTCTAATCTAGTATTATAATACTATATTACTAATTTACTATTTTTCACAACGGTCTTAACATGGACAATGATGATTTTGATCTTTTCGAACCGACCCAACTGACAATGGTACCTTCCGCCTCCACACCGACATCACATCCTAAAGCCAGAAAGTTAACATATGTTGTATGACAGTGTTTTGACAAAGAAGAAATACCAAACTCAGACGATAGGGTCACAATAAAATATTGTTGTAAGTTTGTAAACTCTTATATACCAGTTCTAGGTTGGGAACTGGTCATTTGAAAAGGTATATAGATGAATGCATGGCTCGACATTGACAGTTAGATACTACAACTCAGACATAATTACAACAGAACCCAGACGGGCTTGTTACGACTCCGCGTATGCTAGAGATTGGAAACTTATAAAATAACTCATCGATGAGAGTTCTGGCAGTAATCAGGTCTAGGACTAGGTTATACATGTAACATGTATATTAACTTGTAAGATTGCACTCTTTTTCCCTTACCAAGGTTTTATCCCACTTGGTTTTTCTTGGTAAAGTTTTTAATGATGCAATCATATAATACTAAAAGTCCGAAATAAATAAGGAATTCTTCATTTCATATTTTCATATTTTCATAATTTCGTGTATTTTTTATTTTCTTTAATATTTTATCTTTATTTATTCTTTGATTTATTTTATTAAATAAAATAATAAATTTATCTATTTTCTATATATTTTTTATTAGATTAAAATAATAAATAAGATAGATAAATTACAATTACAAATACATAAGTTAAAATTGTTAAAACAATATTATAAATTAATATAATTGAATTAAAATATTTAAATTCTAAAAAAATTTAATTTAATTTTTTTTAATTTTCAGTCCTGTGTACCAGCACAGCACATTAGACCTGTGCCGCCGGCACATGCCGGGGCCCCCTTTATGTAAATGGACCGGGCCAGATTGAATCCGTTTATAAAAACTGGTCTTATCGACCCGGCACAAATGGACCGCAACAGCCCACATTTACACCATGGCAGCACCCAATTAGTTAGCTCGGTTTCGTATGATACAGCTGCACATACCGCAGTATATGACAGGGATTCCAAAGCATAATGATTAAAGATCGTGGTGCTGTAGTTGGGTGAGGGCCCACTGTTGGATACCCACCTCACTTCAACGGTATTGATGACAACTATAAAACGGCAGTGACAGCAGAGAATCCAATGTCTCCAGTGCATCAACGGTCTCAAATTTCTCACTTTTTCATTCATACTTGTCGTAGGCCCATCGTCATTTCCAAAGTTAACAAGCATTCTTATGTTCAAGTGCTGTGTTTTTCCAAGGACTCGCGTTATACATCGCAATTGCACACCTTTACAAGCTGTTTGTCTGTTTTTTTATTTTTATTTTTTCTTAAATTTGATATTGGTTGGATCGGTCATCTACCGGAACTTTCATCAGATCAATCACGACAAGATGACTTGAAATCTCTTCACATTTAGTATTTTTATAGACAATATCAAATTTAGGATTCCAACTTCTATCACATATGTGAATTAGAAATATAAAATACAACCACTTGAACTTTGACCAAATGTGTGTTCCTTTATAAAGTTTTGAACATGCTAAAAAATTATAAATAAGGATTTAACATATTACAACTCAAAGTTTATTTAATTCCCTAAATGAATATTGTTACCCTCCACATTTCACAAAAAGAAGTGTACAAAATATTAATTGGATAAATTTCTAAAATTTAATTTAATTCTCGAAGATGTATCACCTTTCAGTACGTGTGGTAATGAATCTCCATTTCCATATCAGTATTGGGTGTGAAGTTTGAGTCCTACCAAATAAATTTTACAAATATATGTGATTATTATTATTATTATTATTATTATTTTGAGGTAGGAGTGGGATTAGAAATATTTTTTTTGATATATAAAATTTAAATAAAAAAAAAAAAAAAAACAAAGCAAAGCCTTCTCCATTGTTGGATCGGTAGATGATGCATAGCATATTATGGCACAACATAAATAAATACAAATATAGTCCTATACCGGATGTGTATAGTTTTAGCAAATTTTCTCTTACAAACACACAATTTAGGTATATTTATAACATATTAATACACATCAATATATTTTTATCATGTGCAATATTATGATTGATGTTATGTTGCTGGTAAAAATGTTGTAAAATGTATTAGTATATTATAAATATATCAATATGAGAAAAATTGATATAGTTTTAGAGTCATTATCATTTATTGAATTCTATTTTAATGATTCACAAAAATCAATTTTTTTTTTTTTTAGAAAAAAAAAAAAAAGAATTAGTTTATTTTTGAGTTGTTCATTAACTCTAGAGATATATTTTAGAATGATAATGTGAGCTGTGTATTAGAGAAAATAGGGTGTGGGTTGGTTGCGGGGCCGCCATGAACATCCATAAAATAAAAATGCCGGAAAAAAAGGGCGATGATTGATGTGAGCCGTTGGATTGTAAAACGGACGGATGGTAGTAGGACCCAACAAAAAGGGTATTAATCACTACTCACTAGTCGAAGATTTGCTTGTTAATTTGACAGCTTGTTTTTCTCCCTCACGACGTTAAACCCACTTCTCTTCTTCTATATAACTCTCCTCCCTCTTATCTTCTCTATCTATCACCACTCTCTCACTTACATTTCTCTGCTCAACAATCCAGAAGAAGAAGAAGAAGCTCATCAATGGCTGACCAAGTCCAGAACACAACAGCATCAGCAGACGTTCCAGTACAACAAGTTGATCAGGAACAGCTGGTGGTTGCTGCTGTGACTACTACTACTACTACTGATGTAGTAGTACCACCACAGCCTGATCATGAGGACCAAAAGCAGCAGCTTGATCAAGAGGCTCCGCTTAAAGAATTGACCAATATTCCTACTACTACAGATCATGATGATGATGATGCTGAGAAGAAGAATTTTATTCCTGATGATAATCTCTCTTCTTCTTTTAATGAAGAGACCACTAGAGTTGCTGATCTTTCAGATAATGAAAAGAAAGCCCTCGAAGAGCTTACGCAGCTTGTGCGTGAAGCCCTGAACAAACATGAATTTAGTGCTACTTCATTATCACCACCCAAAGAAGAAGAACAACAGAAACTGCCTTCAGCACCTGTAGCTGTGGCCGTTATTTCTGAGGAAAAGCAAGGAATTGAAGAAAAAAGTGATTCTGTAGTTACTGATACTACTGCTACTACTGTTGTTGTTGTTGAAGATGATGGTGCCAAGACTGTTGAAGCCATAGAAGAGACTATCGTAGCGGTCTCTGCTGCAGCCAAGGACGAAAAGGAAGACGAGAGCTGTCCAGAGAAGTTGTCGAAATTAGAAGCTGATGAAAAAGTATCCATTTGGGGGATTCCACTTCTGGTTGACGAAAGAAGCGATGTGATTCTCTTGAAGTTTCTTAGGGCCAGAGATTTTAAAGTTAAAGAATCATTTTCTATGCTCAAGAACACAATCAAGTGGAGAAAAGAGTTTGGCATTGAGGAGTTGGTTGATGAAGATCTTGGTGATGATTTGAAGAAAGTGGTTTTCATGCATGGTTTTGACAAGCATGGACACCCTGTTTGCTACAATGTCTATGGTGAATTTCAGAACAAGGAGCTTTATCAGCATGCATTTTCTGATGAAGCCAAGAGAGAGAGATTCTTGAGATGGAGAATTCAATTCCTGGAAAGGAGTATCAGGAAATTGGATTTCACTCCTGGAGGAATTTCCACCATTGTTCAGGTCAATGACTTGAAGAATTCTCCTGGACTTGGAAAATGGGAGCTCAGACAAGCAACCAAACATGCCCTTCAGTTGCTGCAGGACAACTACCCTGAATTTGTAGCCAAACAGGTACTCTCCTGGGATTTATTTATTTATTTTTCATATATATATTTCTATATATATATATATATATATATATATATATACCAAATGCAGTAGTAGCTACTCAAACCTAAGACATTGCTGATTCTTATTTCCATTTATGTTTTTGTAAATTTGGGTTTGGTGTTTACAGGTTTTTATCAATGTACCATGGTGGTACCTAGCAGTTAATAGGATGATAAGTCCATTTTTGACACAGAGGACCAGAAGCAAGTTTGTTTTTGCCGGTCCTTCCAAATCAGCTGAGACCCTTTTCAGGTTTGGCATCTAGCTAACTGCTTTTAATTGGTAAATAATAATCTGTGTTTAATTGATTGGTTTTGTTGGTAATTTAATTAATTAATTAATTAATTTAACTGTGGAATGTAAAATCAGGTACGTAGCAGCAGAACAAGTACCAGTCAAGTATGGAGGTCTGAGCAAAGATGGTGAAATATTTGAAGCCACAGATGCTGTTACTGAGATAACTGTGAAGGCAGCAGCTAAGCACACAGTAGAATTTCCAGTTACTGAGGTGGGGTTTTTTTTTTATTAATTTTGTCTTTAAATAGAAATTCAACTCTTTAATTACATGTTTGATTAATTGAAATATTATTGTAGGCATGCCATCTGAGTTGGGAAGTTAGAGTGGTGGGTTGGGATGTGAAGTATGGGGCAGAATTTGTGCCAAGTAGTGAAGAAAGCTACACTGTTATAATCCAAAAACCAAGAAAAGTTGGGTCAAGTGAAGAAGCTGTGGTTTGTGATAGTTTCAAGATTGGTGAAGCAGGCAAGGTTGTTCTCACCATTGAAAATCCAACTTCCAAGAAGAAGAAGCTCTTTTACCGTTCGAAGACCAAACCTAATTCTTCTGCTTGTCAAACCCTTTGTTGCTGAGATCTTCACATTTTTCTTCAATTGAATTGCTTCTTATTAATTTAATTTTTTCTTTTTTCTTTTCCTTTCTTTTTTTTTTTTATATAAAAAAAACTTGTATTCATTTTTATTATTGGTTTGTGAAATTAAGTTACTAGTACTTCCATTTCACTTTAAATTATCCCCAAATGTTTCTATATATGCAGATTCCTGTGGTTTTTCACTCTCATTGTAATTACTATTTTTTTTTTTTTGGAATATCTTCACTTTTTTGGGGATCATATGAAAATTAGATTATAAATTAAATTCATTTGGTGAAAATTCATATATAGTGGCAAATTCCACCCTTATAATTATCAGTATTGTGATTTTTGACTTCCTTGTTATAGGAAGTTGAACCCTCAAGTAATATTAAACAATAATTATATAGAAAATACTTGTGTACTGACCGGTCAGTATACAAGCATATCAAACACTCATTGGGATGTTGTCACGTTGCCAAAACTCTTTCACTTTTTACATTTTTTTCCTTGTTTTGGGTTATGTGGTAACCAACCATTGGTTGGTCACTACATTACTTGTATATAAGAAAATATATATATATATATATATATATATATTACCTTTCTCTTACCGACTTTAAACTGTGATTTCACTCTTCTTCTTCTTTAAAAATAAAAAATAAAAAATAAAAAATAAAATATCCTGTGATTCAATTTAAATTTTTTTTTAATTTTTTTTTTTTACATAAAGTGTATGGTTATAATGTAACAGGTGAGTAGTAGAGTTGCATGATAAAGGCATCACACATATATTTTCTTTATACAAAAGATAGCTTGTAAATATAATTTTATTAAATTATGCTTTGGCCCTTTTGAGTTATGGTGTATATATTAAAATATCCGTCAATTCCACCAAAGTAATTGAGAAGAAGAGTATATATTTGCTTTGCTCTATATCAGATTGGATGTTACTTTTTGCTTCTTAGACTTAATAAATTAAGTTCACATTTGTAGTCGCTGTCTCGGTTTGAGTATACATTACTTTTGTAATATTTAAGATGTTTTTTTCAAGCACACTAAAAAATGGATTATTGTAGCCATTCTAGTTACTTTGACAGCTTCATTGTCATTTGTTTTTTCGTCTAAAGTCCACTGAACGTCTCAAAATTTATTAATAAAATAAATTTATTACAATCGTTATATTTTCTACTTGTTCAGTTTTTATATTCTTCAGATAAAAGTAGAGTTTTCTGACTTAATTTTTTTCGATGTCTTAATTTATCCTTTCTCAAATCAATTTAGACGTAAGACAAAAAAACAAATTGTTTCTGAAAAATATAGGAATAATTATTCCGGTAGTCATTGAATTGATGACATACTATCAAAATGATCAATGGATTAGAAAGTTGTTCTAAAATAACCATTTTTGATGAATTTTGTAATACTAATGTCCATTCCATCAAACACTGTTAACTTTATTGTTAACTAGATAGGCATTTTAGTAACTTTATCTATAATGAATCAAATGAAGAATTCATTTTCTCCATTATTTATGAATTTATGTATTTATTTTTTGTTTTGAAATTTATGTTGTTGCCTGACTTGTTAGAGTTTTATTAACCAAGTTACTCTATAAGAAGAATGAAAGCACTTGTGTTTACTACTTTACTTAGATAATAAAGTTTAACTTCTTAGTTTATTGTGACTACATTTAACCTTTTGTTTTTTCAAGTAAAAACACCCATTGCTTTGAATATTTAAAGGTCTTCAACTTCCCATTAAATTGATGTTGTGACTTTTTCCATCTCTCAAAGGTTTTTTTTTTTTCTTCGTTTTTGACAAACTCCAAGTTTCAGTTTGGCCGTGATGATTAATTTAATATAAAATTAATTAAAAAAAGAATATGAAGTGAAAATCTCTTATGTTAATTATTAATTATGATGAAAAACTTGAGATTATAGTTTAAATATGAGAATGACCATTTTGATACCAAGTGAACAAGAAATTAACGATGTTATAACAATGTTTGATGGAAGAGTGTGACTTTGCTCATCTCCTTTAATTATGGTGAACCATTACCCTCCACCTCAATTATTGACACGTGTCATTAACTTAACCCAAAGTCTAAAGTTAACTCAGAGTTAGGGACATGTGGCAACACCTGAGATGGAAGGTAATGTTCACCCTAGTTAGTGTGGGTGAGCAAAATCATTCTCTTGATGGAATGATCATTAATGCCACAAAGTTCGTTAAAAATGATCATTTTAAAACAACTTTCTAATCTAATGATTATTTTAATAATATGTCCTCAATTTGATAACCAACAAGTAGTCATCCTAAAAATATATAAAAAACAATAAAACCATAAAACGACTGGATTACTTTGGTAATGATAAAATCAAAGAGCACTATTTTCAATGGTAACATAGGGGATCTTAATCCTATGTTATGTTGCTTTACAATAAATATATTCCCTTTTTTTTTTTTTCTGTGTAATCAACTTTTGAGGCTTTTTAGGCATGAAATGAGGAGATCAATAATTATGCTGTAAAAGTGGATGATGATGATGATTACACCTGTAATATCTGAGTAAAGCTGCTGTGGGTAAGCATCTATCTGTTTGTGACTTTTGTGGTTTCATCATTGACCAAAGTGTCCAACAATCAAAAGCAAATGCTGCAAAGCCAAAACAAACTATTAATAAAACAGCAAAGAAAACAAGTATCATTAATCCGTGTGAAACAACCTGGACCATCACTTGAATAGAATTTGAGGCTATTACTTTAGAAAAGAAAAAAAAAAAAAAAAAAAAAAAAAGGATATATACCATGATGAATCGGGATTTATGACGACCTGTCAAAATCAAACATGTAAATAAATTAGAAAAACTTTATGGATATATACCATGATGAGTCGGGATTTATCACGACCTGTCAAAATCAAACATGTAAATAAATTAGAAAAACTTTATGTACATACTTATTTACAACCTGTCAAAATCAAACATGTAAATAAATTAGAAAAACTTTATGTAAATACTTATAGCTTAACTTCACCTCTATTATCCTATGTATCTTTAAAATTTACATGACTCGGTTAATAAGCTTTTAAAAGGGTCTAATTACTCGAGCTTCAATTCATGGTCCATTTCTTTTTCAGT
Source organism: Acer negundo (assembly GCA_035582765.1). Taxonomy (NCBI): domain Eukaryota; kingdom Viridiplantae; phylum Streptophyta; class Magnoliopsida; order Sapindales; family Sapindaceae; genus Acer; species Acer negundo. The sequence goes on from CM069240.1 coordinate 13,221,988, forward strand.
CAAATTAAATGACTAAAGTACTCTAAAGATGATCCCATGATCTGTCAAAGCCAAAGTAAAACTGGTCAAAGGAAAAAACCTGAAGAAATTCGTAAATAATAAAATACATAGTTACAAGTAACAATGTGGTCGGGCTTAGAAATGGCAGAAATCAGAAAAAGAAATAAAAAATAAGAAGCAACTTCTCATTATTTTGTCTGTGATGGCAAATTACAAAGTACACTAACCCATCAATTTTGTCTAGCTTTATCTAAATCAATTCGAATAAGGCCTCTACAGCTCTGATTAGTGATCACTTCAATTAGGCATGCAATTTGTAGGGTCACTCTTTCTTTTCAGTTATCACATCTTAATAGACATGTTTTTCAATAATAATAAAAAGAAAATAAAAGAAATAAACAACATTTTTTATATTTAAAAGGAGGGAATACAATTAGGTCCCTATGTTTTAAATCAGTGAATTTAAATTATCCCAAGGTGTCCCTTTCCACCGAGTGTCATGTGTCTCTAAGTTAACCCAAGGTTAACAAATATTATTCTACCTATTTTACCCCTGTTTTTTAAAATAATAAAAAATAATAATAAACAAAATATAAAAACCATCCCAAGAAATCAACGGCCACCATTTTTAGAAATCATCTACCATCATCTCAAAAAAAAAAAAAAATCTATCCACCACAATTAAAACTCATTTTTTTAAACCAATTTTTTTTTTTAATTTTATTTTATTTTATTTTATTTTATTGCATTCTAGAATTCAACCTAGAAACGCTCTATACCACCACCATTTTCCAGAAAAAACCTAGAAACCTCATCACCCATATCCCACTAGCTCACGAAGACCACAAACACCACTAGTTCCCTTAGACCACCAATACCAACACCACCACCTAGAAACCCGGAAAACACCACGACCCACTCTCCATTAGAAAAGCCGAAACCTAAAAACCAACTAAAATCCAATCACTATATCTCTGCTGGAGGAGACCGTTAGATTTGCACTGGAGAATATCGTTAGAGAGAAACCACCGGAGACAATGAGAATAGAGTAGTGAAGATGATGAAAAGATTTAAAAAAAAAAAAAAAAAAAACCTACGATGAGAAGGTTTCTAATCATTGTTCTTGTTTTTTATTTGTTTATTTTTTAATATTAATTTTTTATTTTAATAATTATAAAAAAAATAATTTAAGTTTCTTAATAGATTTACCTATCCACCCTTATTTATTTTATGAAATTTCTACTTATCCAGTTATTTGTTAACCTGAGGTAACTTAGGGACACATAGCATTCAATGGGAAGGGGGTAATGCTCACCCCCCTTGGGGGAGCAAAAATAAACTCTTGTTATTGAGTATGCTTTTGTTAATATTTTGTTCCCTGTGAGTGATTTTACTTTATTCATCTATAGTAGAAAAATCATAGTCACTATTATATCATAATGTACTTTTGTGAATATTCGGTTTCTTAAAAGAGTGATTTTACTTGAATCCATTTTAAAAAGATTTTAGGTACTTTAATTGCATCTAGATCTTCTTCTCATCACTTTGAATGTCCTCACCATTATAATTTACTGTCACGTGTCTAATATTACAAATTAACGGTCTGAATTATTTCTATTGCTTTTATGTCTTTACGTACGCTACAAAAAGATAGAATTAATTCAGACCATTGATTTAGCTGAGGATAAGTTAAAGATAAGAGGATATGAGAAAGGGATCCAAATCTACTTTAATCACCTGCATTTGAACAACACAATCTCACTATTATTGAATGTACTTTGGGGAATATTTGGTTTATTTGTGTGACTGGTTTTACTTCAATCATCTACGGTAGAAAATCATAGTCACACTATTATAAAATGTACTTTGTTGAATATTTGGTTTCCTTAACGAGTGATTTACTTCAATCAACAAGAGTCCCATTGTTATTGAGTGTACTCAAGTGAATACTTATTTGGTTTACTTGCACAAATATTTGGTTTTTACTTGTGCAAGTGATTTTACTTCACCTGAAATAAAAAATCAGTCACATTATTATATTATTATAGTGTACTTTGGTGAATTCTTGGTTTCCTTAAATGAGCGATTGAGCGATTGAAGCATGAATTAAAAAAGAGTCCCATGGTAATTAAGTGTACTACGGTGAATATTAAGTTTACTTTCCCACTGTTATTAAGTACAAAAAACAAAGGTATACGCAATAAAACTCTCATAGACACACATTATAGGTATATTTATAGTATATTAATACATATCAATATATTTTTACAATGTAAGTAACATAATTTCAATCATAATAATACATATTGATTTATATTAATATGCTATAGATATGCCTATAATGTAATGGGTGCAGACATTGACATTCATAAATATGATAAGCAAACTTATATTTATAAGTATACCTATGTCTAAAATTAAAAATTAAAACATTACTATAAACACTGATCTTAATGCTAATAGTACCCTTATTTAAATGAATGTTTTCATTTTAATATAATTTATTTATAAACCCTCTTAAGTTATTAACACACTCAATTTCATAAATGATAAATTTTTAAGTTTTTCAGACTCGAAAACATAGTTTAGAGAATTTTTAAATTCTTAAATTTTCTAGAAGCTCTGCTTAAGAGAAATGAAAACATAGAGAACTCAACTCTGTCAAGTTACTAATATCTATTACAACATATTTCACATCCTCATACCACCGTTAATCTCTTGGATACATAACGATGCTTAAATTTTCCAATTCGTGCAGCCCTTGATTAAATCTCACTTGAAATCAATTTATGTGGCAGTTTAACATACTCACTATATTCAATGGATCTATAGAAGGATACCTCCAAATGTCTCAATGAAGTCAATTGGCCAATTTCATTTGGCTGTGTCAGGCTTATGATATTTAATATATGAACTCAAAAAATATTTTCTTTTGAACAAATTTTTTTGCAGTTGAGTGAGAAATGTTCACTTCACCATTTTTCTCTCTACGAATATGTTTCTTTCTTGTCTAGCAATCAGCAATAACACTAAAAATTTCAAAATGACATCAAACCCTTGGAGTTCTCTACGTTCGAAACTTGGTATAAGTTCTCAATAGTCTAGGCATGCTTATGACAATTACTTCTAATTTTTTTTTTTTTATTGATAGAGTTCATAACAAAAAAAAAAAAAATATGTACCTCTATATAATCAGAGCCCTTTAGAAATTATTTTTCCATTACTTTGTTATATGATAATATGAGATTTTGATACTTGAAATAGAATTATGGTTTAATTAGAGTTTTATTATTATTATTATTATTATTATTATTTAATAAAGTGATATAGTTGAAGATATGTGTATAATTAATAGGTGTGCATAGTATTTGGTTTATTTTTAATTAAACTAATTTGTTCTTATTGGTAAATTCATATTGAGATATTTTTGTAATTAAAATTTTTATTAAAATATGGGTGTGCTTATCATATTTATGGGTATCAATATCTACACCCATATTGTATTCCAATAAGAGAAAAATTGGTGTACATACTTTGGTGAATATTTGATTTCCATGTGTGTTAATAATTTTGGATTTGGATCCTTACCTAAGTTAAACTTTTCCTAAACTTCAAAGGATCAAGTAACATGTAGCAATTGAAGATTTTAATGGTCAAGATTTAATTCATGTATTTTTCAATCACAATTAGACAAGTAAAAACATCTTAATGGCATGATTAGAGATTTTTGGTAATCACTAGCCATTAAATAATTTGATTTTCATTATAATTTTAGAATCCCGAAATTTATTTAATATTTTCAATCCTGTGATCTTTTTCTCTTTTATTTATCTGTTCATCCAAATCTATTAAAAAAAAAAAATCCCTCTCAAACTCTTACAAAATCTTATTATCTCCTGAAATTTATTTCATAATTTTCAATCTGCTCATCTTTTTCTTTCTCTTTTTTGAATTGTTCATCCAAATCTATTTATAATAAAAATAAAAAAAAGGAAAAAACTTCTTCTCAAACTCTTACAAAATCTTATATCAAGTGATTTTTATTTTAAATTTCATAATTTTCAATCTGCTCATCTTTTTCTTTCTATTTTTTTAATTGTTCATCCAAATCTGATCAAACTCTTACAAAATATTATCTCTAGTGATTTTTATTTTTACTATAGAATAATAATCTGATTCTAGTTACCGGTTCAATGAATAGAAAGAAAGAGAGAAAAATAGATAGAAAATATGAAAAGAGCATAGCAGTGATAGCCATTGCCATCATGAAGAAAACATATATTAAATAAATTGAGATAATCTTAAAATTGTTAACCTTGCATCCTTGCAAAGTTCTGAGTTCATGGATTTATTTTTTATTTATTGAAAATGAGCAGTAGTTGCCAGTTTAGTGGTGATTGCAAATTTGAAATAAAATTACGGATTCTAAAATTATCATGAAAATGTTTATGTACTGTCAAAAATCTCTAATCATAACCATTAAATGTTCTAACTTGTCTACTTGTAATTGGAACATACATAAAATAAATATTGACCATATAATTGACCATTAAATGCTTTAACTTGTATAATTGTGATTGAAAAAAACATAAAATACTAGTGTGTTAACACGTGCGATGCACGGACTTTGTTTAATAAAATTATTTAAAATATTGTGTTTAATACTATTTTATTTTGTGGTAGACAAATTATTTTACAAATTGAAAGTAAAATAAGATTTATTTTCAATCCATAGTCCCTTCTTTATATTGTTGTGTTGAGAACAACAATAATTTATAGATTTCATCAAATGATCAAAATTGTATATTTACATTAAAAAAAAAAAAACATCATGTAATTAACAAAAAATAAAATAAAATAGGAAAAATAATATTATTTTATTTTATTTTATATATAAAACAATAATATACTGCAACACTAATGATTGAAAATACATGCTTAGTGGATGTAATGAAACTTCGGTAATGGGAACCTAAAGGGAAGACTAATCGACTCTTGAGACATATGCTGATAGTTTGATACAATCGAAAACATGATTGTAATGACCTATAATCAGTAGAAAAAGATTGTTATCAGAGATTAATATATTGAAAAACAAATCAAAATCATATTTAGAAACTAATTAAGATAATAGTTTTAAGGTTTTGAATGATACCCAACAACACACTTTTGCTTGTGTTACCATCTTGATTAGTTTGACATGATATACCTATAAAACCAAAAACTAAAACAAATAAAAATCATTGAGCATAAGCATAATTTAAAAGAAAGAGCATTTTATGGGTTCTGAATCTATCATTTACCTGTGCCCGGAAAAAAAAAAGGATTATTGTGTAGAACAATCAAAGAATGAATTTATATATACGCTTTAATCAACTATTGGAGAGAGGGAGAGAGAGGGATATGAAGATGAAATGAGAGGAAGAATACAATTATATATAATATATGAACAAATTAAAAAATATCGATAAAAAAAAAAAAAAAAAAAAAAAAAAAAAAAAAAAAAAAAAACAAATCCTAAACTTGGTATATTCCTCACATTAAACGGATAATTCTTGTTTTCTCATATAAATCCATTAATTCTTCTTATTCTTCTTATATTAATCAATTACTGATATTAATTAAATCAAAAACCATTGAACTTGGTACATTCCTACATTAAATGGATAATTCCGGTTTTCTCGTATTAATCCATTAATTATTCTTATTATTCTTATATTGATCAATTACTATATTAACTAAGTCAAATCCATTGAACTTAGAAATATAAATTATATAAATAGAAAATAATTTTTAAAAATTAATAACATTGAATGCATACTTTCGGTTTTCTCATATCTATTAATTCTTCTTATTCTTTTTATATTAATCAATTACTAATATTAATTAGGTCAAAATCCATTAAATTTCGAAATATAAATATTATAAATGGAAAGGAATTTTAAATTAATAACATTTAATGCATAATTTTGGTTTTCTATATTAATCCATTAAATATTCTTATTTCTTCTTATATTAATCAATTACTGATATTAACTAAGTCAAAATCCACTGAACTTGAAAATATAAATTATATAAATGGAAAAAATTCAAAAAAATTTGATAACATTTAATGCATGCCACGTATCGTAACCACATCAAAATTAGCTTTTTCTAATTATATATAATATGATACGATATTATAATCGAGTGGCGCTATTGGCACACCCCATACTGATCTATTTATGCCCTTTTTTTTTTTTTTTTTTAATTATTTAGTTTTTTTTTTATTTTTCCTTTATTAAAATTACTAAAAAGCCATATAAAAAAATATTAGTTTTAATCTATCAGTCTTCTCTCTCCCAAATCTATTTTCTTCCTCCACATCACTTTCTCTCTTCATCTTCTCCAACTATCAGATTTTCAGACTTTTCTCATTTTTAAAAGCTTTGCCGCCCACCGCTACCAGAGAAAGTGAGTCAATATCACTCACATCAGAAGATGCGGGAAGTGACGATCTTACGATCTCTCAAAAGATCCGTCGCCAAACAAAATCGTTTTCTTGGTCAAACCGTCCTTCAAAGTTTGACGAAGTTGTCGCCGCCGACATAATCGCCGGATTGTTTGTTGTTTAAGGCCTAGTTGGCAAACTTCTATAAAACATTGCAAATTAGCTTAGTTTTAAATGCTTCATTCTTATTTTCTCTTTTAAATTGCAGTGCTAAAGAACTTATTTTTAAGTGATTTGTTTTTTTACAAGATTTTAACCTGAGAAGTTATAATGCGTTTTTTTATATCAAAATTTCTTTTTGCTTTTCATTGATTCAAAAGTGAATTTCATCCTATTGATATTTCATAAATTTTTCTAATTTCGATTGTTTGCCTTTTCAATTAATTGACCTTTACATCTGCAGTTTCATTGGTAATCTTGGTCTCCCTATGGCATGTGTTGTCTTAAAATATAATATATGTATGTTTCACCTCATTATTTATATGTCTATAGGGTGTTTCAAATGTATCTCGTTTTGTGTTTGTTGTCGGCTTACTGTTTTTCGAAGGTCTTGCAACTGCTGTTGTTGTTGTTGTTGTTATGTTCTTATCTTCCTTGACAATTTTTGTGTTTGGTGGCTGGAATGTTGGTGGTTTGTCAAAACTATGCTTAAGGAGTCAGACATGTACATTAAACCTATTAATAGGGTACTGTTTGGTGTAGCATGTTTTGACCCATATTTCGATTCCGGTTTGTGATTAAGAAAATGAAGAAACTAAATTTGAAAAAGATGTCTGAGATAGAAAGAGATAATTAGGGTTTATTAAATTTGAAAAATAAGTAAAAAGGGTAGTTATGGAAATAAATAAATAAAACTATTTAACTTTATATAATTAAATCAAAATTTTAAAAAAGGGGTATAAATATATTAGTTGGGGTGTGCCAATCACTCTTATAATCTATTATATGATACATAATTTTATTATAATTTTTTAAGCATTAGTTAATATGACACATGTCAGCTTGTGATTAAAAAAGGTTATTATTATATTATTATTTATGATTTATGATATAGGACATAATATTGTTATTATTATTTTATAAGAATTAATTAATATAACACATGTCAGTTTCTGGTTTTAAAAAGGTTATTATTATATGATTATATATATGAAATCTTGACCATTAAATATCTAATTGACACATGTCACTAGATCCTTTAAAGCTTAGGAAAATCTTAGTTAATGAGAGGATTCAAATCTATAGATTTTGATATCTACAAGAAAAACCATATTTCTTCATAGTTTTTTAATAACAGTTTTACAAAACTGTCAATAAACTTATAAAAATTGACAATTATTTTTAATTGTCAAGGATAGTTACAATTTTTTAGAGCCGTCACATGATAATTGTCACATAAAAACTGTCAAAAATAGTTGACAATTTTTTCAAAAATTTTATTTAGGGTACGGATATTGACACCCATAAAACTTATTAGTACACCTCTTTTTATAAGTACACTCATGTCTAAAATTTTAAAAATAAATATTACTATAAGCACCCATCCTAATACCAATAGTACCCTGATTGAAATAAATATATTCATTTTAATACATATTATTTATAAACACTCTTAAATTATTGTTACACCCAATTTTTTTTTTTTTTTTTATATATATATATATACATATAATCATATTATTGTTGGAATTGAATCCTCTTTTTATGATAGTCCAATTTACTTTTGGAAACAACTAGAATGTATGAGTCTTATAAAAGGGGATATGTGGAACTGTATATGGGGTCAAAAGATTTCAATATATAATTTTATTATTTATACAACTATCTAAAAAAAAAAAAATAACTTATTGATATCTACAACTATTTTTATTTTTTATTTTTTATTTATTTATTTATTTTTTATAAAGCTATCATTAAAACAAATATATATATATATATATATATATATATATTTATATAGAGGAAATTGCAAGAAATGAACAAAAAATTTATGGAATTATTGTTTTTAGCCAAAACTTTATTTTTTATTATTTTTGTCATCTTTGGGCTTGAATTGCCAAAATTGCCTTGAATTTTGTTTCACTTACCAAAATTTTCTCTCCCAAAAATTTGCTCTATCTTCACCTCACAGTGCACTTTTTTCAAAATCACAATTCTCTCTCTCTCTCTCTCTCTCTCTCTCTCTCTCAGTCCTCTCTCTCTCTCTCTCATTGATACAACCTGATAACAAAACCCAACAACTCCTCTCTTTCGGCGATCTCCTCTCTCTTTTCGTTAGCGGCGAACTCCTCTCTTCCACCCCATTCTCTTCATTTCGTCGACCTCCAACTCATCTCTTCCACCCCATTCCGTTTCTCTTCACTCGTTCTCAGAATCTGATAACAAAACCCAACAATTCCTCTCTTTTTTCATCGGCGGCGAACTCCTTTCTTCCACCCCATTTCTCTTCATGAAGATCTGAAATCTGACAACATTTCCTGGTCTCTTCTCTCCATTGGAGTAGATCCAGAACCAAACGACCTTTAAAAAGGTATGTATCCCTTTTCCAGTTGTTTTTTACAAATATCATAATGTTAGATATGAAAAATAAGAGTGTAGTTTCCATATTTAGTGAAACCCAGATTTTGTAATTTTCTGTATCCAAGTTACATGCCGGTTTGTTTTAAAGTTACATGCCAATTTGTTTTAAAGTTACATGCCAGTTATTGTAGATTTTACATGCTAGTTTATTTCTAACTTACATGTCATTTGGTAATTTCAAATTAGAGTGAAACCCATCTCTTGTAATTTTTTGTACACGTGTTAGAAGAATGTTGTTGTAGACTTTACATGCTAGTTTATTTCAAAGTTAAATGTCATTTTAGAGTTACATGCTGGTTAGTTAGAACTATACATGCCAGTTCATTTTAAAGTTATATGCTGGTTAGTTAGAACTGTACATGCCAGTTTATTTTAAAGTTACATTATGGTTAGTTAGAATTTTACATGTCATTTTAAAGTTACATGTTGGTTAGTTAGAACTTTACATGCCAGTTAATTTTAAGGTTACATGCTGGTTAGTTATAACTTTACATGCCAGTTCATTTTAAAGTTACATGTTGGTTAGTTAGAACTTTACATGTCATTTTAAAGTTACATGCTGATTAGTTAGAACTTAATATGCCAGTTCATTTTAAAGTTATATGCTGGTTAGTTAAAACTTTACATGTCAGTTCATTTTAAAGTTATAACTAACTAGTTAGTTAGAAACTTTACATGTCAGTTCATTTTAAAGTTACATGTTGGTTAGTTAGAACTTTACATGCTAGTTCATTTTAAATTTACATGCATGTTAGTTAAAACTTTACATGTCAGTTCAATTTAAAGTTACATGATGGTTAGTTAAAATTTTACATGTCAGTGTTTAGTCATTTTAAATTTTCAAGTCAAATACTTCACATGCAGGAGTATGGATACAAAGAGATTGATCATCTATCACGGTGGAAGTTGGGTCGGCAATTGTTACGAGCGTGGTTTGACAAAGTGGGTCCATGTTCCTAGAGCTTTGACTTATGATGCCTTGGTGAAGTTGGTATAAGATGTTGCCAAAGTTGATGCTACCACGTACACTATAGAATTATGCTCATTGGTCCGTACGAATAGTGGTGTTGCTCGACTAATAATTAAGAATGACAATGAGGTGTCATGTATGATAGATGAAGATAATTTTATACTAGAGGTTTATGTCACCATTTCTCAGAAGGGACCAACAGATTGTGTGCAAAATGGTACTACGGTGGCAGAGGATGACAACTTACAATAGTCGAATTTCTTCAACAATGTAACCGACCTACTCAAAAACTTGGGTATTACGGGTTTCTCTAGGAACTGGCAGCATATGGGTCCAATCCAATATCAGACCCAATTGTAAGTACTGATGAAACCATTGATGATCAAGAGAACAATCAGGCGTCGGACACCAATAACTCGGATGATGTGTCGATACCTAACGTGACACTGATAACTCGGATGATGGTATGGGTGCTGGTTCTGCTAGTGGTGGTCCATCGGGTTTTGCTACCTTTGGTGAAGGTTCATTTAGAGAGGATGGATTGGGTGATGAGGGATTAGGTGAACATCCAACCCCATGAGCTTGGAGTATTCCTGGATCCGAAAGGTATTCCTTAGAACCCAATCGCATGGATGAAGCAATTTCAAATGATGGCAATTTATACAAGGGTAAACTTTTTCGATGCAAGAAAGATCTTAAGCGAATGGTGAACATGTATGCTTTGAACTTGAATTTTGAACTCCGAATTAGAAGGTCTAGCAATACACGTTATGGGGCCGGATGTAAGGATGGCGAATGTGAATTCCAATTACGTGCATGTAAGATGCAAAAAGGAGAATATTGGGTGGTTTGATTGTTCGTGAAGGATCATACTTACAATATCGATGGTTTTCACGCAAGTTTTCGACAAGCAAATTCTTGGATTGTCGGTGAACTATTAGCTCCGAAGTTGCAAGTACATGGCCACTCTCTAAAACCCAAAGACATCATGGTTGAAATGCAAGTGGAACATGGACTACATTTGTTGTATACCAAGGCTTGGAGGGTAAAGGATCATGCAGAGGCATCAGTTTTCGGTGCTTCCGAAGAATTATTTAAACTATTGCCTGCTTACGGTCATCGATTGAAGGAAGTAAATCCAGGAACTGTTACCACAATGAAGACAAATTATGCAAATCAGTTTCGATATATGTTCATCGCTCATGCCGCTTCACGTCATGGATTTCATACTGTAATACGACCGGTTATTGCCATTGATGGTACTCATTTGTAGGGTAAATTTTATGGTATTTTGTTTGTAGCTATATGTCTAGATGCAAACAACCAGGTTTTTCCTTTGGCATATGGCTTTGGGGACGTTAAAGATGAACTATCATGGACTTGGTTTTTAAATGAGCTTAAAAATGCTATTGGTAGTCCTGAGGATTGCATGATCATATCCGACCGCCACCTTGGGATCAAGGCTGCAATGGAGAAAGTGTACCCTAATGTACCACATGAATATTGTGTGTTCACATGACTCAAAACATCAAAAATGATTACAAAAGGAAGGATGTGACTCTTCTTTTCAAACAAGCATGGAAGGCATAACGGAAATCTGAATTCAAGGAAGTGATGTTAGAGATGATGAAGGTTAATAGGGTAGCATTCCAAGATTTAATGAATGTTAGGCCCGAAAGGTGGTCTCGTGCTTACTCTCCTGTTAGACGTTATCGCTTGATGACCTCTAGCATTGCTGAGTCGATGAACTCATGTTTGGTACATGCTCACCAAATGCCAATAACATCCATGGTTGAGTATATTAGAGAGATGATCCAGAAATGGTTTTATATACGTCGTACCATGGCTGAAAAAACTCGGACACAATTGAGTCCATGAGCCACCAAATTTATAAAAGAAAGGAATTCTGATTCAGAAAAGTACATGGTTTTTCCAATTGATTTGGTTAACTTTAATGTGAAGGATGGAAATAAAGATGGTTTGGTGAATCTTTCTGAAAAGACTTGTAGTTGTATGAAATTTCAAGTTGATAAACTGTCATATCGCCACGCATTAGCCGCAATAAGGCTAGTATCCTTTTGTTTTATTGTATCATATCTTCTTACCAACTGTGATTCATTAATTACTCATACATTTTAATTTCTTAGGTTTGCGACGAAGCCTTTTACAAATTTTTGTAGGGATTGCTACAAAACTACTAGTTGGGTTGAAGCATATTTCGGGAACTTCTTCCCTGTTGGCCATCCTAGTGAATGGACTATTCCTGAAGATGTGAGATCAAGGGTTGTTTATCCGCCTCCTTTTCGTGCGCAAGCTGGAAGGCCAAAAAAGAAGAGATTTAAATCCGCCGGGGAACGTAGAAATGGAAAGACAAGAAATTGCACAATTTGTGGTAAATCCGGTCACAACCGATAAAATTGTCGGAATGCTCAACAATGTCAGATTCCTGTACCATCTGTAACATCTGCAACATCGAAGCGACCACGTAGACCGTACAGGTGCAGGAAATGTGGAGAAGAAGGCCACAATTCACAAAAATGTCCATTGACACCGGAAGTTAGTGCTACAACTTAGTTATTAGGAATGATGTTTTAATTCTGAAATGTATTAGTGAAATACTATATTTTGTATTGCAGACTTTTTCAAGTTACAGCAGTATTGAATTCATGTATTTTTCAGATGAAATGGCAGTATTGTTACATGCCAGGGTATGTTAAAATGTTACATGCCAATGTATTCTAAATTTACATGCTAGTGTTTTTGAAGTTACATGTCAATACATAATTGTTTCCCTACTTGAAAGTCATGAAGTTTTTTAGATGAAATGGCAGTATTGTCACATGCTAGGGTATGTTAAAATGTTACTTGCCAGTGTGTTCTAAATTTACATGCCAGTGTTTTTGAAGTTACATGCCAATACATAATCGTTTCCTTACTTGAAAGTCATGAAGTTTTTCAGATGAAATGGCAGTATTGTTACATGCCAAGGTATGTTAAAATGTTAAATGCTAGTGTGTTCTGAATTTACATGCCAGTGTTTTTGAAGTTACATGCCAATACATAATTGTTTCCCTACTTGAAAGTCATGAAGTTTTTCAAATGAAATGGCAGTATTGTTACATGCCAGTGTGTTCTAAATTTACATGTCAGTGTTTTTGAAGTTATATGCCAATACATAATTTTTTCCCTACTTGAAAGTCATGAAGTTTTTCAGATGAAATAGCAGTATTGTTACATGTCAGAGTGTGTTAAAATGTTACATGCAGTGTGTTCTAAATTTACATGCCAGTGTTTTTGAAGTTACATGCCAATATATAATTGTTTCCTTACTTGAAAGTCATGAAGTTTAAAAGATGAAATGGCAGTATTGCTACATGCTAGGGTATGTTATAGTGTGTTCTAAATTTACATACCAGTGTTTTTGAAGTTACATGCCAGTATAATAAACTTCAAAAAGTATAAAACCTCATACATTCCAGTTGTTTGTTGTAATCATTTCATGTAGAATAAACTTTAAAAAGTACAAAACCCCAATCATTCCAGTTACATGACGGTTTATAAACTTCAAAAACAAAGATAAAGCACAAACAAAGTTATCATTCTGCTGGTACACTATTTGCAAAAATATCTAATGCCATATCCTCCCTAAGCTTGGGGACATTTTTGGTTCCCTGACGTATCAACATATTTGCGTATCGACATATGAACACACCATAACTATCATTGTCTAACTGTGCTGGTAACTTCTTCGGCAAAGATTGTTGAACAACAAACGCATTCCCATTGGGTGGTATACCTTTTTGTTGAAAATATCCGGAACATTGTAAAATGGTTGGCATGAAATGTAACAGTGGGGCGATTTGCTTCCGCCATATAGCAATCTTCGTTTTCTTGTATAATAAATCATAAATGCAAACATTTTTTTTCAGCAAATCAACACGACATAATATCCAATGTCCGTCTGGATTCCCAACTGCACACGGGACTAACAACTACAAGTAATGAGTAGAAAACATTAGTAATGTTTAGTGTACTTGCAAAGCTCAAAATGAGTAAAATTTATTGTACTTACATATTCAACGGACGTCCAACATGATCCCCAGTCAGGCTTGTCTCCTGAAGCATACAACATCCAATCGTCCGGACATTGATATGATAGTGCATCGAATGCACATGTCATAGGTGCATCCTCCGGTGGTTGGAATTTCAACCATTCCTGACACAACTTTCCCTACAAAAAATACTTATATTAGGAGCATATGTACAAGTTTATGTCAATTGAATCTAACAATAAATTAATAATAAAGTCCTTACAAAGAAGTCCGTGCATAGCACCGCAACGTTAGACTTATACTCATTCGCTTTCAACTCTCTTTGCTTACAAAGTAAACTCATATACGTATCTATATGCTACATGAACATTTATGTAAATAAAAATTAGTAAGTTAGATTAAAAAAACATTAAAAATGTTTACAAGATTATATAAGTTCAAATAACAAACCTCGTTGGACAACCAACAAGTTGGACTTTCTAACTCGATAAAGAAATCATTTGTTGCAAAGTAGTCAGAACCGACGTTCAACCTGCATTGAACAGTGCAAATATTTAACTTACATATTTTTCATTCTTTTGTGAACAAGTGTTAACAACTAAGAGAGACTTACGTTATGTCGTTGTTGCCTTTCTTAAAATGTGCGTAATTTGCCCTTAATTGTTTGCTCTCTTGATCCACCTCTTGGAAAGGGTCAGTGTACAGGGAACTCATATATCGAGACCTAATTATCAACCATTGCAAATGCTCATCCTTCACAGCAAGGTACTCTTGCAATGTTCCATCCCCAACTGATGTGTCAACTCCCAATGGTGGAGGGGTCTGTACCAACATTTGGGTACCATCATCATGGGTACCATCACCACGGGTACCATCTCCCCTACCATCACCCTTACCATGGGTGTCATCAACAAGGGTGTCATCAACATGGGTGTCATAAACATGGGTGTCATCACCACGGGTACCATCTCCCTTGCCATGGGTACCATCAACATGGGTGCCATACTGATGTTGTGCCGTCAAGAAGTTACGGTCAGTTGGTAAGAAACTTACATGCTAATACAAAAATAAGTTACATGCTAATACAAAAATAAGTTACAGGCCAATACAGAAACAAGTTACATGCCAGTTGGTAAGAAACTTACATGCTAATACAAAAATAAGTTACATGCCAATATAGAAACAAGTTACATGCCATTTTGTAAGAAACTTAAATGCTAATACAAAACTAAGTTACATGCCAATACAGAAACAAGTTACATGCCAATTTGTAAGAAACTTACATGCTAATACAAAAATAAGTTACATGCCAATATAGAAACAAGTTACATGCCAGTTTGTCAGAAGCTTACATGCTAATACAAAAATAAGTTACATGCCAATACAAAACCAAATTACATGCCAGTAAGTAAGTTACATGCTAATACAAATAAAGTTACATGCCAGTTAACAGACTGAATAAATTAGTTACCTGACGACGCCTATCAACAAATTTAGCCACACTGTCCTCCACCCGAGTAAGACGTCTTTTTATGCGACGCTCCATTGCTGAAATCTTCTTCTGGACTATTTTTGTAAATCGATCTGACATTTCCGTCATGAGTTCCCTTATTGTTTGAGAAGAGACCGTTAAGTCATCACCCACTTGAAGATTAGAAAAGAATATAAAACAAGTATTATCGATTTGTATTTAACTTAACACACTTAGTATCGGTTAGTAATCAACTTACTGGTGATGTGTCTCTTGATGTATGTTTCCTTTTTGCCCTTGCTATTTCCTTTTGTTTACGAGGTGCCCTCTTCCTCTTCACCGACTTGTCCTTTTGTTTAGGTCGTGATTGACCTCCATCATCATCATCATTGTCAACTTGATCATCAACTTTTTGCTAACCGTTGTTCTCTTCGTAATTGTCCGCCATAAACTGTGGACTAATTAACAAATCCGTGTCAACACCAACCAAGTAAGGCTCTTCTCTTTCATTGGCCGTTGGATGTCATTCCTCCAAGATAACATGCTGTACAGTTAACACAATTGTAAATTTTTTTTAAAGTATTAATGAAATGACATAAGATTGAGAAACAAAAAACGATACCTGTCCATCTTTAAGTTCTTGTTCATACTTTACAAATTTGGAAAAGAAATCATGAAGCCTCTTAAATATTCTCCAATTCCTCAAACGAGGATGTGTGTGACCTAAGTTTTCTCCCACCAAGTCAATCAACGATCCCAAAGCTTCCATTGCCCATATCTACATTTTAAACAAATTTAAAATAGATTAAGTTCAGTAATCAAAGTTCATAGAAATCTATAATATCTGAAACCTCACCTCTAATGCCCAAGGAAAGCCGTACAAGTTATAATGCGCGATGACCCTCAATGGTGCATTTGTAGCCCAAAATGCTTGATAGAGGTAGTGGCATGTCATCATGTATACATAACTTACCCATTTAAAAGAGTTGAACGATTCTAGATCCTCCAACAATTGGAACAACCACAATGTGACTTTCTTTCTTTGGTCCCGACCAAACAAAATCATATTGGCAATCAATACAAGGGCCATCTTCAAACAATCCGGTCCGAAACTTTTCCCATACTCTTACAAGTTGTAAATTCTTATCCTTCTCAAAATACCTAGCATGAATCCCATCTTCAATAGGAGCATACGGTTGCAAAAATATGTTTGACATCTCCCCAAATTGTAGCTCCGTTACAAAGCAAAATTCTCTCTGTGTGAATTTCAATAGTTTTCCACCAACGGAGAAGTGCAGCTCATTCTCTCCAGTCACATCGGGTATATATATTAGCCGTAACAAAAGGTTATGAAGTACGCCGGCTGAAAAAGTTAAGTCTTTAGGGATATCAACTACGTGCCCAAAATAGGTGCTCCGAAACTCATTTAATTCCTTAACTTTTCGGAGAACCTTTACAATCTCTGAAAGGGCGTTCAAATTACATTACACTTTTTTGGTTGATTTTTTAATCTAGTCAACCTTCGGTTTGATGAGGAAATCCTCATAATTAATATTTTCCATCTACAAAATCACATGAATATAACGTTAGTTACATGATAGTGAAGTTACATGCAAGTGAAGTTACATGCTAGTGTCTATAAAAGTTAGATGCCAGTGTCTATGAAAGTTACATGCCAGTAAAGTAAGTTACATGTCAATACAACAGACAACTTACATGAGTAAGTTATATGCTAATACAACAGACAACTTACATGCCAGTACAAAAAAGATACATATCAATACAAACAAGTTACATGCCAACACAACTTACATGCCAGTACAAAAAATATACATGTCAATACAAACAAGTTAAATGCACAAAATTTTGTAGTAGCAGGGGAGATTATAAGAGAAATTAGTTCCTATGTAAACACTAATCATTGACAAAATGACTGTCTATCTAACTATGAACTATCTTGCAAGTTTAAGTTTACTATCACTCAAAAAACAAATCAGAATCAAGACGTACTATCACACAAAAAAACTAAACCCACATATATAACACAAATAATGTCATTAAGGGCACTTGATTAACATAATTTTTGAAAACGAGATCCCAATTTGGTAGGGAAATATACAAAAATTATACTAAAAAGATCTTGATTACACACTGAAAACCATTCAAAGTCAATCCAAAGCAAACCTGAGAATTAGATGTGTGGATTTAGCGAGGACAACGGCGGTGACAGCAACAGCAACGACGACGGTGCAGGATGTTCAAGTCAACGGCGACGACAACGACAGCCACACGATCTCTTCTCTGCCTACCTCTCTCTACAGCAGCGATGACACAAGCGGCAGTGATGGCGAGCAGCAGCGACGGCGAGCGGCGGTTCCACGGTGACGACGATCTCTCTCCCTCTTCCCTTCTCTCTCTTTTTTCTTTTTTACCTTTCAGTTTTGATTGTTTAGTGTTTTACTGATGGGTGGTTCCCACCCTAATAAGATGCCTCGTTTTTACCACCCACCCACTGACAGGCTAACTATTATTATTTTTTTCAAATTTCAAATTTAAGGGTATTTTTGTCCAAAAGTGGTAAAAAGTGGATAAAAACAATCACCCCATAAATTTTTTGGTTATTTTTGAATTCACCCCTATATATATATATAGAGAGAGAGAGAGAGAGAGAGAGAGTTCATAACTATACATAAAAGAAAGACAAAAACAATATAAAGTTTGATACGTAAAATAAAATTAGAGTTTAATTAGGGTTTATCATAAAAACTAGGGTTTATCATATGTTAGGGTTTATTATAATTTTTTTTTTTAAGTAAGTTCTTTTTAATAAAGAAATATAGTTGAAGATATGAGTGTATATAGTATTTGGTTTATTTTTAATTAAAGTAATTTATCCTTATTGGTAAATTTCTATTGAGATATTTTTATAATTAAATTTTATAATAAAATATTGGTATACTAATAAGTTTTAGGGGCAATTACCCTAGTGACCATCAACTTATGCCACCACTATCAAAATCGCCACCAGATGAGGAATTGATTTCAAAATGGCTGTTTTTGGCAAATACTGTTACACTAATGGTCATTCCATCCATTTCTATCCAATGAGTGGTATTTTGGTAAATAAGTGGATGACATTAATTTATTTTAGATATTTTTTGGAAATCAATTTTTTCTTTTATTTTTTGAAATAGATAATTATATTTAGTGTGTTTATATACTTATAGAATATCTCAAACATATATATATATATATATATATATATATTTTAAAAAGATTAAGGCTACAAAATCTAAAAATTCTAAAAAATATATTTTAGATAAATTGAAAAGAGATATATATATATATATACACATATTCTTTTTTGAGAAGATTAAGACTACAAAATCTAAAAATTCTAAAAAGTATATTTGAGATAAGTTGAAAAGAAAAAAAAATACATACATATATATATATATATATATATTCTTTTTTGAGAAGATTAAGGTTACAAAATCAAAAGAATTCTAAAAAATATATTTGACATAAGTTGAAAAGAAAAAAAAAAATATATATATATATATATATATATATATTCTTTTTTGAGAAGATTAAGGCCACTAAATCAAAAAATTCTAAAAAATATATTTGAGATGAGTTGAAAATAAATATATATGTTTGAGATATGCTATATGTATATATACACACTAAATATAATTATTTGTTTCAAAAAACAAAAGAAAAAAATATATTTTCAAAAAATATCTAAAATAAATTAAGTCATCCCCTTATTTACCAAAATGCCACCCATTGAATGAAATTGGATGGAATGACCATTAGTGTAACACTGTTTGCCAAAAATGGCTATTTTAAAACCAATTCCCCATCCGATGGCCATTTTGATAATAGTGGCATAAGTTGATGGCCACCAGGCCACAAGGGTAATTACCCCTAAGTTTTATGGGTGTTAATACCGGCACTCTTTTATTTATCTTTAATATATATATATATATATATATATGTATTTAACTTTACTTCATATTTTCAACACCAAACAAAATGCCGATATGAATTTATTTTACAATAAGACATCGGTTTTTGAGCAAATCGATATTGGATAAGTAAAATTTTTAATTTAATAAATTTACTTTTAAATTATTTGTTTTTTAAAAATTCAAAAACATAATTTTAAAAAAATTGGTTATTTATTTTGCACCCTCTTATTTCACACTAAAAGACACGTTAATAATTCAATTACCCATATAAATTAGTAATCCGAGTTTTACATTTGTTCATTAAATTGCAAGATGCATGTAGAGAAATATCTCCCTTGTAGTGAGAGTTGTATTCCAAATCTTGCTTATTACAATTGATGTCACTAGTCTCCTATGGAGTATAGACACGTTAATAATTCAATTACCCATATAAATTAGTAATCTAAGTCTTACATTTGTTCATTAAATTGCAAGATGCATATAGAGAAATATTTCCCCTGTAGTGAGAGTTATATTCCTAATCATGCTTATTACAATTGATGTTACTAGTCTCCTATAGAGCATAGATCTACAACTCGACTATATATGTTTTAAAAAATATATTTTTATTAAAATTTTTAATAAATATTTTTTAATATATATCTATCGTAGAAATTAGAATTTTGATTAGTTGAATAAATTTAAATTTATCTAATAAGGTTTTTATTTTATTTTTTTTAATTTTTTTTTATTTCTAACCATTTTTATAGTTTATATATAAATATTGTTCAATTGTTAACAAATCAAATTTTATAGTTAAAAGGTAAATACTTACAACTTTATTTAATTAAATATTATAAAGATATTTGACAGTAAAAAAAAACTGTCACTATAATTCTCATTAAAAAAAACTATCTAACTATAATTCTATTGACAGTAAGACAGTTAAATAAATGTAATATTTTGTTATAGTAGAAGCTCTACTTATCTGATCATTTCTCTAACTTTTTTTTAAAGCATATGAATGGTTATAGACAATGTGGTTGTAAAAACCAATTATATATTAACCACCCATTCAACCACTCATTCAACCACTCATTCTTTGCAATAGGTATATATCATGAGATTTGAAATAAAAAAAAAAATCAGAGGATCCAAATTCCTTCATTAAACTTAACTAATTACTTACAATGCGATTGTTATTGAGTGTACTATGGTGAATTTTCGGTTTCCACTTCATTAAACTTAACTTACAATGCGATTAGAATATGAGAAAATCATGAAAGTATCAAGTATGAAGTATCCGATCTGTACATATAAATTCTTTATAATTGAATATTATTCATTTCAGATATGATTGTAGTAGTCGATAGTTATAATCCTTATTCAGCGTAAAGTTCCAAATTAAACCCAACAAACAGAAGCAAATATTGAATTATTTGGCATAATGGAAGGGAAAAAAAAAAAACGTAAGAAAGCAGAAGGTGTTAATAGTATATATGATGATAAAGCGAGTGGGTTATTACTATGAGGTAGAAGATGTACGTAGAGATCGACTAGTGAGATGGAAAAAGTCTGGATATATAATTCTCCCATGGAAGAAGAATTAATCATCAGGACTTATTTATTATAGATAGATGAGATTTATGATTTAACAATACTTTGTGCAAAAGCAACGGCGACGAAATCCACGGCATTTGCCACCAGAGAAACCTTCATGCCTGCAGACGAGAGCACAGTTGTGGTTTCTGATACATGTTCCATGAAATCCATGGCTTTGTGACTCACAAACCCTTGCCTCCACCGAAACTCCCATCTCTTCTGCATTAATAATCAATCAATTAATTATGATCAATATCACATGCATATATGTACATATGGAGATCAGATAATAGAGAGAAAATTACGAGTAGCCAAGAGAAAAAGCAGCAACAAAGATAGTCCAAAGAATCTGTTGTCCATGTCTCTCAAGTCTCAGCTCAGCTCTGAAATGAAATTAAGATAAAATATATATAGAGAGATAGATAGATATAGCAGTGAGTAGTGAAATTACATAGCTAGCTAAATCAAATGATATATATTTATATACACACAAGCTGTCTCTCTTGAAGTTGAAATGAAAACATGAATTGGCATACAAGTGTAACTCTGCCTCACCAACTGCCCACTGCATGCATCTCACTACTTATATTTTTGACACGATACCTGACCACTTCCATTTCATATTCTTCATACGTACTTCAATTATACACACATATATATATATATATATATATATATATATATTTAATTAATAACAATGCATGCGGATTTGTCTCGACTTTAGTTTGGTTTGACATTTGTTGCAGTGGACAATACTTGTCGTCATAGTCAATTAGTCATAGCCAAAGCACATGCATCAAAGATATCACTTAATTTTTTAGATTTTCTTTAGTAAATCTCGACAGTATAAGAAAAATAATTACACACTCAAAAGGACATAATTATGAACTTTAACCTTCACAAAAAAGCAAAAATGCATAAGATCATGAGAAAAACAATAACGAATATCTATACTATATCATTACTATATATATAAAAAGAGGCAGTTTGCCAGCCTGCATTTTTCATCCCCCACCTATTTTGTTTGATGTTTTTATTTATTTATTTATTTTATTTTAATTTCTTTAAAAGTACAATTGCAAATACAACCCTTAAACTTTATATAATTACTTAATAGATAGATTTTAGTAAGATTTTTATTATATCATCCCTTATTTTTTAAAAATTTCTTTAAAAGTACAATTGCAAATACAACCCTTAAACTTTATATAATTACTTAATAGATAGATTTTAGCAAGATTTTTATTATAACATCCCTTATATTTTTTAGGAAAATCAAATGACAAATACAAGTCTTCGAGTTTATAGAATTACTTAATAGAAATGTCTTAGTAATAGTAATACAACATGGATTGTATAGTAATTTCCAAAATTTGTCTTAATTAAAAATTCTAAATCTATACTATATACAAAAAGAGGGAGTTGCCAACTGGAATTTTCACCCCCCTTGATTTTGTTTGATCTTTTTTTTTTATATATAAAAATTTCTTTAAAAGTACAATTACAAATAAAAAACTTAAAGTTTATATAATTACTTAACGGATTTCTTTTAGTAAGATTTTAGTTATAGCATCCCTTATTTTTTTAAGAAAGTCAAATAACAAATACAAGTCTTTGAGTTTGTAGAATTACTTAATAGACATGTCTCAGTAATAGTAACACAACATGGATTGTATAGTAATTTCCAAAATTTGTCTTAATTTAAAATTCTAAATAGGTTAAATCATTGTTAAATTAGTTTACCCCAATTATTATGACTTTAGATGGTTATTTGCTAAGAGGCTAGAGGTAATGATATAGACTGGACTAGACCTAAATCAATATTTGTAATATATATAAAAGTGTGATATGTCAATTCAATTATTATGAGTTTAGATGGTTTTTTGCTAAGAGACTAGAAGTAATGATATTGATTGGACCCAAATCAATATCTATATCGATATTATATATAAAAGTGTGATATATCGGTTCAATTATAGCATCATTTTTTATTTTTCTTTTAATTTCTTTGCATGTAAAATTACAATTACAATTACAACCTTTAAAGTTTATATAATTACTTAATAGACAGAGTTTAGTAAGATTTCAATTATAGCATCCTGTAGATTATGAATGTCCATTGACAAATACAACCATTCAAGTTTGTATAATTACTTAATAGATAGATCTTAGTAATAGTAACACAACATGGACTATATGGTAAGTATTATTATTATTATTTTAAATTATAAAATGGGACTGGGGATGAAAATATAATTTTCCATGTATTTAATGTGTTGAAAAAGAAAAGGGAATTATACAGGGGTGAAAATATAATTTGTGTTAAACTTTATGATTTTGTGGATTATACCATGGATGTGTGTAAAGTGAAATAAAGTAAAAAAAAGAGTTTTAGAAAAAGTCCAGGCGGTGGTTTTGGTCAAATAGAAAAATAATTAAATCATTCGCATGAGCTTAAGACTTCCTCAAGGTGTTAGATCAATGTAATAACATTTACATGAACTAAAACTGTATGTGTTATATTAACATTTATTATTTATCGATGATATGTATATTTGCAGGTATGAAACTCAAATATTGATTTAAGCACATGTCTTGTATGTGCTTAAAAAACTGGGATATTATAAAAGAGAGAGTTGGCCACATGGATTCACCCCCCCCCCCCCCCCCCCCCCCCCCCCCCCCCCCCCCACAACCGTTTGATCATTTTTTTTTTTCATTTTCTTTCTTTAAAAGTAAAATTACAAATAACACCCTTAACGTTTATATAA
This sequence comes from Acer negundo, assembly GCA_035582765.1. Lineage (NCBI taxonomy): Eukaryota > Viridiplantae > Streptophyta > Magnoliopsida > Sapindales > Sapindaceae > Acer > Acer negundo. Next base: position 13,245,877 of record CM069240.1, read on the forward strand.
TACTTAATATATAGCTTTTAGTAAGATTTTAGTTATAGCATCCCCCCCTTTTTTTTTAGGAAAGTCATAAAACCCTTAAAGTTTATATAATTACTTAATAGACAGGTTTTAATAAGATTTTAATTTAATATAAATGTCTTAGTAATAGTGACCTATAATGATATGGACTAGATCCAAATTAATTGGTATTTGGATTGATAATTAATTTATGTTGTAAAATGAAATTGGGAATGAAAATATAATATTCTTTACATTTAATAACTGGAAAAAGAATAAGAAATATTATAGAGGTATAAATTTAATTTGTCGAGTCAGTCATTGAATATATATATATATATATATATATGTGAGGTTTGTAAAGTGAAAGAAAGAATATATATATATAGAATAATAATAATAATAATAATAATAATAATAATAATAATAATAAAAGAGGGATTTGACTGCAAGCGGTGGATACATTTGATAAGGAAGATATTGATATCGGTTATTAAAGATTTAAATAATAATTACTATACCGTGTTATATTAACATCTCTTATTTTTCAAGGATATGTATATTTGTAAATACGAAACTCAAGTACTAATTTAAGCACATGCCTTGTATGTGCTTTAAAAACTAGTACTTTAGAAAAATAAAAGAAAAGGAATAAATAAAAATCAGCTATATTTGTAATTTTGGAAGCCTTTCCCATTCGAGAATAATTAAAAAAAATTAAAAAAAATAAAAATAAAAATAAAAATAAAAATAAAATATGGGCCTGTAGGGACAGGCCCCAACATGGCTTTGCCACTGTCAATGTCCATGTCTATGTCCGTTGTCCAATCCAATTTTCCAAGTAGTTTTGTGGAAACCACCATTCCACATGGACCATCTCCATTATGTAGCCATACTATTTAATTTTAAAATTTTATTACAAAATATAATAGAAAATATTTATATCAAGAAAAAATTTTACACTACCTACTTGAGGTTTTCTAATTTTAAAAAATATTTTTATTTTTTATTTCTAAGTTATATCATTTTTTTTTTAATTTTCCATAAAAAAAATATTTTTTATTTTACTTGTAGTTTATCCAAAATATATTACTTTATTTTTAGGAATATAACAGACTTTTTAATAAATTTGTAAGGGCACAATAGTCTTTTTATTCGGCTAACTCAAGTCAATCTAATATAGAACTAACAACTTTCCAATTTATAGGAGGTTTTTCAATAAACACATTTTTCTCTAGCTATCCAACAATAGTTAAAAAGTTCAGGGGTGGTCTTGATTTTAACCATTTTGTTAATATAAGTTCATAACTTGCAAAGATTCTTAACATATATGAAACAATATTAAATAAAAGATAATATTTGTAATTAAGCCTCAAGATGATTGAAGTTTGTATTTATTCATGTGTATATATATATATATATATATATATATATATTGATTACAACTTGGAGGACAAGAAAATCGGAGAAAAAGCTAACTATACAACTTGGATTACAAGCTCTTGGAGTGCAAACAAAGAAATATTAAAAGACTTTCCAATTAAATAAAGATTTCATAGTCTTATCACAGCCTTACAAGCTAACAGGACGAAGGTGAATTAGAAGCTTGGAAATCAACTAACAGAAGCAAGAAGTGGATAATCCTTTAGTGAGGAAATCGGCAAGCTGATCTTGAGTAGACACATAACAAACTTCAAGCTCTTTTCGAACAACCTTTTCACGAACATAATGATAATCAACTTCGACATGACGAGTGTGTGCATGAAAAACAGGATTAGAAGCCAATGAGATTGCACTAATGTTATCACACCAAATACGAGGACAAGTGAGATGAAGATGTAAATCTTTAAAAATAGAACGAAACCAAGAAATAGTGGCATTCGTATAAGCAAGTTGACGATACTCAGCCTTAGTGTTAGAACGAGAAACCCCCCTTGCTTTTTGGAACTCCATGATATGAGATTAGGACCCAAGAAAAGATATGAACCACCAGTAATGCGATGATCATCAAGATCACCAGTATAATCAGCATCACAATAAGCCTGTAAAGTCATAGAACCTGGAGAATAAAGAAGACCATGTATAGAAGTGCTCTTCAAATAGTGTAAGATCCATTTAACTGCAATCCAATGGGTAGATGTAAGTCTATGCATGTATTGACAAACTTGATTAACAACAAAAGAGGTGTCAGGCAGTGTAAGCGTACAACATTTCGATACTCAGTAGGATTGGGAAGTAAATCACCATTAAAGATACTAAGACGGCGACCACTCACTGCTGGTGTAGTCATGGGCTTAGAGTCAAAAAAATTTGTACGACCCAAAAGATTTGTAACATACTTGGATTGACACAAGTGAAGCCCTAATGGAGTTTGAGTAGCTTTAATGCACAAAAAGTAGTGTAAAAGACCAAGATCCTTCACGGAAAATAGTTGACTCATGTGGCTAATCAACCGATCAATATGTGAGGGACTATTCCCTGTAATAAGAATGTCATTAACATAGATAAGAAGATAAATAAGAATTGAACCATGAGAATAAATAAACAAGGAATAGTCAGCAAGGGATTCACGAAAGCAGAATTGCTCCAAATGATTAGAGAAGCATTGAAACCATGCTCTATGGGCTTGTTTAAGATCGTAAAGAGAACGTCGAAGCTTGTAAACAAAATGAGGAAACTGTGGATCAACAAAACCCGTGGGTTGACCCATGTACACATCTTCTTGAAGATAGCCATGTAAAAAGGCATTCTAAACATCCAATTGTCTAACATGCCACTTATTTGTGACAGATATAGCCAAAATAAGACGTATGGTATTGTGATTAATCACTGGATTGAAAGTCTCTCCAAAATCAAGATCAGATTGTTGATGAAAACCATTAACGGCCAAGAGAGCTTTATAACGCTCAATACTACCATCAAACTTGTGCTTAATTCGATACACCCATTTGTTTGGAAGAACATGTTAGGATTTTGAGTCATGTTGGCATTATTCTATTTCAAAACGACATTTCCTTTGTATTGATTAGTTGTTTAGGATTGAAGGTTTATCAAGCTTCAAGGAAATTGGTCAACACATCAAGTAAAATGAAGCCTTCAAGAGGAGAAAGCATCAAAAGTATATTTAGATCTCATTCCTCTTGCAAGGCGTTTAGGCACACACTTACATTGCATTCATATGTGTCCTTGCATCGTTGCGCACCATTGGTATAACACATTTACACACTTGTTGAAGTATGTACATGCATTAGATTTAATTCGATAAACATTGTGAAATTGCATGTTCTAGGACTATTTCTAGGAAATGGCATGCTTGTGTGACTTTGTGCTTATATGTTTTTTGTTTTATTCTTTTTGGACTTGAGCATGATTTAATATGATTTCTTATTGAGTTTCAGTCATTTCAATTACTCACTCATTAGGTTTTGAGTCAAAACTAGGAAGCTACGTTTACTACAAGAAATTTGAGTTTTAATAAAATTCAAAAGACAACGTGCAGACTCCGCATATTGCTAAAATGCATCCATCTCAACGTGCAAGTAATATATGTTGCCAAAAGTCATCTACCGCAACGCACACAAAATGTATGTTGTTAAAACCATCTACGACAACACACATATGAATGTTGCTAATAATAAAATCATATATCGCAACACGTATAAAATGTGTGTTGTTAAAACCACTTATGATAACGTATAGATGAATGTTGCCGATAATAATGTCATCTATTGCAACAAGCACAAAATATGTGTTGCTAAAACAACCTATGGCAACACATGGATAAATGTTGTTAATAATAAAATCATTTATCACAACATGCAAAAAATGTGCGTTGTTAAAATCACATTTGGCAACACACAAATGAATGTTGCCAATAATAAAGTCATCTATCGCAACACGCACAAAATATGTGTTGTTAAAACCACATATGACAACACATATATGAATGAAGCCAATAATAACGCCATCAATCACAACGCGTACAAAATGTGTGTTGTTAAAACTACATTTGGCAACACACAGATTAATGTTGTCAATAATAAAGTCATATATCACAATACATAAAATGTATGTTGTTAAAACCACAAATGACAACACACAGAAGAATGTTGCCAATAATAAAGTCATCTATTGCAACGTGCATAAAATACGTGTTGTTAAAACCACATATGACAACATACATGTGAATGTTACTAATAATTGAGCACATATGAGACAACACACAACAGATGTACGTTGCTATAAACGAGAACATATGGCAACATACAAAGAATGCACATTGCTATAAACATGTTTTTAGCAACATATAAACGTGCATGTTGTCAAAAAGTTGCTTTTTAACAACTATTTGATCGTGTATGTTGCTATAAACGAGAACATATGGCAACATACAACGAATGCACATTGCTATAAACATGTTTTTAGCAACATATAAACGTGCATGTTGTTAAAAAGCAACTATTTGACAACACATATTTTGGACATTTTCATAGAAGTCTTTTTAGCAACTATTGACTTTTGCGTTGCATAAAAGTCTAATATTTCACAACACACATATCATGCACGTTATTATAGGAGACTTTTTAGTAACTGTTGATTTGTACGTTCCGAAAGGCTAACATTTTATAACACACATATCGTGCGCGTTGTCGTAGAAGCATCTTCAGTAATTGTTGGATTGTACATTACAGAAAAGTATAATGTTCCACAACACACATCTTATATGCATGTTGTCGTAGAAGCATTTTTAGCAACTACTGACATGTGCTTTACAAAAAAAACTAATATTTTGAAACTCAAATATCATGGATGTATTCATAAATATTAAAATACACTTTCACCGTTAGCAAAGTAACTGGACACTTTCCCTTCTATATTGTGATAAGGATTTGAGTCTTACTTTTCCCCATTAAATCGTAAAATGTGAAGGAGACGCTTCTTCTATAGTGGGACTTGTATTTCGAGTCATGAGTTTGTAACGGCTGTCATTATCAAATTCAAATAGACTCTAAATGTTAGGATAAAATTTAATTGTTTATCATAAAAATAATTGCATTGATTATTATAAGGACTCTAAATTAATAATTAATAAAATTATCAATTTTTTCAATAAAATATTGTATTAATTTTTTTTTATAATATATGCTATATATAAATAAGTGTGTAATATATATCAAAGTTGAACTCATAGCAATATGGCAAAGGCTCTCATGGTAGTGGTTGGTGAGTCATAAGTTCAAACCTCTATCCGAACAAAGTAAGAGATGTAATTTGGCAAAGGGTGGCTAGGGGTGTTGTATAGTGATTGGGTAGTGAGTGGGGATTGTTCAACGAGATTGATTTTTTTTTTTATATATATATTTTTTCTTAACCTAAAGCAACATACAATACGCGTTGTAAAAATTGTCTAAGGAAACGTACAATGCACGTTACTAAAACTGTTTAAGGCAACACATGATAAAATTGTCTAAGACAACGCATGGTAAGACAACATACATCAACCGTTCGTTGCGTTAAATGCCAATGACAACGCGCATAGTACGTTGTTATTATATTACGACTACATACATTGCGCGTTGCCAAAAGCTTTGGGACTTTTGGCAATAGGCATATCAACAACATACACCTGCACATTGTGAAAACCTTTTGCAATGAATTTTCCACGTTGCGAAAGACCAAATTTCTTGTAGTGGTCACTGAACACTCTCATACAATGCGTTGTCTTCGTCGTCATGTATCGAGTCAAATTCATAACTTTTTGTCAAAGTTTCATAGTCATTCTTGTGCGTGAGAGAGTTACGGTTCATAATCCGAAGACTGATTTGAATTCAGAGTTTGGAGGCCCGAATACGGTTGAAGAACGCGAGAAGAGCACAAGGGAGGTATGAAATTGGCAAAGGCCATTTGGGGTGCATCTCATAAGGGCGCGAGAGCCTCACGGGCTGGCCACCCCTCTGCCCCGTGAGGCTCACGTGCCTCAATGGGGATGGGTGACTTGGCTACCCCTGATTGGCCACCAAAAGCCTCTCTTCAATTCTTTTAAATACTTTTATTTCCCTCCCATTTCATTTGAAGAAGAAAATTTGAAAACACTTGAGCTGAAATTTTCTCTCCAAGTTTTTCATCTTCCAAACACCATAACGTTCTCAGTCGGACTTCGAATTGAGAGATTAAAGTTGGAGAATCTTCATAATCAAGTCCTCTACCTTCTCTAAAAGAGTTTTCAGATATTTTATCACATTTTATGGTGCTTCACTCAAAACTGAACCAACTTGTGATTTTTAGGTATTTTACTAAACTTTGTGTTTTCATCTTTTTTAACCTTCAATTACCTTGGGTTTTCTTCTTCTATATGTATGTGTATGTATGATGAAATCTATTGAGAAGGATAGCTTCAAATCAAACCTAATCAAGTTTAATTAAAGACAAATGTGAACTAGTTTTCTATGATTATAGTCTTTTACATGTTTGAGTGTTGTATTGCGATTAGTTTGATATCTAGGGTTATTTATGAATTGATTGACTCATTTTATAATTAATAAACTTAGCATGTGCTTGTATCCTTTAATTGAACAGATCTAGGATTAGCACATTTGATTTTGTGTTTAGAGCTAACTAGGATTTAATTGATTATTAATTATATCGTTGCTCTAAATACTTGCTAGAATATTCATTGTTCATATTTTGTGATTTTAGCTTTTTTGGTGTATATTTCTAATATCTTAAATATGTGCTTCATGTATATGATTTATTCAAGTGTTAGCTTTGTGAATGAAACTAGGAATCACATGTGTTAGGTGTTTCACATGTTCTAGGTTTCGATTCATGTTTTGTAATTAAACTATTTTTGACTTGTGTGCTCATATGACTAAATCATCCAATATATATAGTACCTTATGGTTATATTCAACCCGTGGATATTTTCTCCTTAGAGGTTTTACCACGTTAAAAAATCTCTTGTGTTAATTCTTCATATCTTTATCTTTCATATTTGTAAATGTGTATGTTTTAATCATTGTTTCTTAATCTTCATTCGTGATGTATTTGGAAAAAAGATTTTGTTAAGTGTGAGATATAAACACATCATTTTGATCAAAGTTGTAAATATAATTCTTTTATATATTGACTTATTTGTGTGTAGTCATATATTGATTAGTATTTGTATATATTGGACATACAAGTATTCTTTGTTTTAGTTTTAATATAATTCCTTTTCTAGCAAGTTATAGAGTTCCACTTAATGTACTTACATCGTAATATTCAAAGTACAACTTGTGGAATTTGCTCTTCATTGAATATACTTTTATATGAGATACATTGTTTATTGGTATATGTTTTGTAGACTAGGGGTGGTGAATTGAACATACATGTGTTAATTGTTTTCTCTTAACAATCATGTTAAAGGTTAATTTGTATGTTCACCAAAATTTTAACAAAAGTCTCAAAAGAGTTTTGAAATTAGATTGTCAACCTATTCACCCTCCCTCTAGGTTGTTTAGCATAACCTTGTAGGTATTTTCATAACATTATAAGATGGATGAGAAGGAACCAACACCCATGTACCAGCACGTTAAAAAGCATTGAACTCTTCTCCTATTGCTGTTCGCCATTGTTCATATTTATTAGCCTGTGCAAATCCAGAAGGCTCAACAACATCATTAGTTATGGAAACAACATTAGCATATTTTGGATTTGGTTTCACAATACCAGCCTTTGCTCAAGTAATCATAGGATGTGAGGGAGAAGGATCATATGGAGGCACAGTGACACGAGCAATGAGTGGTGAATATGAAGGAGAATGTAGGGAGACCGAAAAAGAAGATTGAGCATGGGCTTGGATAGGAGTAGAAGACATGCTGGGAGGACCATTAGTAGACGAGGTTGGTGTGGTGGAAATTGGATTTGGTGCACTAGTTGACCGAATTGGAGTTGATTGAGTGACATCGATATGAGAGGAGAAGGAGCAGGGCTAGCTGAGGAAACCTGTCGTGGTGGGTTGGAAGCAATCCAAAATATGTGGAGACCAGTGGAATTTGGTGTCGAACAATCCACCCCCGTAGGCATAGCAATGATGGTCTCATGAAAAGGAAAACTCTAATCATCAAAAATAACATGACGTAACAAAAAAAACAATACCCATAGAAATATCTAAACAACGATAACCATGCTGATTTAAAGAGTAACCCAAGAAAACACATCTTTTAGAACAAAATTGTAACTTGTTAGAATTGTAGGGCCGAATATGGGGATAACATGCACAAAATGTTTTAAGAAAATCATATTGAGGAGTTTTATTAAACAGTAAAAAATAAGGTATGCAGAAATTTAATGACTGAGAAGGTAGACGATTTATTAAATAAACAGATGTATGAAAAGCTTCAACCCAATATTTATTAGGCATGGATGCATGTGCAAGCAAAGTAAGGCCCATGTTGATAATTTGGCGATGTTTGCGCTCAACTACCCCATTTTGTTCGGGATGATGAGGGCAAGTAATGCGATGATTAATACCACGAAGTTACAAAAATTCTTTAAAATGGTGATTAACATATTCACCGCCACCATCAGAATGAAGAGATTTGATAGTGGTAAAAAACATATTCATTAATGCTTTAAAGGTTTTAAAAATATGAAAAACATCAGATTTTAATTTCATTGGATAAATCCATACATAACGAGAAAAATTGTCAATAAAAACAACATAATATTAAAATCCTGAAAGAGAGTAAACAGGAGAGGTCCAAACATCAGAATGTATTAATTCCAATAAAAACTTTGACAATGAAATTGAGCCGGTAAATTGCAGTTTTCGACTTTTACCTAAGGGACACGATGAACAAAATGAACTTGACCTAGAACCCGAAATAGGGAAATTATTGAAAGAAATAACTTTATTCAAAACTAAATTAGAAGGATGTCCAAGTCTTGAGTGCCACACTTGCGCATCACTTCGAACCCCAAGATAAGCAAAAGGACGACTGGATTGAAAAACACAACCACGAAAAGGATAGAGACCATTATTGCTCTGCCCGCAGAAAAGTATCTTCTTCGTTGCCAAATCCTAATCAATGAAAGAATTAGGAAAAAAAGAAAAGCTACACTTATTTTCATTAGAAATTTTGCTAACAGACAAAATATTATGAGAAGCTTAAGGACAATAATGAACATCAGATAATGGAAAAGTTAAAGAATTTGTAGAAAGATATGAATGACCAATGAAGGTAATAGGCAAACCTTAACCTTCTAACACACTATCAATTGTATATTAACCACGATACTCACACGGATTTGACAAGTTTCCATCATCTGTAATGATATGAGCATTAGCACAAGTATCAGTTAACCAAGATTGCGAACCAAAATGTGCAGATGTAAAGACCATAGCAGAAAGACGCTGAGTGGGAATACATCCATCATACGCATGGTTCATGCTATCATAGCAATCAATAGTTGAGTGTCCCATTCTGTTACAAATTTGACATAGCAAACAATTACAATTGGAAAAAGATCCAAAGGAATTTCTAGAATTAGTAATACCCATATTGTTAGAGGCTAAAGAAGAAGAGCTGCAACCATTAGAGGGAAATGAACCACCACCATTGGAACCACGACTATCATTATTGTGAGAATAATTGCGGCTTCGCCTACCAGTTTGACCACCACAAGATGATGTCATAGCTACAGTAGATTTGGTAGGGGCATGCTGTTGCTGTAAGGAATTCAAATGACATTCTACACTAAGTAGTAGTGTTTCAAGGTCAGAATATGGGATAGGAGTTTCACGAGCTTGAACTGAGGCAACTGTATTTTCATAGAGAGGACTAACATTGCTCATAATGATGGCCACCAAATCTTGATCAGAAACCGGACTTCTCGAGAGAGAAAGATTATCAGCAATGGCATGTACTTTATCTAAGAAATCAGATATAGAAAAATCACCCATTCGGATAGTAACCAAATCAGAGCGCAACTCAATAACTCTTTGTTAATTCTGAGAGGCAAAACGTTTTTCCAACGACACCCATACTTGGCATAATTATAACGTGCAACAGTGCTAAAAAGAGGTAAAGAAAGTGAGCCATTAATCCATGAGAGAACGAGCTTATCATTCTGAATCCATTCTTGATAAGCGGGATTAATAGTGGTAGTATCTTTACCAGTATCATCTTTGACAAAGGTAGGAGGACAAGAACTTTCACCATGAACATGTTTTTGCAAGTTTTTGCTTCGAAGAAGAGGGACAATTTGAGCAAGCCATAAAGGATAATTGTTTCAATCAAGACGAACATAAACAAAGTTTGTGATATTCGGTATGAGAGAAGAAAAGGAGCCAACATGCATATTGGAAGTGGAACTTATGATAAGAACTCAAAAGAAAAAAAAAAAAAACGAATGAGCGATAGTCGTGAGACTTTTTAGAGCTCTGATACCATGAAACAATATTAAATAAAAGATAATATTTGTAAGCCTCAAGATGATTGAGGTTTGTATGGTATTCATGTATATATATTGATTACAACTTGGAGGACAAGAAAATTGGAGAACAAGCAAACTATACAACTTGGATTACAAGCTCTTGGAGTGCAAGCAAAGAAATATTGAAAGACTTTCCAATTAAAAAGATTTCAGGGCTTGTTTGGCGCACTGTATTGGATTGTATTGGACTATATTGGATTGTATTGTATCGTATTGTATTGTATTGGACTGTATTATCATTAATACAAACATGTGTTTGGTGATGCACTGTATTATATCGTATTAGGTTATTCCTATGTGACTTTATTATATTTTATTATATTATAAAAATATAATATATTTTAAAAAAATACTTAATAATTAGGTTTAAATATCTTTACCATGAATAAATTAATAAATATTTTTATATAAAAAATCAATAAATATTTATTTTAATTGAAACTAAATATTTAAATAAAATTTCCCTATGTATTTTTGAAATAATAATAAAAAAACACTATTAAGAACATAACACATATTTTATCAATATTCCATGTTTATTGAAAAAAAAATGTTTTTTTTTTCTAATACAATACAACCTAGTACTATAAAATATAATGTACTCGTTAATACAGTGTTTGCTAAATTAGACAATTAAAATGTACTAAAAGATTATTTACATCAACTATGTTAGGTATATACTAATAAGACTATGATGCCACGTTTTTTGGCCATATTGTATTGTATTAGACAATTAAAATGTACTAAAATAATACAATACAGTATTTGGTGTAAACATTGTATTGTATTATTTTAGTGCATTTTAATTGTCTAATACAATACAATACAATACGGCCAAACAAACGAGGCCTCATAGTCTTATTAGTACATACCCAACATAGTTGATGTAAATAATCTTCACATTTATAGGAAATTACTAAACACTACATTGTATTATTTTAGTATATTTTAATTGTGTAATACAATACTATACGGCCAAACAAACGATGCCTCACAAACGAGGCCTTATAGTCTTATTAGTATATACCCAACATAGTTGATGTAAATAATCTTCACATTTATAGGAAATTACATTAGTTAATAGTTTGTTATTAGTCAACGTGGGAAGTTATCCAAAATTTTCCGAATCATATAACATCTGTTTTACTTGAGTTTCGTGTGTATGTGAAACTTTTCCAAATCATATAACAAATCATATAACATATGTACATCTGTTTTACTTGAGTTGAAAATTATATAACATCTGTTTTACTTGAGTTTTGTGTGTGTGTGAAACTTTTCCAAATCATATAACATCTGTTTTACTTAATTTTCTTTTAGAATAAGTTTATCAAACTGACAATAATATTAACGTTTACATATCTCTACGAAAGTATGACAATAGATATAAAATAATGTACCCAAAATTAATTCAAGTTACTAAAGATAAAAAAAAATATATAAAAAAAAAAAAAACAACAACCGTATATAGTTGTTGAACAAGACTCATGCCTAAAAGTGGCTAGTTTAATATTGATCATAATTATATAGAACCACGCTCATATGTGACTTTGATTATGGCATATTAGCATGACTAAGTAGTTGTTTTTTTCTTTTATTATTTTTAATTAACATAAATGAAGTTCATTTGATTTGTTTCGGTGTTATTTAGTTGCTTTGAAAATACATATTAAAAAAAAAATGAAATCTCTCGTCCTTAATTACATAGTCGATGAAGAGTTGTTTGTATTATTTTTTAGTTAATCTTTTTTTGTTATAGATTGTTAGTATTTGTATGTTTTTTTTTGTTTATATATATATATATATATAATGTTTATTAATTTTAAAAGTTTATTCAATTTTTTTTATTTGTGAAATTATTAAGAATGAGTGTGCTATGGTGGTTGATGTTTTTCAAAGAGTTTAATTTTTTTCTTCTATAGTGAAATTCTTTCTATTTTTTTTTTTTAAAAAGAAGTCATTCAAAGTTGTTGGTAGGAATGAAAGACAAATTGTGAGATTTGTTATAACTAAAAGTCATTAAAAGTCATTAAAAGTCATTAATATTTTAAAGTCATTAAAAGTCATTGAGATTTTGAATACCTCCTAACTTTCATATATTATTAAAAAGTATTGATCGAATACTACATGACTTTTAGAGACTTTTTTAAAGTCTATAAAAGTCTGTATTGAACACTGATCGGTCCATTTCTATACTTGTTTTAGGCCCTTATTTCTTATTATTTATACTTTGTTCTCGAGTTAATTAGGTTGTTTAATGTGTTCGTTTAGCATGTATAAGTCACATTCCATAAAAGTGGTGTTGAATCTTATTTTAAAAGAAAAGAAGTCAAAAGATGGAAAAAATGAGCAAATTGGAAGAAACCATGGAAAGGTAGATTTTCGGCCAGTACAGAATAGCCAGTTTGCGGGGCCTATATCTCTTAGCTTCGATTGAATTGTGTGTCCTACCACCTATGTATTGAAAGCCTCGAAAGTCTAGTTTCCGGTGCACTTTTCGGATTACAATTCCGATGTTCCTAGAAGATGTTATGTTCATTTTAGTACCCAAAGGTCAGATTAGTTAGTCATAAATCCGTGAATAATTATGTGATTTGTTTTGCAAATTGTCAGATCGGGAAATATTACCTTCTTGGATATGTGTGAGAGTCTTGAGCAACAAGTTAACACCTAATCCTTATCTTCCCTCAATAAACAATCAATTTGGATGGATTAAGAAAGAAGTTAAATCCCAAAAAGGTAGAGTTCAAAAAAGGATTTGTTTTCCTCGTTGTTTGAGGACTAGGTTTAGCATCTAAAACCTATTTAAACCCCTTTGAGCCATAACTTCGAGATAGAGAGCCAATGGAGGTCCTAAGCCACAAAAAGGGGTTGTTCCCTATCACTTAGACAGCCACACACAAGGATTAGAACCCTAGAACATAATATTCTTTCACATTCAACATTCATTCATTCATTCATTCAATTATTCAATTCCACCCATCCTTAGAGGATTCTTGGAAGCAAGAAGAAGAAGAAGATTGCAAGACAAGAAGCTCTCATGACCAATATGGGTTTTTCTCTACAACTCTTCTATGCTTTTACTTTCTCCATTGATGTGTAACTAAACCTTTAACTAGGGAATTGATGTAACCAATTTTGGACAACTCGATGTAATCAATTAGTCTATCTTTCAGAATTCAATTGGGTTTTAGTCTTTTTTATTAAATTAATTGCTCTACTCTACTTGCTCGTATTATTTTGTGATCTCAATTGATATGAGTTTGTGGTTTAGTTTATTGATGAGATTAGGGTTTAGATGTGGATGACCTTTTCTATTTAAACCATAATCACAAGCTTAATAAATGAGAAAATTGATGTATGCATGAGCGTGCTATGTTAATTTGGCTTAGAGTTTTGTGTTTAAAAGGATTTTAACCATTACTTATCACATAACCTTGTATGAGTTATGGAAAGGATTTTCGAACTTAATTGATATATCTTAAAAACAAGCCTGTAAACTAGATTGAAGTATTTAACGAGACTGATTGAGAGCATTGAGTGGTCTAAGAAAGGTGCATTGATTCCTTAGTTTTTCTCTCCATATATTTATCATTTGTGTGATTTGAGATTAATTTTAGTCTTTTGTTTAAGTATTCATAATTTAAGTTATTTATAGAATTCAACAGATTTTCAAAACCAAGCATTATGCAATTTAGTTTTTCACACTTAGAGTAAATCATTGCTAGATTAATTGGCCTTCGATCAATAGAACCATCGATCCTAGTGAACGAACTTTCTTATAAATTGAACAGAATTTATTACATCAAATTTTGGCGCCTCTGCTGGGGATTTGCATAGATTCTATTAGTTGAATCTAGTTAGTTTAGTTAGGTAGTGTGTCATTAGTTATTTGTTTTATTTTTATTTTTTTCTCCTCGATTTTGTTTTCTTTTCATTTTGTTTTTCTTTCTTTCAGAAACAATGGACTTTTATGGGCAACATGCTTATGATGAGGAAAGTGAGGCAAATCATGAACTTGCTATGCAAATGGTTGTTTTACAACGAGAAATTTAGAGATTATCTTCAATAGTTTGGGAAAAAAACAAGCAAGAGCCATGATGTCAATATGGAAATTATGGGTACGAGATATGGAACTGTTCTTTTAGAAGTGAATTTCCAGAACCCTACAATCTGAAACCTATGAGTAGACCATACGGAGATTTCTACAATCTAGGGCCAAGCTACGAGCCATATAACAAATCTTACAACATGGATTGGAGGAATAATCAAGATTTCTCATGGAGCTACAATGAGATCAATACCTATAAGCAGCCTATCTCTCCCTACCAACCAAGAGAGCTACCACTTGAGGAGATAGTGAACAACTTAGCTCAAGCATCCCAAGCTACTGAGGAAAACTTGAACAAATTCATCCAATCAACTTATCAAAGCTGTTAAGACGTGGAAGCCTTTATGTAAAGAATGGAAGTGCACGTTGAGAACATCGCTAAAGTTATGTAAATGTGAGAGTATGAAGAGTTCTCGAGTAAACCGGAGCAAGAATATGCTACCACCATCCCTTCTAATGGCGAGATTGTTGATACCATAGTGAGTCATGAACTTTCTGATGATTTTTCTAGTGTTTTAGGTGAAGAAGAAGAAAAGGAGGAGATGGAAGAAAAAGCGAAGGAAACGGCAAATGTTCCTTTCGAGGCACCGCTCCTATACAAAGAACTCAAGCCTTATGTCCTTCCTATTACTTTTCCGAGCTGCCTACAAAAAAGCAAGTGGAATAAATGATTTTCTGAACTTATTTCACCAAACTTTATAGTGAACATTTACTTGCCTTTGCTTATTTTGTGTAAGAACATACCAGCGCGTTAAAATTTCTTCCAAGCCCTAATAACATATAAGCACAAATTCGAGACATTGGAATTTAGTTGAGTCGCCCTTGCACGCGTCTTGTCGAGACATTAAATTAAACGCTTGGTGGGAGGCAACCCACCTAGGTAATTTGTTTTTGTTTTTGTTTTTGTTTTTAGTTTTTATGTTTTGTGTTTCGAGTTCTTGTCATCCATGCTTGTTCTTTATTCATTGTCCATGCTTTTAATGTCATACAAAACATTGAGGACAATGTTTAGATTAGGTTTGGGGGTGTGAATTCGTGTTTTTTCGATTCTTTGATAAATATGTGAAAAAGTTATATGTTTTGAAAATTTTTAAAGCAAACGTTTTGTTAAAACTGTATTGATTGGTGAGGAAATAAATTTTTCCGTCCAAGTTGTCTTTTTTTTTTCAATACGAATCCAACGATATAAAAAATGAAAAATTCTGGGTGGTGGTTTAAAAGTTATGATTGTTTCTTCTACCAAAGGTCATGGGCGATGCCCTATTTGTGAAATTATGCACGGGAATGTTGTTCGACGTCTGTTTTCTCATTTTTCGAACGAGAATTTTGAAATGTTTTCTCAATAAAAAATGTGTGTTTCCATGTCTTTTATCTTGTGTTAAAATTTGGTTAACTTTGGTTGTGTCATTTGAGACATATGTATTAAAGAACATACGTAGGTCAATTTCAAAAGTCACCAGTTTTTGAATTTTTGTCCTCCATGTTGAGATGCTTTTTTTATGTGCTTTAAGAGCTTTAATATACGATTTATTCACTGATTTTAAACTAACTTCTTGCCACTTAGAGTAGTGTATTGCATTTTTCAAAAATTATGACATGCTCTTGATGTGATAGTGGATAGGATGCTTCATTAGATAATCATGATTAATAGCGGAGACTACCATTGTGAGTTCACTAAGCAAAAAGCGTACATAAATGCCATGATATGAGGGATTATTTGTTTCCACTCTTTAAACACTCAATAGGTTCTTAGCATTAGATTCTATCTCTATAGGTTGTACATTGAGCATTAAAGAACAATTCTCATAAAAAATATATCACACGTGGACTTTGTTCTTGTTTTGGTCGAACCATTAAAAGTGATCTAGGCAATGTGTGCTTAAACTCACTTAAAAGGCTTTAAATATTTCCTACCTTATGTGTGTGCTCCATAGCCCTGTTTGAAGCCAAACACAATGAGTCTTTCTCTTTCATCACCCACATTAACTAAACCTCAATAATCCATAATTTAGCCATACCTTATAGCTTGGGATCATATAGAGGAAGTGATGAAGATGATTGAAGGGAGTTAGAAATGGGTGACTCGTTATGTGCATGTACTAAGGAAAAAGCAATAAGACAAAAACCAAAGTGATGTAAATAAGAAATGTATTGAAAAGTTGTTATATTAATAAAAAAAAAAGATAAATAAATGAGATGATGAATTAAGAAAAAGAGAAAAGGAATAGAGCGTTACAATGAAGTGATGAGAATTCAAAGTCAACTCAAGAAGGAGGATGAACGAAAATTGTTCAAGAAACCTGGATGCAAGTGGAATGAAGAATTCGAAGATATTTGACCGAGTAAGAAGTTTGCCGAAGAATTTCTCGATATGATCCTAGGTTTGTTTGCTATCATTTTCCCGTTCTTTCTTAGCCTTCACCCAATGGCCCCGTCACAACCAAAGAAAAGACCTAATTGATCTTTTGGGGATGCTAGCTCAAGAGTAAGGTAAACATGTGCTCTATATTGTTCTTAATTTTTGATTCTTTCATGAGATCTTATGCATACAAATCAAGCGTTCTTTTAATGATATATTCATATGCGATTATAATTTGAAATTTCTTGTGCATAACTTATTTTGCATATGCTTGATGAGTGTATTTGCCTAGGTTCCGTGTTAAATTAATGAGCGATATCTTGTGAGAATTAGAGTCGAGGCGAATTATATCTATGACGTTTGATGAATGTGTTTTTGAAGCTAAAATGTCTTGAGCTTCGGCTTTTCATTAAAATTGAGCAATGTATTCAGTTTTGTGACTTAACTTTAGTCTTTACTTATTGGCTCTAACATGCATTCGCTTGAAAGGTACATGTGAGTTTGCATTTTAATTATTTGGCTTTTCACAGAAATATGTTTGTGTAGCATAGCTGTAAACCCTCAAGAGACATAACTCCTCATACTAGAGACACCTAGAGGTTTAAAGGCTTGTAGCATACGCTTAATGTTATCGTGTTCCCTACGAAAGTGGCTTAGTTTAAAATTTTTGTTTTTAGCTTGTTAAGTTTTGCTTTTTATTTTTGTTTGTTTTTATTTTAGTTTTGCTCGAGAATTAGCAAAAGATAAGTTTGGGGGTATTTGATCAGTCCATTTCTATACATGTTTTAGGCTCCTATTTTCTATTATTTATGCTTTGTTCTCGAGTGAATTAGGTTGTTTAATGTGTTTGTTTAGCATGTGTAGGTCACATTCCATAAAAGTGGTGTTGAATCTTATTTTAGAAGAAAAAAAGTCAAAAGTTGGAGGAAATGAGAAAATTGGAAGAAACCATGGAAATGTTGATTTTCGGCCAACATAGAACAGCCAGATTGCGAGGCCTATATCTCTCAACTCTAATTGAATTGTGTGTCCTACCACATATGGATTAAAAGCCCTGAAATTTTAGTTTCCGGTACACTTTTGGGATCACAATTCCGATGTTCCTAGATGAATTTATGTCTGTTTTATTACCCGAAGGTCAGATCAGTCAATCATAAATCTTCAAATAATTATAAGATTTTTTTTGTAAATTGTCGGATCGAGAATTTTTTTTTTAACAGCTAGAGTTTATTTATCGGCATTCTGGAAAAGACAAATAGAGAACAAAGACCAACACAAGAAAAGCAAAGCCACAAAAACAAGGCAACGCAAACAAAAAAGAAAGCCATAGACAAAAGCAACAAACAGACAGTAGGCTAGATAAAAGCTCACGAAAAGCCACCAAGAAACATGAGCGCTAGAAGAAAATGAGCACCAAGACCAGAAAAGAGACACCAAGAGACAAAACACCACCCATAAACCTTCAAAAAATAGGACAAAAACAAGACAAGTCAGATAGCACCCCAATAGAGGATGTCCTCATTCATGAGAGACCCTTGTTTTGCAAGCTTGTCGGCAAAGGTGTTGTAAGCTCTAGAATCATGCATCACCATCTATTGAGGAAAGGAATGCATATAATTTCGGATATCGTATATTGCTTCGATATAATTCACACTACCAAAGACCCACTTGTTCACCCAGGAAACAGTGGTCTTTAAGTCTCTAACAATAACTATATCCTTATCATGAAAATCCAGCTTATTGAAAACCAACTACATTGCTCTTTTGAATGCCAATATTTCTACTGTGTTGGAGTCAGTAGTCCCAACAGATTGGGAAAACAGGTAGAGAACGACCCCTCTTGTATCTCTAAGCACTCCTCATATGCCGGCTGATCTCGAGTTGCCACGAGAGGATCCATCAACATTAAACTTAAGGCTATCCATCGCTAGAGGGATCCAATCCAAAATCATCTTTGGAGTGATCCTTTTCTTTTCAACAAATAGATCTTTAGAGTTCAAAAGGAGATTCGTAAACGGTTCCGTAAATCCCTTCTTAAGGTGTTTAAGCCACCAAACTATTCTAAATTTCATCGTGTATGTAGCTTGCTCAACAGAGGTCCATTTTCCATTGAAGACTATTTGATTTCTGCCTTCCCATATGGTCAACGTGATTGCAAAAATGATAGAACACCACATTCTATCCGATTTTGGATCAGGACAGCAACCTGTCTAAGCTTTGAACCACTCTATAAAGGTTTTGTTGGGACACCATCTCAATCCCCACAAGCTAATACAAACTTCCCAAACAGCTTTCGCCCACCTACAATGCAAAAAGACATGATCCACTGTTTCCCTTTCAAAACAGCAAAAAGGGCACTCCATAGCAGCAATCTGAATCATCGCACATCTTTGCATTACATCCTTTACTAACACCCTCCCTCTAAGCAAATGCTAAAGGAATATTTTGATTTTGGAAGGGCAAATACCTTGCCAAATGTCCTTTGTCACAACCGAGTCATTATTGCGATACATCTTCAATCCTTTTCGAAAAGAGCCTACTTTGAAAATTCCATTTGTGCAAGCCGCCCAGGCAATAGAATCAAGGATGTTTTTCAAATATAAATACTTCACAGATAGGCTGTAAAAAGCTTCCATTGGTCATTTTCCCAATCGAAGAGTCATCTCTTCATTTTAACATCCCACTGCCAAGACAATCCATTCCAACTGCCAAAATCTTTTAAAACACCTTCTTTTTTACAACCAAGGTGTAACGCCGAGGAAAGGTTTCTTTTAGAGAGTTATTGTCCCATATATTTACTAACTAGAAGTTCGCCCCGTCATTACAACCCAATGTAGTCTTCATATTGTCACCTAACGGGGTTGCCGAATTGTTGCCATCGTAATAAAGACTTCCCACCCCTTTTATAAAATAGGAGTCAGACTTAGACCGATTCCATCTTGTGTCCAATGCCTTGATATGGATATTATATTTATCACAAATGATTTTTTTTCCAAGGAGAATCAATTTTTCTACCAAACCTTCAAATCCACTTAGCAAGCAAAGCTTTGTTTTTGTCAATAATTCTACCCACACCTAATCCTCCAATGGCTTTACTTTTGCACACCTCCTCCCACTTAAATGCATGCCATTTTTTCTTTTCAACCCCATTGCCCCATAAAAAGCTCATTTGAAGTTTCTTAATCTTTTGAGCAATACTAACCGGAATTTTGAAAATAGATAAGAAATAGTTTGGTATGCTCGAAATCACTGCTTTTATTAGAACCAGACGCCTACCTTCAGAAAGGAATTTTTTTTTTCCAAACAGATAAGCGATTCTCAATCAGAGCGCAGATTGGCTCTCAAGGAAAATCGAGATAGGAAATGGGAAGGGTGGCTTTGTTGTATCTAAAAACCAAAGCCCAATAATCTATTTCACCTGCTTTCCCTTTACCAATTCTAACTACACAAGATTTATGGAAGTTTATGCGTAGGCCAGAAGCCAATTCAAAGCATCGAAGAATCCTTCTTAAATTTCATAAATAGTCCACCCTAGGCTTGAGGAAAAGAATTGTATTGTCCGCAAATTAGAGGTGGTAGATGTGTACACCATTATCACCAAAAATCTCACCACGAATCATATCTAGGTTGTATGCTTTGTGAAGCAAGCAATTCAAGCCTTTAACCACAATGTTGAAAAGTAAGGGCGATGATGGGTTGCCTTGTCTCAAACCTCTCTTGATCCCGACTTGGAGAATGGAACTTTTGTTGATCAAAATAGACATAAAAGACGATGAAACATAATGACGTATCCACCCTCTCCATTTCACCCAGAATCCCATCTATTCCAACATATGATCCAAAAAGCCATAATCCACACTGTCATATTTTATTTTGAAATCTAATTTCACTATGACGCCACCTTTATCATCTCCCTTCCATTTATGAATAATCTCCCCTGCTATTACAAAACTGTCAACAATTTGACGATCTTTTACAAACGCCATTTGTGACTCACCAATGACCGTGTCCATCACTTTCTTCATCCTGTTTGCCAACACTTTTGCAAGAACCTTGTACATCGATCCCACCAAACTTATCGATCTAAAATCCTTCAGGGTCTCTAGTTTCACAGCCTTTGGAATAAGAGCTATGAAGGTGTGGTTGATTTCCTTAACAATCGAACCATCATTGTGAAACAACTTTATAAAGTTCATAAAGTCTTGCTCAATATCCCCCTATCTTGCCTTAAAAAAGTTCAAATTTAGACCATCGGGACCTAGAGCTTTGTTTTTGTCACAACTTGACAAAGCCATCCTCACCTCTTCCTTGCTAATGTTTTGTTCAAGAGCCGTTTTTTCATCATTGGACAATCTCATAAGAGCACCCACTTTTACTGTCGGCCTAGACCAAATTTCTCTTTCAAAGGTTCCCTAAAGAACTTCACCACTCTATTTCTTAATAGCATGAGTTCTGAGGTTAGTACGCCATCGAAGAAAATATCGCCAATGAAATTAATTCTCCTCCTACCATTCACCACGCAATGGAAGAACCTTGAATTTTTGTCCCCCTCATTGATCCAGTTGACTCTTGATTTTTAGAGCCATGTTTGTTCCTCCCTCCGAATGCTCTTCCACAACTTTCCATAAACATAAACCTTTTTGACCTTATATTTTCCGTCCACCCTTCCCCTGCAACCTTTATGTAGACTTGGGACAGCCTTTCTTCAAAGGCTTTTAAAGGCACCAAATTCTTCTTGTTGATCTCCAACCATTTCTTCATACACCTCTTTGATGCTTTAACTTTGGAGGATAACACAAAGCCTTTTGACCCTACCACCTTACATTCCTTCCACCCATCTATTGCCTCTCCCATCATCTCCTTTTCTTCTAGCCACCAATTGTAGAATGGAAACTGGCTCGGCCCCCACTTATCTCTCGCGTTACCGAGCAAGATGGGATTATGATCTGATAAGCTTCTCGGCAAGCCTCTTAGCACCAATTTTGGGAACCAAATTAGCACCTCATGAGACATCAAAAATCTATCCAATCTTGCCTACGCTTCTCTCTCCATATTGTTAGACCAATTGTAAGACATCCCACGCAAGGGTATATCCACAACATTGACCTGATGAGTAAATTCATTGAAACTTCTGACAACCCCCTTATTACACCCTTCTTATATTCTCTTTATGACATCATGAATAGCGTTAAAGTCACCTCCTATGATCCACGATCCCATGAGAGTTGATTCAGAAGTCAAGATAAAGTCCTATAGCTCATTTCTTTCGCCTTACAGTGACTATCCGTAAACGTTGTTAAAAACTATGTCTTTGTTTGATTTTACCAGAGATCTCGATAGGATGATACATCTTTTGTGAGTGATACAGTCCATAACCTTCAGATGATCTTCGTTCCACAACGATATGATTCCTCTAGATACACCTTCCGTATCCACACCGACACCTCTAATAAGCCAAGCACCACCTAAGCTCATAATGATACAGCTGTCAAAATTTTTCAACTTCGATTTTATATTGAACAATATATTTGGCTTGTAAGTGTTCACTAAACCTCTTATTACCCTTCTTTTTTCCTTTCTACTAAGGCCCCTTATGTTCCACGATAAGACTATCATAAAGAAATGAACACCCCACCCAAACGATGATCCAACATCACTTACCAGACTCTTCTAGTCTTTCGTAGTCTTCTTTCTCCCTACTTAAAATTACTTCTCCCATCTTTGTCTCTCGACCTTTGAAATCAAATCCCAATGCGTTGCCAGTTTCCAACACTTTTGCAATCTAGACCTCTAAACTCCAAGGTTCTTCTTGCTATTGGTCTTGAACTTAACTGGTATTCATGTCTTGAAACATTCTATCTGAATTCTTCTCATTAAAATCATAACCTCGAGATATCACATCTTCAATAACCTTAGCAAGTTCCACCTCCAAGATCCACAGTGTTGCAGCCTTGACCTTTGTGGCTGATGTTCTTCGTTCGGACACTTGACAATAGATTCCAATTTGGATGTTCTCTTGTGTTCATGTCATGAGATTTTGACTAAGGCACTTTCTTCCTTCATCTCTTTCTAGTTATAGGAATTGTCTCTAAATGATGCTTCTTCTTCACATAAATGTCTTCCTCTATTTCGTATATATTGTTCCCCTGTATGTTATCTAACAGACACTCCTCTTGTTTGTCTTCTTGACTTAAATTCATTATTTCATTTAAACTGTTATCCAAAGTCTCCATCTGAATTGGGCTTCTCAATCCCCTCTAATCCAAATAGTATCGCACCAATGGACTATCTGGATTGTTAGGCCAAAAAACAAGTATTGGGCTTAGAGACTCTTGATAGCAATCCAAGTCCATAACATCATCAACATATTCTAACCTTACTCTGGCCCGATTGTCATGGACTAGGCTCAAGGACTCTTTGCTCTTCATAGGCCCATTAGAAACTTGAGCCCCTCTTTTAAGGTTCTAACACTCTCCCTTAAAAATTTCACATCTTGGATAACCACCCAACTCTACCTCAGAGTCAAATGATATGGAATCCCTCTTGTAAAGGCCACCCTTGTTCTTAGCCAATCCTTTTTTTTGTATAATAAATTTGGAATTCAAATAAGCCTTCATAGGAGGTCTTTTCTTTGAATTTCGAACATATAAAGCTTTTCCTTTGTTTACTTTTCTCCTCACGTCAGACTCAAAGTCTAGATTATACCCAGAAGGTTTTCGTTGACTCTACTGCCCGCTCTCTTCTTGTCTCCCTTCCTTAATCAATCTCTATTGTCAGTTACCAATGTGCTTTCTCTTAACACATCTCCATCATAGGTCTGCCATCTTCTATCCTCATGATTCTCCTCAAAGCCAATATGGAAATTGGTAAAAAAAAAAAATTTAAAAAAAAAAAAAAAAAGGGTCTGTCTTGTCCCTCGTTCTTATCCCAGTATAAGATCTTTCCTTAAAATGAAACTCGTTGCCATCTTGAATTTGAATCTCCTGCTTCAAGCTTAGGAACTCCTCCAGCCATTTTTCTATCATCGGAATTGGGTCTTTTTCCGTGACCACAAACATTGATCTGTTCCCCGATTACACAAAGAAGAACTCTGGCCATGGACTCCCTAAAGGTGAGCAAACAAGTAGCCTAACTTTGGCTAATCTAATCATTTGAAATGTTTCTTCATCCACTGCCAAAAGCTCACCGAAGGATCTTCTTATTTGTTGAAAGAACTTCTCATTCCATAAGTTTAATGGGATCCCATTCACATTAATCCAGATTGAGTAAGATTGTAGATTTACCATTTGTGACCATCTGTTCATAGAGACAAAAGTATCATCCTAAAAGAATCTACTTATGATGGACCCTTCACTCTCATAATCTGATTCAAAGCACCAAAGGACAAATTTTCCACCCAATTCAGAAGATGAGAAGCGAAATCCCTTGTTCAATAACCTTGTGTTAACTTTCGAGACATTTGAAAATTCCATTAGCTCTTCTACTGCGCTAGTTTTCAACCATTTATCATCTTCCGAGTTACCATTTTTACCACCAGCTAGAGGTGTCAAAATGGCCGGATCTATCCGGCCCGATTCTATCCGGCCCTTTACTATATAAATCTGAAATAGGGTTGGGCTTTGGAAAATTACTATGCAGGCCAAGCCCAGTTCGAATCCGAAAAACCAGAGCCCGCACAGTAACTTTTAATAATTTATTGAAATCTATATCAAGTCAAACTATCTTTAAAAATAATTTTAATAAAAAAAACCATTTCTTTAAATAACAAAAAAGCTAACAATAACTTGGCCACTTAAATATAAGGACAAAGTAAAAATATTTTTATACATATTTAAAAAGACTTTATAATTGTCATTTGTGGAGATTTGTAAGATTTTTGATATCTCAAAGGCCAACATATATTAAATAATAATTTTTTTTTCTTAAAGAAGTTATAGTTTAAATATTAAAATAATAAAAGATAACAAATAATTAAAGATACGTTGAAATTGAAAAGGGTAGAGGGAGACATTGGCAAGTTTTCATGTAAGGCCACCAGCTCCAGTGTTCTCGCCTCCTTTTTGTTTCCCTTCTTCTCCTCTTCTGATGTTGTAATCTTCTCATTGTTGATCTTTACGGCTTCCACATAAGAGAGGGTTTCTTTTTTTCTCCATTGATGTCTACTTACTTCTCTGACCGCCGCTCGTCTAGTTCCTACAACTACCCTTCCATCCCATTTACTCTGACGAGGACTTCTCCTTCTGTTCCAGCCATATTCCGCCATCTTCACACTAATCAGCCATCCGTAAACGTGAATTCCATGTGTCAATCCTGCTACCTTTTTTGCCTCCTTAATCGTTCCAAACCTTAAAGAAGCATACCCTTTCTTTATATTCTCATTGACACCAATCAAATACACATCCTTAACCTGGCCAAATGGCTTGAAAATTCTCCAAATGCACATGGTGTCCACCTTGAAATGCAGGTTATCAACAAAAATTGACACAAGGTTCTCCCTAAAGTCTTTTCTTCTTTTGTAACCGTTCACCTCAGCTCTATAACCATTACCATAGCCATAGAGTTGGGAGCTTCTCTCACTAGCTTTCTCTCTTATCATTTTTTATCTCATCCGGATCGGGAAATATTACCTTCTTGGATATGTGTAAGAGTCTTAAGCAACAAGTTGACACTTAATCCTTATCTTCTCTTAATAAGCAATCAATTTGGATGAATTAAGAAAAAAGTTAAATCCCAAAAAGGTAGAGTTCAAAAAGGGAATTGTTTTCCCTATTGTTTGAGGACTAGGTTTAGCATTTAAAGCCTATTTAAACCCCTTTGAGCCATAATTTCGAGATAGACAGCAAAATGAGGTCCTAAGCCATAAAAGGGGGCCTCTCACATCACTCAGACAGCCACACATAAGGATTAGAACCCTAGATTATAATATTCTTTCACATTCAACATTCATTCAATTCCACCCATCCTTGAAGGATTCTTGGAAGCAAGAAGAAGAAGAAGATTGCAAGACAAAAAGCTTTCATGACCAATATGGGTTTTCTCTACAACTTTTCTATACTTTTACTTTCTCCATTGATGAGTAACTAAACCTTTAACTAGGGAATTAATGTAACCAATTTTGGGCAACTCGATGTAATCAATTAGTCTATCTTTCGTAATTCAATTAGGTTTTAGTCTTGTTTATTGAATTAATTGCTCTACTCTACTTGCTTGTATTATTTTGTGACCTCAATTGATATGAGTTTGTGGTTTAGTTTATTCATGAGATTAGGGTTTAGATGTGGATGACCTTTTCCATTTAAACCACAATCACGAGCTTAATGAATGAGAAAATTGATGTATGCGTGGCCGTGCTATGTTAATTTGGCTTAGAGTTTTGTGTGTAAAAGGATTTTAACCATTACTTGTCACATGACCTTGTGTAAGTTAGGGAAAGGATTTTCAAACTTAATTGATTTATCTTGAAAACAAGCCCGTAAATTAGATTGAAGTGTTTAACGAGACTGATTAAGAGCATTGAGTGGTCTAAGAAAGGTGGATCGATTCCCTAGTGTTTCTTTCCATATATTTATCCCTTGTGTGATTTGAGATTAATTTTAGTCATTAGTTCAAGTATTCATAATTTAGGTTATTCTTAGAATTCAATAGATTTTCAAAACCAAACATTATGCAATTTAATTTTTCGCACTTAGAGTAAATCCTTGCTAGATTCTATTGGTCAAAGATTAATTGGCCTTTGACCAATAGAATCACCGATCCCAGTGAACGAACTTTCTTATAAATTGAATAGAATTTACTGCATCAAATATCTTATGAATTTTATAGAGTCTTTAAAAGTCTACATTGAATACACCCAAACTTTTTAATTTCATAAAAGTCATTAAAAAGTATTTTGACATCCTAATTGAATACACCCCCTTATATTCGATTGATCCCTTATTCAGTTTTATAAGTTATTAATTTATGTGAAGATCAATCATAACATCTGCGGAGTTGAGTGTTGAGAATCTCAACAAAGAAATGTTCTTAGAAATATTTTCAAACCAAATGTTTTGATTTACAGCTTTAAAATTAAGTGTTTGACACTTATCGAAATTGTGTTGCACTCTAATCTAGTTTGAAAGGTTTTTATCAAAGAGTATTTTAAATTATGTAAGGTGATGTTTGGTTACCATAGCGGAATAGTAATTGGAAAGGGTATGGGAATGTAAAGGAAAGGAAAATTGATTTTTTTTTTTTTTTTTGGTTGGGACTTTAAAATTAGTCTATAAAACAGTATTATTTTATTTGGTTAACAACATAATGAAATGGAATTAACAATATTTTGACCAAAATACCCCTAATTACAAAACATTTATAATAACATGGTATATTATGGATAATAACAATAAAGTAATAAAGTATAAAAGTGTGTGTATATAACAACAACAACAACAACAACAACAACAACAATAATAGTAATAGTAATGATGATGATGATGATTATTATTATTATTATTATTGTTGTTGTTGTTGTTGTTGTAGGGTTATTTTTGGAAGATCGATTTTACTTAAGAATTGGAAAGAGCTTTCTTTTGGGTTTTGGGAGGAAAGCTCATTCCACCAAAATGGTGGAAAGACCATTTCAATGGATGTGTCAATGCCCATGCCAAATTTGACAAAAAAAGAGTAAAATGTCATATTTGACATATCAATTTAGCATCGTGCTCCAATGCACAGTTCTATTTAAAATGTTATTTTTATTATTTAATTAATTAAAATTGTAAAAGTCAACACTTACTATTAATGCATTCATAGAATAGTTGCAGATGAAATAAATTTTAATTGAAATATCATTATTGTACATTAAATTTAAATTATTTAAAATATTTAAAATATATATAATGGTAATTTTGTAATTCAAAAACAATATTTATTGTTGTGCCAAATTTGACGTATGATATATTGTGTGCTAAATTTAACACTACACTGGAGTATGATTTTTGTACTCTATGCTAAATTATAGCATTGTCTCAATAATTTAGCACATCATTGAAGATACACTAAATTAGTGATGTGATGTATTTAGTGTTATATAAGATTGAATTAAAATAGTCATGTTTCTTGTTTTGCATGGCGTGGGATTAAATAAAAAATAATAATTTTAACATATATTTAATACATCGTGAAATCGATTAATATAAAATAAAATAAAATTATTTTTAAATAAATATTTTTTAATTTTATTAAAAAGTAATTATAAATATTTAAATTAATATTAAAGAAAATAACATTTTAAACTAATATTTAATATTTTAAAAATATTTTTAAATATTATAATAAGATATACTAAATAAATATAAAATTTTATAATAAAATAAAAAATAAAAGAAGAACAATTTAAAAAAAAAAAAAAAAAAAAAACCATGGCACTAAATAGTCTCATCTCAGTTAGATAAAATGGTTGAATAAAATTGAACTGGTTAAAATAATTATTTAAATTAAAAAAAAAATTTTAAGTAAAATATTTAAATTGTTTATTTAAAAATAATTTAAATATTTAAAACCAATTTTAAACAAAGTAATATTTATTTCTATTTGTTAATATTGAAAATTATTATTTTTAAATGTTTAAAATAAAATATTTTATTAATTATTAAAAGATATTTATATTTTAATTACATAAAAAAAATTAAAGGAATAAAAAAATAGGTATAAGGTGGTGGGACTAATGTGGGATGATCCAAAATTGGATTAAGAAAAATAATGTAGAGAGGAAATAATGGAAATAGTAGAATAATAGAGAGAAGAATATTGTTTCAATTAATAAAAATAACTGAATACAACTTAAATAACGCTCATTTCTCGCTCTACAATTGCCTATAGCTAGTTGGATTTCCTAATGCTTTTACATCAATAATCTCTCCTATATTTATAGTGACCTAGGATGCTCTACTCCTAATACAAGAGTGAAACCTTCTCCTAGTCTACTAAGGGTTATCCTAGTTAAGAAAGGCTCCTAGTTAAGGATAATGTTCTTATTGTACTAAGTGTCCTAAGAATTCTAATTTGAGGATATATTCCTTATTACACTAGGTATCATAAGATTTCCTAGTTAATTGAGGATATTTATTCTTTAAATTATGTATCTTAAGATTTCCTAGTCAAAGACACAATCCTTATGAAAGGAGATTTTCCTAAATTTATTGAGACTAAAGATCCACTTGGATCATGCAAGAATTACTTGACAGACATCTAATGGCAAATTTCACAAGTTACCTCAGAGCTGGCAAACTTGAACGTACACTGCTTAGTGACATTCTCCTTAACAGGTCGGGCCTAGGGCCTTTTAAGTCTAGGGGTCCTAGCCTAGCCCGTACACCTAGTATCCATAGGCCATGCCGGCCCAAAAGCTTAGTCCCGAGTAGGCCTGTATATATGTATTTTTTTTTTTTTTTTTAAATAATATCTTTGTTAAGTTGCAATGGGTGGGAATCAAACCAAGGTTCTTGAGGAATAGGTTGTGTGACTTAATCATTTCACCACAAGTTCAACTATGTTAAGTTATGAATATTTTAATACATATATATATATATATATTAAATTATGTAAATAGGCCTTACAGGTTGGGCCAGGCCGGCCTATAGGCCTTATACATGAGGCCTAGCACGGCATGCAACCTTATGAGGCCTTATGCAGGCCTTGCCCTGGCCTGCCTTTGATCGGGTCATGCCAGGTCTAGCCTGGACGTGGGCGGTGCCAGCTAGGCTTGGCCTGACAGGCATGACCCATTTTGCCTCCACTATGTCTAACCCATATTTTGTACCAACTCTTCTGAAATTAGATTTTTCTGGCTTCGTAGATCAACTATTGCTTCAATCACACTTTGTTTTACTTGAATTTTTAAGCGAAAAAGTTCTTCTTGATCTTCTGAGTTGACAAAACATTCAACAAGCCTTATCATAAGTGCAAGTTTGCAATCGGCTAATTCTATTTTAGGAATCTCTTTTATCTCCGCCAGAGTAGCCAACGCAACTGCTTTTCCTTTGTTTAGCTGATTTTTGGGTTGCAAAGTCAGGGTGGAGTTTCCAGCAATTCTCTTTCACATGTCCATTGTGCAGTGCTTACAGTAATTCTTTTCAGAAGTTTCCTTGTGTTCCTCGTTCCGATTTGCATCTCCATCAACTTTCCCATTTTCCTTCATAACAGCTCTTTATCTGACTCCTTATTTTTGCTCTCAATCATAATAGCTTTGATGGTTACTTCATTAATAGTCCTAACATTAAAAAGTTTCAGCTCTTTTCTAATACTTTCAGCTAGCCCACCCATAAACTTCATGAAGATGTCATGTCCTTCCATTGAAATTCCGAGAGTGATTGCTTGATTGTGGAATTCTGTGGTGTACTCTTGTACGGTTTGGTCAAGCTTATGTCGCAAATACTGCCACTAGAACCACCTTTCTCCTTCATAACCGATTGGATAAAATTGTTTCTTAATTAGTTCTTTAAACTTTCTCCATGTCATCCTCGATACATTGTTGTGCTCCAAGTATGCATTCCGCCATGTTAAAGCATGACTAGTTAGCTTTAAACGAGCAAAACAGAGTTTTTGTGTATCGGTGTACCCATGGATTATGAAATAAGTTTCCAATTGATCAATTCAATTGTTTAACTTTTTGGCATCTACTTTTCCATCATTTATCGGCATATCAATCTTAACATCAACCTTGAACGACTTCTTTCCTTTAATTTTTAATGAAGATTCAAATTCTCCATTCTCGTCTTCTTCCTCTTCCTCTTCTTTCTCGCTTTCTACCTTTGAATTCTTTTTCTTTGTTGAACTGGTGGAAGGTTGTTGGAAAGTTTGAAAGGTTGAATTCTCCATTAGTTTTGTCATCAATTCTGAAATATACAAACACGGTTAAATTTCCTAAAGCTTACCTTGGGGGAGGGGTGGTGTGTTAATAGGTTTTTACACCTTTTTCAATTTCTTGAAACAAACATATGTTTGTCCCTCAAGATAGTTTATAACACAACACATAAACCATATATGCATGTAAAGACAAGATAATCATACATTCATTAAAGCATTGTCTATATATCAACAAGTTGCAAAAAAAAAGAATAACATTAAAACTCAATATCAAAAAATACTTGTATTTCCAATAATATCCAATGTGGTACAAGTATCAATCAAAATACAACTATACATAAATGTAACAATATACAAAAGAATAATATATACAAGTATGATCACTATGATTTGCTTACATCTCACACTTAATAAAATCTTGTTTCCAAATGCATCACAAGTGAAGATTATACTAAAAGATTAAAACATATACATATACAAATATGAAAGATAGAGATAGAAAGAATTGACATAAGAGATTTTTTATCATGGTAAAACCTCTAAAGAGGAAACATCCACGGGTTGAAGTTACAACCATAGGGTACTTATATATCGGATGCTAGATCAGAAATTCCTCAAAAGTGACCAATATTTGATATACTTCCTATTGGAGTCTATGTCTACCTAATCCCTATTGGTAGATAAGAAATCTCTTAATGATCTGGAGCCACTATATATTGGAGTTCATCTCTACACAACATCGTTGGAAGATTAGAAATTCCTCAAGAGTCAATGCACATCCCATGCAACACTTTCTATTGGAGTCTGTATCTATTCAATCGCCCGGGCTTACCAATATTGTAGCCAACTCCCTATCCAAGACACTCATGCCTCTAGAGAGCCTCTCATGCATAGCTATTCGGACCTTCCCGATCCTAGCCATGACTTCTTGCTAGGTTATCTGGACCTCTTGTTCTAACCAAGACTTCCTTACTTGACTATCCGAACTTTTTATCTTAGCCAAGACTCACTACAAAAAAAAATGGTCATTAGTGAGGGCTAAATGCAGTCAAAAATACGGTTTCTCGACAGGAAAAGGTCGTCGAATGCCATCGGAAATAAGCTCGTTGGAAATAAACTTTAATCGACGGGCTGTCAAAAATACCACTTTTTTCGATGGTAATTGCCGTCGAAAAAAATAAAAATAATCGTCGGTAATAGTAATAAAAAATGGACAAAATTAGTTATAGTTTTAACGCTCCACCACCTCTTAGACCATTCTTAAGGAATCCCAAGATCAACCAGGTACACCCCACCTCAACCATATCCTTTGTAAAATCCCAAATAATTCATGGTTCAAACCCTGGACCTTAAAGATGGTAAGTGTTGCTTTTACCATTTTACTATAACTTTATATCCGATATATTTTGCATACTATTTATATATAAACTATTGATATATTTTACACATTATTCAATTGAATCTATATATTGCATATCATATAATGTGTTTTGATATTGTTTTTCAAATTAATATTTTATTAAAATATTCTCTTATCTGATAGAAAAGTATGACTTGTTTTTACAATTTTGCTACAGCTACATATTTTAATAGGTAATGCATAATATTATATCCGTATTGATTTTTTTTATAATCAACATTTTAGTTAAAAATTAATAATTTTTATTACTTAATAATTTAAACTTATTCCAAAAAAAATTCTATTTATTTTGTAAAATATACAAATAGATATAATTTCTAAAAAAGTTTTTTTAGAGCATATAATATAGTCTTGTTTAGTAAACATAATTAAAAATAACTAAATATTCTTGTAATTACTAATAATTTTGCTATATTTCATACTCGATTAATTTAGCCCGATGAATCTTTAGAGTAGACTTCTTATTAGTGATCGTCACAAATTATAATTTTTTTTTTAAAATTTTTATTAATTGATATTTTAAAATTGAACCAAAATACTTGGTGAAAAAAAATTCATTTAGTGACAAAAAAAAATAGTACATATTGTGATACATTTAAAATATCGACCTATAATTGATCATTTTTTTTTTTTTTGTAGTTTATAAATTATCACATACATAAATATATTCCATTATAATTTATTAATTAATATCATAATATTTAACTAATTATATTTTTCATGACAATACAGTATTAAATAATCTAAAAAATAGTACCAAATTATTCGACTATTTCTGATGGCCATTGGGCCGTCGGAATTGTGATATTACTTTTTTCATCATTTTCTACGGTATATGTGCCATCGGAAATGTGGGTCATTTTTGACAGTGCAAATAGTGCTGTCGAAAATGTGGGTCATTTTCGAAGGTACAAATAATGCCGTTGAAAATGACACACATTTTCGATAGCACAAATAGTGCCGTCGAAAATGTGGGTCATTTGGGTCATTTTCGACAGTTTATTCGGCTATTTTCGACGGCCTTTTGCCGTCGAAAAAGGCTGAATCACCAACGGTAATTATGGCCGTCGAAAATAGTTGGTCGCTAATAGACACTTTTTTTTCTAGTGACTTCTTGCTTGGTTATCAGGACTTCTTGTCCTAACCAAGACTTCATGCCTTTTACAAGGACTTCATAAGTGTGATCAATGAATGCAAATGATGCAAACAAGCAATTCAACATAGAACATGTGATCAATACATTCCATGGAACTAGACTCAGTCATGTGAAAACACAAGTCAAATAATCTAGTCAGGCAAATTGAATTAAAACCTAAAGCATGTGAAAACACCTATCACGTGTGGCTCCTATTTTCATTCACAAATATAATACTTGAATAAATCATGTACATATTCAAGATATTAAAAACATAAAACAAAAAATACTAGAATCACAAAATATGATCAATGAATATTCTAGTCGAGATTTAAAGCAATGATCTAATGAATAATCAATTAAATCATAATAGGCTCTAAACACAAAAACAAATGTGTTAATCCTAGATTCGTTCAATTAAGAATTCAAGCACATGCTAAGGTTATTAATCATAAAATGAATCATTCAAATCACAAATAACCCTAGATATCAAACTAATCACAATACAACACTCAAACATGTGAAAAACTATAATCATAGAAAACTAGTTCATATTTGTCTCTAATTAGATTTGATTAGATTTGATTTGAAGCTATCATTCTCAAATAGTATTCACCATACATACACATACATATAGAAGAAGAAACCTCAAGGTAATTGAAGGTTTAAAAAGATGAAAACACAAAGTTAAGTCAAATATCTAAGAATCACGAGCTAATTCGGTTTTGAGTGTAGAACCACCACAAAAGTCAATCAAACAGCTGCAAACTCTTTTGGAGAAGGTAGGGGACTTGATTACGAAGATTCTTCAACTTGAATCACTCAATTCAGAGTTTGAATGAGAAAGTTGTGGTGTTTAGAAGTTGAGGAAATTGGAGAGAAAATTTATGCACAATGTTTTCAAACTTTTCTTCTTGAAATGAATTGGAAGGGAAATGATATATTTAAAAGAGATGAAAGAGAAGACTTTCAGTGACCAATGGGCAGCTGCCATTTCACCACCCCATGAGAGGTGCCTGAGCCTTACGGGGCAAAGGGGTGTTGAGGCCGTAAGCCTCACGCGTCCCTCACGGGCTCCCCTCCAATTGCCTTTGGCCGTTGCTTACCTCTCATGTGCTCCTCTCGCGTTCTTCTACTGTATTTGGACCTCCAAACTCTGAATTTGAATCTGTCTTAGGATTACAAATCGTGACTCCCTTACGCATAAGGATAACTAAGAAACTTTGACAAAAATTTGTGAATTTGACTCGATACACGATGACGAAAACAACATATCATATGAGAACGTAAAGTAGCGTAGCTTCCTAGTTTGAACTCGAAACCTAATGAGTGAGTAACCGAAATGACCGTAACTCAATAAGAAATCATATGAGATTATGTTCAAGTTCAAAAAAAATAAAACTAAAACAAATAAACACAAAGTCATGCAAGTATGCTATTTCCTAGACATAATCCTAGAACATGCAAATCACAATGTTTATCAAATTAAATCTAATTCATGTGCATACTTCATCAAGTGTGTGAATGTGTTATACCAAAGGTGTACAACTATACAGGGACACATATGAATGTCATGTGTGTGTGCCTACACCTTGTAAGAGGAATGAGGCCAAATATACCTTTGATGAGCAATGATGCTAATTTCTTTTTAAGACACCATCTTGCATGAAAAGTTGTCAAGTCTTCCTTGAAGCTTGAATCATCATCAGTCTAAGAAAACTAATCAATACAAGATAAACGTTGTCTTGATATGGAATTTATGTCAACACAAACCAAAAACCTAACAAATTCAGTTATATGTGCAAATTGCTTCTCCATCTTAACAAGTTAATCATTATCTTCCTTTCCTCCGTCCATCATTAATCTTCTCTTGATTTTATTGATTTCCCAATCGAATTGAAGGGGGTTAGAAAGTTGTGCCCAGTTTCCTTATGTTGGTCTTAGGTCAAGACCATATAATATCCCATAGCGCGAAACTTGTGGGCTCTGATACCATTTGATCCAAAATTGGATTGAGAAAAATAGTGCAGAGAAGAAATAATGGAAATGGTAGAAAAATAGAGTAAAGAATGTTGTTTCGATTAATAAGAATAACTGAATACAACTTAAATAATGCTAATTTCTCTCTCTACAACTACCTAGAGCTAGTTGTTGTAATTTTCTAATGCTTTTACATCAATAATCTATCCTATATTTATAGTGACCTTGGATGCTCTACTCCTAATACAAGAGTGAAACCTTCTCCTAGTCTACTAAGCGTTATCCTAGTTAAGGATAAAGTCCTTATTGTACTAGGTCTCCTAAGAATTCTAATTTAAGGATTCATTCCTTATTATACCACGTATCATAAGATTTCCTACTTAATTGAGGATATTTATTCCTTAAATTATGTATCTTAGATTTCCTAGCCAAAGATACATTTCTTATTAAACTTGATTTTCCTAAATTTATTAAGACTAAAGATCCACCTAGATCATGGGATAAAGTTGCTTGCATGAGATTAAATAATCTAATCTCATGCAAGCAACAACCATGGGAGATGAGATTATAATTAGTCTTATCACATCCCATAACATGCTCCAAACATGCTCTTATAGCATTACAATTATGAAATGACTATAATATTAGATAACATCATTATATAAATGTATATTAATTATCAAGTGAGGTATACATTACTTTAATTTCGGTAAGGACTTTGATGAAATCACATCTATTTTTCTGAATTTCGATCTAAATGTTTTTATGAATGACAAGTTCATTGAAATCTATTTATGGATAAAATTTAAGAATTTTTTAAATACTGAAACTATTTTTTTGAATTTTCTTATATTTATCTTATTTTTCAAAGGCCTTTATATTTAATAAAATCTTAAATAGTTATATATATATATATATATAATAATAATATTCGTCCGAGTTATGACGACTAGAATTTGGTACATCGTAGAATATAGGATTTGTTTGGTTGTAGTTAATATATTTTATTAGGTGTATAATCATTATTTTTTGTAATAACATTAAAATTATCTTTTATTATAGCCGCATGTATATCATGGTGTTAACCACAGCTCTTAATAAATGTTAAGATCCTGAATTCGAATCATTTTCACTTAATTAAATATATATATATATATATATACTGTTGTAATTGTTGTTTTAGTTAATATTATTATTAATAAATACAAGTTAACATTTATAAAAGAAAAGTTGAATTAAACATTATAGAATGTTTGATTATACGGTTATAGTTAGGTGGAAATGTTTTTGTAAATTAATTATAGCGTTACAGTTTACCCATTTTAAAGTATTGTTACCAGACGCGTTTTTTATATTTTCATTCACTGAATATTTTTTTTCAGCAATTGCTATTAGACGAGCTTTCGAATCCGAAAAATATAAAAATCAATTTCACATTTTCAAATCAAAACGAGAAAACATAAAACGTTACCGAAAAGCCTCTTATCTTCCCATTCACCTTCATCACCATTTTCTTCTTCTCTACCCAAGGACGTCCCTTAATAGGGGCTAGCCCACCCTAGCTCTTCAATATATATATATATATATATATATTATGAAAATACTTATCTGTAAATTTTATAGAACTATATTTTCAATTTTTTTATTTTTTCAATTTTTGTACCATAGGTCGGTCATCACAAACACAGACTTTTATACAAAATTTCTCTCTTATTCCCAGATATGATTCAACCTCTTTCTCAATTTTAAAAAATTATGCCTTCAATCAGTGTATGTTTTTAGGAATTATGTTTATTATTTTATTTTGTTTTAAAATTTTAAAGTTAGTCTAATTTTACTTTATGAATTTTATATTATTAGAATTGACTCAATCTCTTCGTGTTTCCACAACACAAGGACTTTGAACAATGAAAATGATCAAGACATCGGAGAGAATGAATTTCTAACAAAGTCTATAGTTATCTTAATAGAAATAGAAAATGATGATACTATTGATCCATATATTATAATTGATAAAATTAGATTTTTAAAAAAAAAAATCATAGGATACAACTTAATTAGTGTTTAATTTAATTTTTTTTTGTAACGGTTTTTTTATCTATAATAACGTATTTTTACCCTATTCAATGCGACTCAATGGTATAATCTGTCAATGTTTTAAGTTCAAGTCTCTGCCACTATAAGTGATATATCAAAAAAAAAAAAAAAAAAAAATTATTAGTTATTTTTTAGAATATTTATTTTACATGGTATGACCCCCTACTAGGTGTATTTTTGTTTTTCGATCAATAAAATTTCCTCAATTCCTCATATAATTGGGGTTCACTTAATTTTATTCTATCCCATCATAGTTTTGAATCCTAGTTAAGTCCCTGTTGACTCTACCTATATGCCCATATTTTTCCTCCAAAAAAATAATCAATAAAAGTTAATAAAAACAATTAAGAAAAAACACAAGAATCCTAAATCTTTTAAGGGAGAGGTGATCTCCATTAACGGGGATTTCAGATCTCCTCGATCTAATGGAAATCTGATTTTTGTCTTTTAGGCTTTTAGCAATTATAATGTTAATATATATATATATATATATATATATATATATACATTTATATATAAGTAGAAGATTTTTTTTTTTTTTTTTTTTTTTTAGCATATATAAGATTATTTATAAAATTATGTGGGGATAACTCTAATTAGACATTACGTTGAATTTTAGAGGGACGGCAAAAAGACCTACAAGATTAGATACGAATATAATTATATAAACCACCTATTAGACACACACTTACTCATGTTGTCATCCTATATATCCTATTTTCAACCTTATATCTGATTTTCTATACGAATATATTTCAAATATATGATATATGATATATGTATGTATGTAACGTACACAGATTAGATGATTCCATTTCCTGGTGTGCCTAATCTGATCTGATCTGATGTGGGTGTGAATGGAGTGGAGTGGACCCATGCATATTTGAATTCTTCCTTTGTTGGAATTTATATAATTTGTGGTCAAACGAATCATAGATAAGAATATAAATTTTGTTTTAAGAAAAACAATTAATTATTAAAAGCTAGAACAAAATAAATAAAAGAAGGGCCCACCTGGTGTGCATCAGATGGAGGGAGGTGGGTCACCAACCTATTCAGATTCTCCATTATTTCTTCTTTCTCTATTCTAATCTTTCTAGAAACCAATTAGAATAATAATATTAAAAAAAAAAAATCAATAATATATAGTTAAGGTAGGAATAATTATTAAAATGTGCATGATCACTTGATTAGCATGAACATGACCAACCCATATGTTTTTATATTTTTTTAAATGAACATGGCCGGCTCTACTGACATACTCTCTTTCTGGAATATCGGTGTTATTGGATGGAGCTGGTTCAACTTTGAAAATGACTTTCATTTCTCTATTTATTCTACTTTCTTATAAATTCATTATAATTGTTATTTGTTTCCTAATAATTAATACATGACTACCATCATATTCTACTAGTATGTTAAAACTATTTATTAAAATGTCCAAATTATTCCATTTCCATTATAGATTACTAAATAGCATTGGATTACTTGTCCATAAACACCAAATTTTATAATGCAATTTAAGAATTTAAATTAGTAATCTTATTTTTCAATAAATGATGCATATTTGTATAATATCCGAAAACTATATTGAAATTTTAAGAACATAGCAAAAAATAAAAACAAAATGTAATTTATATATATATACACACACGTGTGTGCACACCATTTGAATCAAATGATTATTATATGGCAACGGAGCCCCGCGTCTATACGTGTTCGCAATTTAGTGCAACTAGTACCATAGGGACAGTTCATCATCGACCCCATAAAACCAACAATCTCTCCCACCAATATTGTCCAAGGGACTTAAACTTCCAACTTTACTCTGATACCGATTGTTACAATCGAGTGTTTACAACCGTGCTTAAAGTTATAGTTGATAGTATATGCACAAGGCCAACAAGATATATATATATATATATTCTTTCTCCCCTTAGGACAAACTGATTTTATTTATATCAGTTCTACAACTATCAGCTATATAGATTCACATACTTTAGTTAAGTCAAAGTCTTTTTAGTCTTATCTTAATCTTAAAAGTTTAATTCGATCCGCGGTAGGCAGAAAAACTATATATATATAGTCTCGTTTATATCAGTGCGCACTGATGTAACTACATCAGTACTAATGCACGTAAACCAGTGATTATAGAGAAGCTTCGACAAGTGCATACATTTTGAGTCAAAGTATATAAATCTAATGGTCCACATCCAAAGTATTGATGAAGTTATATCAGTGCGTATTAACTTGAACATTTCTCTATATATATATATATATATATAGTCTCGTTCTCATGTGAATGTCCTAATATAACTTCATGAGGATATTGAATGTGAGCCACTAGTTTTGACAAGTGCACACACACTTGAGTCAAAACATGTAAAACTAGTGATTCACATTAAATATCCTCATGAAGTTATATCAAGACGTCATCATTTGAAAAAATATATATATATATATACGACCCCGTTCCTATCAGGGCATCCTTATATAACTTTATCATAATATTGAATATGAACCACTTATTTATAAAAGTGAATTGACAAGTTCATGTATATCAAATCAAAGTATGTAAAACGAGTGATTCACATTCAATGTACTTATATAATTCTATCAGGGCATTCTTATTTAAAAATTTTCATATATATATATATTTATATATGTATATATATATATATGTGTGTGTGTTTTTATGAAAACAAAATTTTGAATACATTTGTAATAAAAATAAATAAATAAATAAATAAATAGGAAAAGGTAGGAACAGTTGATGTGAATCATGGAAGGTAGGGGAAGGTAGTTACTTGTATTGTAGCGAAATTGACAAGAGTAAGTGGAGTGAGTTGAGGTGGTCTTCTAGAAGCCCCTTTAAATTTAATTAAATAAACAATTAGGTAGAAGTAGAAAGTGGTCTAAAGGAGAAAGATTGAAGAAGACCATCAAATTAAATAATATAATGGTTGGTGTGACACTGTGACGTCCCGCGCTTTATTTTTGTCTTTTAACCTTTCATGGACTCAAAATATTTTGTCTTTCAGTCCCTCTTGTTTATGTTTTTTTTGTTTTGTTTTGAAAGGATCCTCTTATGTATTCTTATTTATACTTTATATAAAAACAAGGGTGTAAATATCGACATCCAAAAAAATTATTGGTAAACCCATTTTTTATGGGAAAATTACATAAAATTATCCTACTTATATGCATAATTATACTAAAATCGGTAAAAAAATTATAATAACACTAATTTACCCTTGACCTGTTAACTAACGGTTGACCAACCGTTGACA
This sequence comes from Acer negundo, assembly GCA_035582765.1. Classification (NCBI taxonomy): domain Eukaryota; kingdom Viridiplantae; phylum Streptophyta; class Magnoliopsida; order Sapindales; family Sapindaceae; genus Acer; species Acer negundo. The sequence continues at coordinate 13,286,590 of CM069240.1, forward strand.
ACAGTTAGTTACTAATTAGTGAAGAGTAATTTGGTATTTTTCAGTGTTATTAAATAAACAAATAAAATAGAAAAAAAAAAGTGTCCAATAACATATTATCACATCAGCCCTGATAATTTATTAATGAGTAATACTACATTGCCCAAATTTTGTGTCTAAATCTAGTGCCCAAAATGATGTGGCAGCACCGTAGGCCATTCATTTAAATTGTATTAGATTTTTATGTTTTAAATGAATGGTCCAGAATGTTGCCACATCATTTAGACAATATAGCATTACTCTTTATTAATTAAATATAATACTAATAAAAAAATTGCTTCATCCTCTTTTTCAATTTTCAAAGACCAAATTGTAACCCTAAAAAAACCAAATCGTAACCCAAAATAATTCTACTTCTTTTTTCTCCACCCTTCATCTTCTTTACCATCAAAATCTCATCCAAAACACAAACAATAAAAATTATTTAAAATAATTTAGAGAAAAAAAAATAATAGAGATTCTCCATAGAGGAGATATGGAACCACATCTCCTCCATTTTGTAGGAGATTTGAAACAAAAATCTTCATTAATTGAGAATCCGGATCTCCTCCATTTTTAGAGAAGATCTGGAACCAAAATCTCCATTAATGGAGATCGAGTTCTCCACCACTTGATCTCCATTTGATCTGGGGAGATCATTTTATTTTATTTTTTATTTTTTTATTTTGTAATAGTTTTATGATTTCTTTTAATTATTTGATTTTTACACCTCTTTTTTCAAAATTTTCTTATTTCTTTTTGATAGTTATTTGATTTTTTATTTATACATATTTTTTCTGATTTTTTATTCATTAATTTATTTGATATAATATTTCGAAATACTAGAACAAAGGCAAAACTGACATTTTCTCTTTTCCATGATTGACTAATGGTAGTCAATGGGTCAATAGGAGTTTAGTGTCATTATGATTTGTTTACTGGTTTTAGTATAATTATTCATATAATTATGGTAAGTTTGTGTAATTTCCCCAAACAAAATTGGTGTATAAATAATTTCTTTTGATGACAAAATATGCACCCTAAAAATAAATAGTAACGTTAAATATCCTAACTTATAAGGTGTCAATTGGTAAATTGATATATATTAATAATGATTTTTCTCACTTATCAAATGTATTAATTCACTAATTGACACATCATTAGTTGAGACGAAGGTGGGATAAAATATGAAATGTCTAGCATTATTGAAAAACAAAAAATGATTTATATATATATATATATATATTTTTTTTTTTTTTTTGAAATGACTAGCGTTACTATTTTTTTCCTTTAATTATTAGTAATATTTAAAATGACTAATGTTCAATATTTTATCACTTTTTAGTCATTTTGGACAAAAGTACTTTTATTTCATATCACTGTTCGCTATTTAGACTAATAAATCTCAGAAGTATAAAATGAGTTCCACCGCTAATAAATTTTAGAGAGAAAATCAAAATTAGCCATCAAAAACATTAGAATTTCGCTTTTAACCACATATGAAAGTTCAATTGTTAATAACCACAATTTAAAGAAATTATACCCGAATACCCACATTTAAATATATACCACCCAAAAAAAACATTTGAAGTGTGAAATCTTGAACAGCCACGAAAGAGAGACGAGAGAGAAAGAGCCGTTGTTGCCGAGAGAAAAGAGATTTAGAAGCGGCCTCACCGGGAGAGAAGAAGGCGTCGTTGCCGGAGCAGTCGAAAGAGAAGAGGTCACCGTCATAGAAGATTTCAAGTTTTGTCAACATTTCAAGTTTTGATATAAGATTCCAAGTTTTTACTAAAGATTTCACGTTTTATATCAACATTTCAAGTTTTTATAAAAGATTTCAAGTTCTGTAAACATTTCAAGTTTTTACAGAAGATTTCAAGTTTTTGTACCATTGAAGCTTGAAATCTTTTTGAAAAAACTTGAAACCTAATTTAATTTTATTCTTCACAAAACATACACAAAAGTGATGCAATAACGCTAAAACCATGTTAAAGTAACTATTTGCAACTCAATTAATGAACAAATGAAAGAGATTTACACACCTTAAATCGATTTAAAGCAAATCGGAAAAGTTTTTCCTCAATAACTTCTTCAAATTTTCAACACAATTTCGAGATCAAACCTTCCTCTAGTGGGTTAATTTCCATGAACAACAATATGGTTCTTTTAGTTGTTCAATTTGTAGGAACAACAATTCGAATTTGATGAGGAAGAAGGAAAGAGAAGAAAAAGGAAGACGAAAAAACAAAAGGAAATAGAAAAATTGATATTGGGGTCTTGGGGGTATAATTTAAGGATGCGCTCTGAATTTTTTTTTTTTTTTTTAAATATAGTTATTAACAATTAAACTTCCGTATATGGTTAAAAAAGAATTTCTCATGTTAGATGTGGTCATTTTAGCAATTTCCACTAAATTCCAACGATCCAAAATATGTATTGCATGCACAAGTAAGTCTCAATACACAACATAAGTCTCAACAGCCAGAAAATAAATATGGATGTGAGCTATGTTTATTCAAAAATTCATAATGTTTGTTACCAAAAACAAATTGCAATTTTCAGTTTCAACATCCATGAATATAAAATAAATTAAATAGAGCTAGACACATAGTTTATATAGGTGGAAAAAAAAAAATAAGTCACACAAAAACTTAAGACAAGAAAATCAAGGGTGCATTTAGTATCGTTTATAAAATGGTGTTTTTGAAAATTATTTTTAAAAATGAAAATTATATTTTAAAAATGTTGCTTTTAAAAATGTTATATATTTGGTAATGTTTTTAAAAGTAGTTTTTAAAACCAGAAAACGATGTAAATGTGTTTTGTTATTGTTTTTAAAATGAGTAAAGTAGTTGTTTAAAGGGAAAAGTTGTGGTTTATTTTGAAATGATGTTTTGAAAATGGTAAATAACAATAAAATGTTGTTTGTAACTTTTTAGTTGTTTTTTGTTTTAAAAAACAGTTTTATAAAATGTACAGCTAGACAACATTCAAGTTATTTTTTTTTATTTTTTTTTATTTAAAAAAAAAAAAAAAACAGTTTTTAAAAACATATCCAAACACCCCAAAGTTTCTAAATATAATTGGATTTATATATCCATATTCCAAAGGGTGTGAATCTTGTTAGATTTGGTATAGGAGGCGGCATCTAATGATTTTTTTTTACAATGATACTACTTTGTCTAAATTTGATGTCCAAATGATGTAGCATCATTATAATCCATTCATTCAAATTTAATGCAAAAATAAAGTTTTGTAGCTAAATGGCTTTGAGAGCCAGAAAATAGAGTAAAGAATGAGAAAATTTGAGAAGAGTGAGAGAGAGAGTAATTGAGGGAGTCTTGTATTTGAAGATTGGAAGGGCATTATTATTGTCATGAACAAGCCTTATTTAGGTAACAAAATAATTTAAATTATTGTGTAAGGATACTATTCTTAAAATTTAAAAATAAAAAAAAAAAAAACAAAAAAAAACAAAAAAAAACGGTGACATTTCACTCAAATTTCACCGAAATCAATGAGATGTTCAAAATATAATTTATTTATTTTTTTGAAACTCTCATATATATAGCCCCTATTTTTTTTATTTATTTTATTTTACAAAAATGTATCAGATTACTAAGTTAAATTATTTTTACACATTTTTATCACATATCATTGGAAAAACTACTTGTATTTAATATATTAACAGTCAATTGCTCAAAATATTGAAAAACAATTGGAAAAAATTGGTCAACGGCATTAGAAATCAATTGGAAAATATCAGTAAAACATTAAGTGAGCGATTGACCAGTAATATATAAAATAAGAGTAGTTTTGAAATATATATATATATATATATATATATATTACCGAACAGATCTTTAATTTTTTTAAAAAAAAAAATTAAAAAAAGATAAAAAAATCTTTCTTTAAATCTTGTTAGATTCGTCTGAAGAGTCATGGATCTTTTTAAATCTTTGGCACATCGATCTTGTTGGATCTTTGGTAGATCTTGTTAGAATTTTTTCAAAGTCTTGTGTATGATTTTGTAGCTAAATGGCTTTGAGGAGCAAGGTAATGGAGTGAAGATTGAGAAATAATGAGAAGAATCATAGAGGAAAGAGTAAGAGAGGAAGTCATTTTTGTGTCAAGAGGCACTTAATTTAGTAAGTTTGATGATTTTGTTTTTGTTACGTAAAAATCAAAACCATTTCAATATCATTATTTATCATATCTTAACATTGAATTATCTTATCAATTATATTTACATGAAAATGGTTTAGTATTTGTTAAATTATTCTTATTTAGTTGTTTGTATGATTGTATCATATCAAATTAAAATACTTAACAATTAATACTAACAAGGGTATAAATATCAAATCAATTGTTTTCAAACAAATTTATCTTTAAAAACAAACAAGTTGACTTTATATTCAGATGTGAGAAAAATAAAAACAAAAATAAATATATCATTCAGTTTCAGTTTTCACTCTCTATTCAGCCTTTAGAAAAATTTAGGATTATTCAGTCACCCCTAATTAAAATTGCTCTATAGCACCTTTTCAAAAAAATAAATTAAAAAAAAAAAAAAAAAAAATTGCTCTGTATTAGATGGACTAGATGATATATTCTAGTTTTTAGAAAATAATTATTACTTTAAAGTGGACAAGTGGTTTATATATATCGATGATAGTCTTGTAATACAATATAAACTAGCTTAGTTCTTTAAAGTTGGTTTGGTTTCCTTTTTCAATTCCTAAATAAGCTTTCATCACTAGGTTAGCAATGAGGGATGCTTTGATCATTGGGAGGAAGTTATTGATATGGGGGTTTCAAGGGGATGTGAAGTGCAATTTTTTTATTTTTTTTATTTTATTTGTAGACATGTAATTGAGGATAGAGATCGTTTATTTTTTGCTTGTTGTTATAGTAGCATAATTTAGTAGCAGGTTATGAGTTTATGTAGCGTGCTTAATCAGCCTACTTGCTGGGAAGATGTGGTTTCTTTTGGGTTGGAGGAGTGGAGGGGCAAAACTATGAAGGTTTATTTGTGTCGGTTAGTTTTTGCTTCTACAATATATAATATTTGGAGGAATCATAATGCTTTGAGACATAACAATAATCCGTGCACTGAAGAGAAGCTTATCCAACGTATTAGATGGGAGGTGCAGATCCGGTTTACTACAAAAGGTAGATTCTAAAAAGACTAGAGGAAATGATATTCTTTGTAGTGCTTGGGGTATAGATGGGATATTGGTTTAATCTAGACCTGGCAAGGTTCCGGTTCCGGTTCCAACCGTGGAACCGGACCGAAACCGAAACCGAAACCGAAATCTGAACCGGAACCGGTTTTTCGGTTCAAGAACCGGTTTTTCGGTTTTAAGAACCGTAATCGGAACCGGGGGAGGCCGGTTCCGGTTCTAATTTTTTCGGAACCGGGTGGTTCAAACCGCCCAGTTCCAGTTTTTTTTTTTTAAAAAAAAAAATTTTACTTTAACAAATATTACATTTTATTTATAAAAAAATAAAATGTTAGAATGGACTTTGTAAAGTATTGAGCCATGGCCTATAACCATTGTCCAAACAATTATGTGTTCCATTCCCTTCTCCTTATTTTTATATAGGTTAAATATCTTATTCACTTCTCTACTTTTCCAATGTGGGATGTGGGATGAAGAATAAGAAGTCATATTATGCATTTTTAACAAATATTTCAATTATTTCTTTTTGTGTTAGATTCGAATTATACCACAATATGGAATATTGTAATAGTTCAAAAAAAAAGTTAATAATTCCAATAGGTCTTTAGATTCCAATAGGTTATTAATACATGAAATTAGTTAATGATGTATCAAAAAAAAAAAAAATCAGTTAATGACTTCTTACTAATATCCCACATCCCACATTGGAAAAATAGAGAAGTGAATGAGATGTCTAACCTATAAAAAAAAAGGAGGAGAAGGGAATGGAAAACATAATTACTTGGACAAAGGGTTATGGGTCATGGCTCTGTTTTTTCTAACATTTTATTTTTATATAAATAAAATGTAATATTTTGTAAAAAAGAAAAAAAAAATTGGCCCGGTTTGGAACCGCCGGTTCGGTCGAAACCGGAACCGGTGGTTCTAGAATCGGAACCGAACCGGAACCTTGCCACCTCTAGTTTAATCTTGTGGAGTTTTTTTTTTTTTTTTTCTTCTTCAGCTTTAGCTTTTCTTTGTAAAGTGTTTAGTTGTTGGTTAATAAAAGTTACTCATTCATCAAATATATATATATGAGAGAGACTCACTATATATGAGTGAGTCTCTCGTAAGGGATCTTTTATTTTAATTTCGATAAGGATCATGATGAAAACACATCGATTTTAATGAATTTTGATCTGAATTTTTTATTGGATGATTAATTCATTGAAATCTACCTATAACCAAAATTTGAGAATTTGAGAATACTATAACTATTTTTCTTGAATTTTTCTATATTTCACCTATTTTTCGATATCTTCATATTTAACAAAATTTGGATAAATAGTTCTAATACTCGGAAAATTCTCAAATTTTATTCATATGTTGATTTCATTGAACTTATCATCTACAAAAAAATTTAGATTAAAATTCATTAAAATTGATATGTTTTCATCTTGATCCTTGCCGAAATTAAAATAAGGGATCCCTCATGAGAGACTCACTATATATATATATATATATATATATATATATATATAAACTAGCCAATTGAATTGTGATATTTTCCATTTCTATATACATTTATCCCCCTCATTTTTTTTCCTTCATTAATGTAGGCTTTCGCAACTGATTTTTCTAACACTCCCTCTAACGCATATATGAGCCCGAATTTAGCATCGGTTAGTAACTTAGTAACCCTTCTTTCCTTTTTTTCATGTATATTTTAAGAGTTACTTTTTGACAAAGAGCTCGTGATTTACGCATTGACATTATTCTAAAGGATGTGATACAATAAATACGATTTTATATTTGTTTTGATTTTATATTTTTAAAAGTTACTTATATATTAATAGATGGTCCTGCAACCTAAAAAATAACCTATTGGTTTGTAACTTCCATTGCTAAATATACCCGACTCTTTCTTTTTGCCGTTTGAACGTGGCCTTTCAAACATGGATTTCTAAAGATATGCAAGTTAGCCAATTTCAACGAAAATCAAAAATATTCTTGAACTTTTAACTTTTGCACTCAAAAGTTATCTTTTTATGGAAATGTTTTTTTGAGTAGATACCTGCTAATAAAGTCCAACAAGGGGTGGAGACATTTGGAAACTAGCTTGGGCTTAAGCCTAGGCTAGCTTTTTCTAAAAAAATAAAAAAATAAAAAAACTAAAAATGGAAAACTTTTTTAGGTGTTTGTTAAAAAAAAAAAAAGAGTAAAAATACAAATGAAAGAAAATTATAATTGTTTGATAATTTATAAAAATAGTCTAGTTTTAATTTAATTGAGATAATCACAATAAATTCAGTAGAATGATATACTCAATATTGTATTGACACCTAAACAGTGCTTGTTTGGTTGAGTTTTTTATTGCATCAAAATGTCTGCAAACGTCTATTTGAGTTTTTTAGAGTTGTTTGGTTAGACTTTTGAGATTGTCTATTTTAAATTGAGTAGATGCTAGTAGAGTTTAAATCTCTACTAGACAAAAGCTCATGGGGAAATGCTTCTCCAAATAGACATTTTTTTTTAAATAAAAAAAAATCTACCAACCAAAAAAATATAATTTTGTATTTTCAAAAACTTTATTTCTAATAGATCTATTAGGTAAAAGCTTATGGGGAGACGCTTCTCCAAATAGACATTTAAAAAAAAAAAAAAAATCTACCAACCAAACAAATATAATTTTGTATTTTCAAAAACCCTATTTCTAATAAATCTATTAGAAGTTGATCTTTTACCAATAGAGGTTTTTCAAAAACCCAACCAAACAAGCTCTAAAGTTTATTTCGCTTGCTATTTTTTTTTCTCTATTTCCTAGTTTAATCATCTTAAATATTTTTAGGGGCAAAGATCATTATATTTTAATTATCTAGGTAACTAATTTTTAATTAAAAAAAATTATTGTATGGTTTGCTAAAAAAAAAAAAATAAATAAAAATAGTACTACCACTCAATGTGGCCTAGATAGGAAATTGTGTTAATTCAACCTAATAATGTTACATGTACAGGTTGCCGCACAAACTGTATATGTTTACCAACAACAAAAAAATTATACTTACCCACCTGAACAATAAGTCTTGGCTTCGCCCCTGAGTCCAACATAAAAGTTTGATTTAAATTTTATGACTTCAATATCCATTCGCTTTCAATGTGACGATAGAGACAACAAATGAATTAGGAGTAGATTACAACCATTGAATTGAGAGCAAATGGATGGATAACTAGATGGTAAAATCATAAAATTAAGTCAAAATTTGAAGTTAATAAATGCTAACCCAAAAGTAAATTAAAAGAAAAGTAGGGGGAGGAAATAGAAAAAAAGAAAAAGGTGAAGGACAAGTGAATGCAAATAAGTGTAAAAAGAAGAAAAGAAGATGGAAAAGTAGAGCTACCTACCAAATCCAGCACTAAGTTAATTGCAACCACTCGTCTTTCTTACCAACTCGGTCAATTTTTATTAAAAAACAAAACCAAAAGGGCCCCGAGTCAATTGCATTTGCCTCTCCTCTCAATCTCAATCTCATTTATATTCTTCTTCTTCTTCTTCTTCTTCTTCGTCCTTGCAGTTGCAGAGCAGCTTTCATTTATATATATGTTGTATTTTTCAACATCTTCATCTTCAATTCTTCATAATGGGCAGATCTCCTTGCTGTGAAAAAGAGCACACAAACAAAGGCGCATGGACCAAAGAGGAAGATGAGCGTCTCATCAATTACATCAAACTCCATGGTGAAGGCTGTTGGAGATCTCTTCCCAAAGCCGCTGGTAATAATTATATATATACATATAAGTTTCCCATTTGATAATATAATCGTAAGAAATCCCCAATTGGTACCGGTCGTAATTTAATAGTCACGGGTGGTAATTCAATGGGTACCGGTAGTTATTTGGAATTCCGTATGGAAAATCTTGCACCAGAAAGTCACTTTATATCTTATTGAATTCTTCAATTAATGAATGTTTTGGTGTATGTAGGTTTGTTGAGATGTGGGAAAAGTTGTAGGCTTCGATGGATAAACTACCTGAGACCTGATCTTAAAAGAGGCAATTTTACGGAAGAAGAAGATGAGCTCATCATCAACCTCCATAGCTTACTTGGAAACAAGTACGTATTAATTAATTAATTAATTAATTATAACAAATAAATATATTGATTGATTGATTTTCATATATGTATATATATTTATTTTTTTAAATTTTTTTGTTTAAATTATTACAATATTTTGGTATTTGAAAATGGGGTATAACCATATGACAACTTCAAGATGACATGAGGTTGGTCAAGTGATATACTTATTACACCCACGTCAAGAGATTATGGTTTTGAGTTTTCCCTCGAAAAAAACAAAACCCTGAATTTATATAATAATTAAAAAAAAATTAGGGCATGACTCGAAACCCTAAGCTTTTGGGTGCAAGTGTGAAAGAATCACAATAAATCAACTTCATATTGTAGTATATGATGGTTGGTTGGTGAGTTAATAAATTTTGTTATAATTACGAATTATGATGATTGAATATTGATGATCAGATGGTCTCTGATTGCTGCACGTTTGCCTGGAAGAACCGATAATGAAATCAAGAACTACTGGAACACTCACATCAAAAGAAAGCTATATAGCCGTGGAATTGATCCACAAACTCACCGCCCACTCAACTCCGGCACTAACAGCAGCAACATTAATAAAAGAAATCACACCACGGCCATAAACAACAACAATTTTGATCATGATCATCAGGTATTAGTGCCTGATCAGTTTAATATAATAAGAATAGGATCATCAGGATCAGGAGGAGCAGAGATCACGTCCGGTGAAGATTCGAATAGTAGCAGTGTTGTGACCACAGAAGAAGTTGTAGTTTTATACCCACAACCACAAGCACAACAACTCAATCTCAATCTCGAGCTCTCCATTGGCCTTCCAGCTCCATACCAACCTCAGCCAATACTACCTGATCATAATCTCTACAGATTTTACAGTACCCACAGCTTGGATTCTTAATTCGAACTTGTAGAAAACGTTTTAACCGATATATTTAGTGGTAATTAAGATTCTAAAACTTATTAGAATTTTGAGAGATATATATTTTCGATTATTAGTTTTTGGACTTTATTATTATCAAATCCATTTATATAGCTCGAAAGTACGGAAAGCCTGTTTCCATACTATGTTGTCTATCAAACCAATTAACTAGTTTGTATGGATCAAAAAGCACGTCTTAAATGAGAATTGCATTCGTGGTCATGTTTGTAGAGTTTAATATCGTCAGTTCTTGACAGACTCTTATCTCACTATGGTGTCAATTAAGTTATTTAAAAAAAATAAAAAATAAAAAATAAAAAAAAGGTGTACTGTATTAGACTATTAGTTTATTACTAGCTAGCTAGCTAGATATCTTGAAAATCTATTCACTCATGTATGGTCGGTCTAATTTGTATAATTGTATATATATATATATGTATTTATACACATTATACATATAAATGTGTGTGTTATTGTGTACACAAATACATATACACTTATAATAACGCATGCAAGTGCAAACTAGCTATTTCAGGTAAAACTACCTAATTCATATATATATATATATAACAAATTTGGATTCTCTCATAAGCTAAACTTTTTCTAAGCGTTAAAGGATCTAATGACATGTGTCAATTAGAAATTTTTAAATGGTCAAAATTTATTTTATGTATTTTCCAATCATAATTAGACAAGTTAAAGCATTTAATGGTTAGGATTAGAGATTTTTGGCGGCCCATAAACATTTTCATCATAATTTTAGAATCCCTAATTTTATTTCAAATTTACAATCACCATCAAACTGGCATCATTTCAAAAAATAAAAAATAAATCCGTGAACTCGGAATTTGACAAGGACACAAGGTTCACAATTTTAAGATTATCTTTGTTTATTTAATATATGTTTTCTTCATAGTGGCAATGATCATCACTGCAATGCTATTTCATATTTTCTATCTATTTTTTTTTTCTCTTTCTTTTTATTCATTGAATTGGTAACTAGAATAAGACGATTATTCTACAATAAAAATAAAAATCACTAGAGATAAGATTTTGTAAGAGTTTGAGAAGAAGTTTTTTCGTTTTTTTTATATTATAAATATATTTGGATGAACAGTTAAAAAAAAGAGAAAGAAAAAGATGAGCAGATTGAAAATTATGAAATAAATTTCAGGAGATAATAAGATTTTGTAAGAGTTTGAGAAGATGCGTTTTTAAAAAAAATAAATAAATAAAAGAGAAAAAGATTAGAGAATTGAAAATATTAAATAAATTTCGGGATTATAAAATTATAATGAAAATGAAATTATTTAATGGTTGGTGGTTACCAAAAATCTCTGATCCTGCCATTAAGATGGTTTTACTTGTCTAATTGTGATTGAAAAATACATGAATTAAATCTTGACCATTAAAATCTATAATTGCTATATGTCATCAGATCCTAAGCTTGAAAAAAGCTTAACTTAGGAGAGGATCCAAATCCATATATAACAGATCTCTAAAACAGAACCACTAGCATACAATTTTTTTTCCCTCCTCAGGACCACTACCGGTCTAATTTATATTTAGGGTAAAAATTGAAACTAACATAAAATTAGTGGAGTTTTTATTCTGATCCAGAATTAATGTTTTGATTTTTTTTTCCAAACAATTCACTGTTTGGACAAGAATAACCTTAATGGTTTTTGAAATTAATAAACTTTTTTTTTTAAAAAAAAAAAAAAAAAACTTTTTTTTTATTGGAGGCCATTGGAGGTCTACAGACCTCTAAGTGAGACCTTCAATAGAGGTCTCGCCAACCTCCAATGGAGGTCTCGTGCCAATCTCCAATGGAGTTCGGGCTTCCAGTCTAAAAAAAATGAAGAAGAAGAAAAGGAAGAAGAAGACAAAGAAGGGAAAATAAAATTTTCAGTGGTGTGCTTAATCTATGTATGTTTAATTTCTAGCGTGTTGATCGCGCTGTAAAGGTTCACATTGTGCACTCCCTTTACTTGGTTTTTGTATCAGTTTTCTGAGCATTGTTAGGTGTTTAATGCTATAAATAAGTGTTTACAGGTATTCTCAATTCATCAAGGGCATTTTTGTCCAAACTGGCAAAAAGAGGGCAAAAGAGGGTAGAATATTGCATTTTGCACCATTCAGGGGTTCAAACCTGTGAAGTAAACCCGCGGTGACCATAGATCACGCGAGTTCATGCTCATTGGTTTACGGGAATGAAGCCATGATAAGAAGTCACACCAAAACATCTGAAGATCAAGCGACCTCTCATCCATGAGAACAAAGCCGTGCAACAGGGGAGAAGAGGTTGTGCACAAGTCTTCGCGACCTCACACTGTGGAACAAACCCATGGGTAAATATCATAAGACAGGCGATTTCTAACCTTCTGGTCCACGGGAATAAAGGCCAGCGGAATGAAGTTGTGCCAAAAAGGAAAATAACTTACCGTAGGTTCCATCCGTGAGAAAGAACTCGCGGAATGAAGTTGCGGTGCCACCCGGATAAATGCAAGTGGATTCAGACAATTCCTAGCCAATCATTGTAGGTCTCGAAGATCAAAAAATTCAAAGTTGTGATTTTCATAAAATTTACGCAGCCAAAAAATTAGATTTTAAAATTTTATTTTCGGACCTTTATACACATACATAGATATAGATAAGGATTCAAGAATACCTCACTGATTTTCTCCTTTGTTTCTTTTCGATCTGTCACCACTAAGTATTCCGAGCTATGACTTGCGATCTAGCAACAGTGTGTGGGTACGTCACGGATTCCAAGAGTACATGAATGGAGGTTGCAGAGATGGAGAAGACAACCCCTTGTCTTCTTTCTTGGGTTCGGCCAAGCTTGAGGAATAAAGAAGTTTTTCTTTTTCTTTTTCTTCTCCTTGCTGCACACACACTCTCTCTCTGTGTCTTAGGGTTAGGTTATTTTTGTTCTCTGATATTATATTGTATATAATATCAAGAGACAAGGGTTTTAGTGACCAAGTTAAGATAAGATTTTAAATCCTATATTAATCTTTTGTTGTTACTAAAACTTGAACACTTAACCTCTTTAAAGTAAATAAAAATAATCTCTATTATTTTATTCATTTGCTCTTGTCAATGTTGAACCTGCAACCACCAATTAATAATTAATTATTCATAATTATTAATTTGTCAATTAAATAATCATATTATTTAATTATATTTAATTAATCAATTAAATAATTTATTAATTAAATAATCATATTATTTAATTTATTTCCAGAATAAACTCAAGTCACTTTCGTAAAATAATTAATTGGACTATCCAATTATCCGTGAACTTTGTTACCAATATTCGTAAAGAGCTAGCAAGGGGACCTAATAGACTCACAGTTTTGAGCTCCTATAATACTTAGAAAAATGAATTAAACTCTTTAATTAATATTCCATGATTATTAACCTCGGAGTTATTCCACCAAAAACCTGAGGTTGCACTCTAGTAACCGTAGACGTTTTACACGATGAAAATATCAGTGTCAATTGATATAACTATTACATATGGTATGATCCTCCACAAGTAGTTCATAACTAGAGCTAGGTCATAAAGTCCGGTGTACCTCTCTAACTATATCTTTTCCTTTAAATACCATTGATTCTCTAATAAACAATTATATCCTTTCTTACTTTACGGAAGAAGGAGAACGCTCTTAATCGTTCAAGTCTTGAATCAACCCTTAAAGGAACTACTCATCTACTTCTTGCAAGAAGAAGTGGATTCCTCTGTTGTGTTCATACCTTCCCAGCTACAAGTCAAACCGTGATTCCAAGATACAGAGTAATTAATCGAGAATACTATTCTGATCTCACCCGTGGTATGTTAAAAACCACGATCTAACTTAAAGGAGTCAGTAAGACACTTAGAATTAAGATTACCCATATATAGCTATCATTTGTCGATATATATGAATCTCTTCATAGAACGGATCTTTATATAGATCGTGGCCCAGTCTTATATGATCACATCATATAGGGTGCCTCCATTCTCATATCACCTTATAAGTAGTCTAGGATAAGACCATCGTACATTACGGCATGGACCGCAGTTGTAGATTACACACAAATAAAGCACTCATCTTTATTTGCTTTCTACGGACTCTTTAGATTGCACGTCTCAAACCAAATTCCTCTGCATATGACATTCATATACTCAGTTGGAGATTACATCTAGCAATTTTGGATGTTTAGCACATATGATATAAGCGTATGAGTCATATTTATTGAACAAAAAAACTACTTCTTTTATTAATGTTTTTATAACATTTACAAATTACAAGTTTTAGGGCATAAATCTCAACAATCTCCCACTTGCACTAAAGCATGTGAGACATATCTCGTAATCCCGGACCCTCTAGGTGACCTTCAAACACTTTAGCCGTTATGGTCTTTATAAATAGATCCCTAAGAATATCATATGACATGATCTTAGCCACAGTCACATCTCCTCTCTACACTATCTCCCTAATGAGATGATACTTCCTCTCTATATGCTTCCCTTTTTTTGTGTTAGTCACAGCACCACTATTATCACATTAAAGTGTGATGTGCTGGAACAACTTCCTGATCACTCAAAAACTTACGGAGCCATACAACCTCCTTAACTGCTTCACAAGAGGTTACATATTCGGCCTCCATGGTGGAATCAACAATACAAGATTGCTTGATACTTTTTCACACTATGGCTCCACCGCCAAGGGTGAATATTGACCCAAATGTGGATTTCCTTGAATCCTTATTGAAACTAATAATGCACAGTGTGTATAAAACTATCTAGAGGGGGTGAATAGATTTTAAACGATTATTACCAATTTTCACGATTAGTCAATATTACAAAAATACCTCAATCTAGTCAAAGCAATAAATCAAGTGCAAAGTGCGAAATTTAAATAACACTTGATTTTTACATGGAATCCTTCAATAAGGAAAAACCACGAGTTGTTATGTGCGCTACACTCGAACCTCGAATTCACTAATTGCAATGGTGTTTACAACCTAGGTTGACATCAATCTCTCACAGTCTATAACCCACCACTAATACCCGCAAGCCTAAAAAAGTGAATCTAGTCTAATTTGCTTGCGTCCTAAGCAACCTTAGCCACAAGACTTAGTTCTCACTAAAGAAATTAAACAACCTAAGTGAATATGCGAAGATATCCAAATATGTACTTAGTGAGGTTACACTAAATACTTATCTAGGATAATAAGATCAAATTTAAAATCAATCCTAGATATCAATTACTATATGACATGGCATAAAACATAGCTAACATAAATTAAGCAATCCTAAGTTTAACTATCACAATACAACACTCAATCAAAACAACACAACCATCTCTATCTTGTATATAAGAATATAATCTAAGAACATACAAGTAATTAAAAAGATGCCTTGTTAAGTAAGACACAAAGATTAGAAGAAATTAGTGAAGAACTTACCAAAGCATGTGTCTCAAGTAAGACCCATGCAAACAAGCATCCTAGATATGCTAGAAGATGCTAGATGAATTTTAATGCATATAAAAATGGCTTTGAGTGTTTAAATGAGCAATCTTGATTACCTTTTCTTTCAAAAATCTCTCTATTGAATTTAGAGTTCTTGATATTGAAAGAAGTAGTTAAGAGAGATGAGAAAGTGATGTATTTATAGAAGCCAATGAAAAGCATGGTGAAAATACAAGATTGCCCTTGAAACTTACTGATCGACGGTTTAATTTGGCGGTTTCAAAACCACTGATTCAACCGTTAAATTGATCCAGAGAAAACAGAGGAGCAACGGCGGTTTCATGACCTCCACCAAACAGTCAATCTTGAAACCAAGATATTTATTTCAATCAAGTCTTGAACGGCGTTTCAATTGACGGTTTCGTGGCTGCCGATTT
Organism: Acer negundo; assembly: GCA_035582765.1. Taxonomy (NCBI): domain Eukaryota; kingdom Viridiplantae; phylum Streptophyta; class Magnoliopsida; order Sapindales; family Sapindaceae; genus Acer; species Acer negundo. The sequence continues at coordinate 13,302,706 of CM069240.1, forward strand.
GAACCGCTGAATTGACCAAGATATTTAATTGATCAGGTCTAAAGGGCGGTTGGAAACCGCTGATCGTAACAGTATAATTAGTCCAGAGACTTCTAGAATCAAACGGCGGTTTCATTCGACGGTCATGGCCGCCGATCAAACCATCTACCAATTGTGGTTAAACCTAAGGAGAAGGCAAGGGCATTCTCCAAGGCGATCCTTACGCTAAACTAAGCACAGCATCGTGCATGCACGGACATTTCCGAACAATATTTGGAAAACGAATTACTATACACACTAATCACATAATAAGAAACAACAAATAAGTGTAGGTGTGAAATATGACATGTGAAGAGGTGCACACAAGAGCAATGCATACATATGCAAGCATTAGAAGTGAGTGTGTGCAACTAAATCTCTTCAAAGAAAACTAAGCACTAGAAATATATGTTTGAAGTGTTTATCATCTTGAGGTCTTGAGAGGGCCTTTGAGCTTGATCATCATTCACCTAAGCTACACTTACAATTCAAACCCCAATTGTTGTTTGTCATCAAAATAAGTCATTCAAACTTTGAGGAACTTACACCTGTCTGCCTAAAAGTCAGAATTCGTATATCCTAACGGGATCAAATCCTGTCCTAAATATCCAAGCATATAGCTTCTCGTTCTTTGAAGATACTTGAGGATAATCTTCATAGCAACCCAATGATCTAATCTTGGGTTTGACTGGAACCTACTGGCTACTCCCACTGCAAAACAAATGTTAGGTCTCATGCATAATAGAGTATAAATGAGACTGCCAATTGCTGACGCATAAGAAACTTGTCTTATGTCCTCAATTTCTTGAGGTGTCTTGGGACATTATTCCTTAGACAGGTGAACTCCATGCCTAGAAGGTAGATTATCTTTCTTGGAGTTCTGCATCGAGAGTTGCACAAGCATCTTGTCGATATACGATGCTTGAGACAGTGCTAATAGTTTGTTCTTGTGATCCCTTATTAATCGAATCCCTAGAACATAACTAGCATCTCTTAAATCTTTCACTTGGAATTGATTTTCTAGCCATTTACTTCTGATAATATCCCTACTTCATTCCCAATGAGTAGGATATCATCTACGTATAGGACTAGGAAAACTACTTTCTTGACAACGATCCGCATGTAGACACAAGGCTCACCAACGTTTTGCTCAAAGCCATAGGTTTTGATAGCGTTCTCAAACATGATGTTCCAAGATCTAAATGCTTGCTTTAATCGATAAATGGACCTTTATAGCTTGCAAACTTTTTGCTCTTGATGTTGGGACACGAATCCCTTTGGGTTCATCATATAAATGCTCTCATCAAGATTGTCATTCAAAAATGCCATCTTGACGTCCATTTGCCAAATTTCATAGTCAAAATAGGCAACAATGGATAAGAGTATTCTAATAGACTTAAACATAGCTACTAGCGAGAAGGTTTTTTCATAATCGATCATTTTTTTGTATAACCCTTTACCATTAGCCTTGTTGTGAAGGTCTCTACCTTCCCATCTACTCCTTTCTTCCTCTTGTAAATCCACTTACACCCTATGGGTTTTATCTCATTAGATAAGTCTATAAGTTCCCAGACTAAGTTGGAGTACATGGACTCCATCTCGAGATTCATGGCTTTAAGCCACTTCTCTTTGTCAGAATCTTCTATTGCATGCTTAAATGACACCCCATGCCTCTCCAACACCTAAATAGCGATCAGGTTGTCATACAACTCTCCCACTATGTTTAGGTGGTAGTGTGATCTGACTAGGAATTATCCGACTATCAGACATTGATGGAACAACAACTTTTGTTGACTGAGCACTGGTGGTACCATGCTCTAATTCATTTTAAAAAAATCTTACTTCAAGGCTTATGATCACTCATATAGTTTTCCTCAAGAAATGTTGGATTTGTCAATGCAAACACTTTGCTCTCTTGACGACCATAAAAGTATCCTCATCTAGTCTTTTTAGAATAACCTACAAATAAGTAGATTTGTGAACGAGGTTCTAGCTTTCCAGCTCTGTTCTTCAGCACATGTACTGGACACCCCTACATGCGAAAATGTCGTAAACTAGCTTTGCGACCATTTCACAACTTCAGAGAAGTCTTAGGAACATATTTGGATGGTACTGCATTCAATATGTAAGCTGACATCTGTAAAGCATAACCCCAAAAAGAGTTTGGCAATGATGAGAAACTAATCATAGATCTCACCATTTCCATCAAGGTTCTGTTTCTCTTCTCAATAACACCTTTTTGATGTAGCGTTCTAGGAGCTGTGAGTTGGGATACTATCCCATGCTCAACCAAATAGTCTTCAAACTCTTGGTCAAGATACTCACCTCCACGATCTAATCGTAGAGCTTTGATTTTTTTTTTTTTTTACCTAATTGGTTCTCAACTTCAGCTCAAAATTCTTTGAACTTTTCAAAAGTTTCCGACTTACGTTACATTAGGTAAACATATCCGAATCTAGAGTAATCGTCAATAAAGGTGACATAATACTCATAATCACCCCTAGCTTTAACACTCATAGGTCTGCAAACGTCTGAATGTATATGCTCTAGTGGTTGTATAGCTCTAAGCTCTTTTCCAGTAAAAGGTCTCTTGATCATTTTACCTTCCAAACAAGGCTCACAGACATGCAAAGTATCGATCTTTAATTGATTTAAAGGTTCGCTTTTTACTAGTCTATATATCTTGTCAAGGTTGATGTAGTCAAGTCTTAAATGCCACAGATACGTTTCATTATATGGACAAACCTTTTTTTCATTTTGTTTTAGGTTTTTCAACTTTAAACATTTTAGCATTGAACAATGATTTATGAATTAACGGTCTTAAAACATACAAGTTGTTTTCAATCAAACCAGAACAAACATTCAATCCATTTCTATAAATAACAACTAATTTATTATCAAAAGAAATTGAGTATAATCGTTCTAATAATGTGGATACATAGATCAAATTTCTGGTAAATCCAAGAACGTAATAAACATTTTCCACTAAAAGAAAACAACTATTGAAAATTGAGTTTAACTACTCCCAATGCTCAAGCTGAAACGATATCCTTTGATCCAACGCACGTTGAGAAGGCCTCCTCCTCTAGCTCTATCCAAGAATCAGTCCACTGCAAAGAAGAACAAACATGGTTAGTGGCCCTTGAATCTACTATGCAAGGTGAAGAATCATCTTCCACTAAATAGGATTCAATGACAAGTAAATCTAATTTACCTTTCACTTTCTTTTTCTTAGAGAGCTCCTCAAGGTACTGCGGACAGTTCCTCTTCCGATGACCAACCTTGTCGTAATGGAAACACTTTCCTTTTGCTTTGTTGGTTGTGGTGCTCTTCTTCTTACTGTGGGCTTGGTTCTTCTTGGGCTTAGCCTTTACCTTGCCATTAGACCTCGTCCTCATCTTAAATACAGAAGAAGATGGTTCAACAACATTTGCCTTACCGGTCTTACCTTTATTGTCCGTAGTCATGGAATCAAAAATTGTGAGTTCATTATGCAACTGGATCAGACTGAACTTCAACTTGTTCATCCCATGTTGCTTTTGAATTGATCAAAGCTCTTTGGAAGAGTTGTCAGTACGATGCTCACCTAGCTGGGCTCATCTATGGCCCCACCATTAACTTTAGCTGTATTGAAATGGAACATCATGCCTAGGACATGTTCCCAAACTGATGCTCCCTCTTTCATACGAGCAATCATTACGGAATGAACAGTTTTATGTCACTTTTGCTTAGAAGATTGCCCAAACATGGCATGCAATGACTCCATCATCTCATACGCTGTAGTCATTGTTTCATCCTTTGAAACAAGCACATCTATCTTACTAGCTAGCAAATAAATGCGGGCTTTTTCATTACTGAAACCCATTTCTCGTGGGCCTCATGAACAGTTCGTGTTGTGTTGGTTGCAGGCTGTATCCTCCGTAAGCACAAATTTTAGGTCTTTAGTAACCAAGATTGCATTAATGTTGTTTTTCCATTTTGTAAAGTTTTCCCCGGTTAATTTCGTGTTTGTAAGAATTTGAAGCAAAGCAGAAGACATTGCTGAAATAAACATAAATAAAAAATTCATTCATTCATACATTCAAATCATATGTAAAAATTCAGCATATAATTAAACATAATGCATGAACATGTTTAATGGACATGTTTAATGAACAAGAAAAAAAAACCCTAAAATTGTTACTACGCCACGACAATCCAACATACCACAAGCAAGTGCCGCCTTAGGGTCGGTCAAGTACTTGTATGTTGAATCGAGACATTCTCAATCAAATGATACACCAAAATAACTCTTTATTCTTATATTATTCAACCATCGCCTATTTTAGTCTGGATTATAATTAACCATTTCAATTAAATCCTTGTGAATATAACCTATCATTTCAGATCTCATGAACTTAACTTAAGAGTTGCTACCTTAGGGTCAGTCAATCCCAAAATACATTTAGAGATTCTATTCGTTAGGAATTCAACATTGGTATTGATTCTTATAGCGACCTTCCCTAAGGAAGACGAAAATAAAGCCGTCTCGAGGCCCCATTTGAATCTCACGGTGTTGAACTAATGATAGAGACTGTGGGATATAATGTTATATATCCCTCTCCCATTCACTAGTTTACGGTTAGGGTTTTCTAATTTTAATGCACCTAGATAAACATAGATTAAACGGCTAAGAAGAATCTAGGTTTTTAGGTTATGTTACTAGAATCTTATCCTATTAACATTAAATAATAAACCAGATTTTTAACAATTAAAAAACTAATTTATTATTGAAATTCTAATCTATATAAACTATTTAAATAAACTAGAATTAAATGTGAAATTACCAAGTTTTAACTATTAAAACTAAAAACACATTTATTCAGTCCAATTATTATTAAGGTCTTAATCAAATTAAACCTAATAATAAATAGGGCCTAACTAATCTAACTAAATAAACACTTTAATAAAAAGATTAGTTATTATTGAGAATTGCCAAGTTTTTAATCCTAAAAACTAATCTCATTATTAATAACCAATTATGTGAATATACTATTTTAATCTCATTAAAAATTAAAAAACACATAAATTAAATGGGTTATTATTCATGTATGATATATTAAAATGCAAGTGTAGGAACTTCTAATCTATATGGCATATATATATGCATGACAATACTTTAATCATCTTAAAAATAAAACATACATGAATTGACTGAGTATGATGAGTTATCTAACCTATAAAAATATTCTAATTACAAAAATTAATCCAAGGCATTCCTTGGTCTTCTTGTAATCCTTATATTCTTCAAGTCCATCTTTTGTATCTTTTGGGCTTTTAACCAAGTCCAACTTGATTATTATTATTATTATTATTATTTTAAAGTGATCCATCTCATGAATCAAAACCTAAGACCAAAGTGTTACCCTAACACTTATCGGAGGCCTCGGGTGTCAAAAATAAATAAAAAATAAAAAACATTTGGCCCATACGTGCTTGCGAATACGCAACCCTAGCGTCGTGAACACACAGCCCTTGCGCTTATCGTGCGCAGCTACAATTCATGCGCATGGGTCGCTGTCCGCTGTCGCTTGCGCGAACAGCTCAGTTGCTGTCAAGACTTGCGCAAAACGCGTATAGCAGCCATCGTTTACGTGAAGCAGGCATAGCTACTACCGCATGTGCCTCCAGCACATGCACAGCTGCTACCACTTTCACGAAGCACATGCAGCTACTGCCGCTTGTGCCTCATGTGCATGCACAACTACCGCTTGCGAGATGCACGTGTAGCTGCTGCTTATCTGAAGCGTGCACGGTTACCGCTTGCACTTGCAGCGCTTGACCAGTTGATGTATCTTCTCGAATCACCTTCTTCGTACAATATTACATTAATATATTACAAAGACAAAAAACTGATTTACAAAGAACAATTTACAGCAGAAAATTACAACCAAAAAGCAGAATCCATTAAACTCATCGTACCATAAAATTAACGATCAACCATGTTTATATAATAAAAAATATATAAACATCATACAACCGTAGATCATGCGTACACATATCATACATATCGAAAAGAAATAGAATACAATCTGATTATATTCGTGTATATAGTAAAATTGGGCTTGATACCAATTGTATGTCTACTTCTTGTAAGAAAGAGTGGATTCCTCTATTGTGTTCATACATTCCCAACCACAAGTTAAACCGTGATTCCAAGATATGGAGTTATTGATCGGGAATGCTATTCCGATCTCACCCATGGTATGTCAAAAACCACGATCTAACTTAAAGGAGTCAGTAAGACACTCAGGATTAAAATCACCCATATACAGCAATCATTTGTCGATATATGGTGATAGATTCATATAGATCGATCGTGGCCCAGTCCTATATGATCACATCATATAAGGTGCCTCCATTCTCATATCACCATATGAGTAGTCTAAGATAAGACCACCATACATTACAGTATGGACTGCAGCTATAGATTAACCATAAATAAAGGACCCAGCTTTATTTGCTTTCTACAGACTCTTTAGATTGCATGTCTCAAGCCAAATTCCTTTTCATATGACATTCATATACCCAGTTTAAGATTACATCTAGCAATCTTGGATGTTTACCATATATGATATAAATGTATGAGTCATATTTATTGAATTAAAAAAAAAAAAACTACTTCTTTTATTAATGTTTGTATAACATTTATAAATTACAAGTTTCATGGCATAAATCCCAACAATCAAATCATCCCCTTTTAACCCACTTGTCTGAACCAGCCATCAAATCTGACCCATTTGGCCTTGCTTGCTCTTTGAATGCCCCCCATACACATCACTTCTCATTAACTCCACCTTGAGCGTATTAATACCACCACCTGCCTTCACTAATATACACATACTTTTAGACTTAGAATTAATTAAAGAGAGAGTTCTTCAACCTCTCACAGTTTCTCATCACTTTCTTAGTAGCCAAACACTCTTTTTAGGACTTTAGATTAGTTTACTTCAGGTTGCTCTAGAAGAACTTCTTGCTTGGATTGCAAAGGGGAACATTCTTGACCAATAAAATCACTAATCGGTGATGACTTCATCTCTTTTATTTTATTGCTTATTGTCTTCTATGTGTAGGTAAACCCCTCTTTGTTGAGGGATAGATGTACGTAGTTCTTGAAAATAAACTATTTGATTTAATCAATTTATGTTATTCACTATCTTGAGCTTGTATGTGTGCATTTATGAGTATTTATGTATGGTGGTTAGCACAACTCACTTATTCTTCATTAATTGCACATAAGGAAGTGGTAGGTTTCATTGCAATAAGTTAGTCATTTATGCATATGGAACTACACTATCCATGTTGCAGAGATTTTCTATCTTGGCTCTTAACCTATGGTTAAGTTGTGAATCTATATTAACACTCTTTTGAAATCCTCCCTTAATTCTCTTCTCTAGACCTAGGTTGTGATTAAGGTTATGGATTTGTGCCTTGAATTGCGATTAGTAGATGCATGCTTAGGACCCATTGTGAATGTTCTTAATGACTAATTGATTAAATGTTATAGTTGATACTTGAATGCATCCATCCCTTAACTTTTCCCTAATCTAGGCTTTAATCAAGACTTGTTGTAGTTATAAAATCTTAGCATAATTTGAAGTTATAATCAATTAGTGTAACCATAGTGAACTTTTAGTTTAAGTACCAATGAGTTTATAGCTATCTATCTAGTTAGGTCGATTATTCTACTCCTCGTGGGAACGATAATCCGTACTTGTTCACCCTATATGAGTTGAACGACTCGTGCCTTTGCGATGGGTGAAACAATCGCACGCCCCCTTAGATAGCCGTTGTAGTTTAAAGTAGTATCATTTTAGAAGAACCGGTACAAGTGTGTCACGTGTTTAATCTATATGTGTTTAATTCCTAGTATATTTAATCTATGTGTTTTTAATTCCTAGCGTGTTTAATTCCTAGTGTGTTTAATTAATTAATTTCTAACGTATTTAATCTATGTGTGTTTAATCTAATGTGTTTAATCTCCACTTTCTTCCCATATTTTTCTTCCCTTCTTCCTATATATATATATATATATATATATTGTGGCTAGTGGAGGTTTACGTGACCTCCAATGGAGATTGTGATCTCCATTGGAGGTGCTCCAATAATTTTAAAAAAAAATTAAAAATTAAAAATTTATCCCTTTAGTGGATTGTTTGGTAAAAACAATGAAAACACTAATCTAAGTAAAAATAGAAACCCCTTTAATTATTTGGTTAGAAAGTGCAAATTGAAACTAAGCATAGAATTAGTGGAGTTTTTTTTTTTTTTTTTTATCTTCCTCAGCATTAGTGTTTTGATTGTTTTTACTAAACAATCCAATATTTGGACAAGAATACCTTTAATGGTTTTTGAAATAAAAATACTTTAAAAAAAAATTTTTTTTTTTATTGGAGGCTATTAAAAGTTGACGAGACCTTAAAAGGAGATCTCCATTGGAGGTCCCAAACCTCCAATGGAGGTTGCCTAGACCTCCATTGAAGGTCGCCTAGACCTCCAATCCTCCATCAGAGATCACGCAAACTTCCATTGGAGGTCTAGGCGAATGGAGGTTGTGACATCCATCGGACGTGCTCTAATAAAAAAAAATTAAAATAAAGTTTTTTTAAATAAAATTAATTTTTAAAAATAAAATTAAATAGAAAAGGCATGGAGAAATTTGTCTCTTCAGTGGATTGTTTAGTAAAAACAATGACAATACTAATTATGGGTAAAAATAGAAACCCCATTAATTATTTGGTTAGAAAGTGCTATTTTCCCTTATATTTATGTATATATACACTAGATATATATATATAATTATCTATATATACACACACAAACTTATATACATATCCATATATAGAAAATATTCAGTGCACAACAACTATTTCTAGCAAAAATACGGTCAAACACTGTTTGGGGCGTAGGATTGAATTGCACTATTTCATGGGATTTGATTGGAATGAGATGAGACTGGGATTTGATTAGACTGGATTGAATTAAATTAATACTATGTTGTGTTTGAATAAACATAAGATTGGACTGAATTAGTCCCATGTTTTGTTTGGTGAACCATGAGATTTGGTTAAATATAATAATATTTTAATTTGATAATATTTTGAAGTTGAATAATAAATTATTGAAATATGTATTTAAAGAAAATAAATGTTTTAATTATATATTATTAAGGTAATAATATCCAAAAATATTTTTAAAATATAGATTTATATTAGTTTTAAATAAATTTAAATATTTTATAATTTTATAATTTGTTTATTTAATAAAAATATTTATATATTTATACATGTGGGATTACGATGGGCCCAACGAATTTAGATTCTTCAATCCCGTTAAGAGAAATTAGATTTAAAATAAAGTTATATTATATAATATAGTAAAATTATTTATGAATAAGAAAATAGTTTTACAAAAAAGGAACAAAAATAAATTATTCTAAGAATAAATTAAATTACAACTTATGTATGAAATTATTATAAAATTCAAAAAATAATAATAATGAAAAGGAAGAAAAAAAGAAGAAGACAAAAGCAATAGTTTCAGTTCCTAGACTAGTAAACCCACCGATATAAATGGGTTTATTTAGTCCCATATTGATGGGACTATTGGATATTGTTGGGAGATAAAGTCCCAGCCCTTTATGTTGCCAAACACAGGTTTAGGATTAAAATAATCTAATCCAATCCTAGTCTTGACCAACAAGCAAGCCCTTATTGTCTTTTAATTTAGTGGTTTTGTTGCTATCAAGATTGTCCGATGAAAGTTTGCAGATGGATTATTCCCACCAAGCAATTTTTTGTTTAAAAGAGGAATTACAGAGTTTGATCTTTGTCCTTTTTGTGGTGAAGAAGCACCATGCTATGATCTTTCAATTATGAGCCAACAAGATTCCTAAATTATTAAAAGGGTGTTGATATTGCTACCTATAAATATGATAAGCACAATCATATTTTAATAAAAAAAATTAATTATAAAAATATCCTAATAGGAATTGCCAATAAGGGTAAATTAGTTTAATTAATAAGCCAAATATTATGTAAACTTATTAATTATATCTATATCTAAAAAATAAAATAAAATAAAATACAATAAAAATTTATGATAAACCCTAATTTAGAAATAATTAGCACTAAGTCATATCCGGAGCTTTTCTTGTTGAACAGTATAATAAGTAAGAGATGATCCAATAGATATATGAATATCCTAAGATTTTTGAAGGTGGTGATGAGAAGAATTTTTTGTTTGTTTAAAATTGATGTAAACTTTTTGATCTGATATTTTTTTTATCTAAAATCTTAAAAGAACTCCTTTTTTTTTTTTTTTTTTTTTTTAGAGAACTCCGTTTCTTCATCGTTATTTTTTTTTATTATGTTTTTCTTTTCTTTCTTTTCTGTTTTGTTTGCTTACTAAGTTTTCATACATTTACAAGCATCAAGCCTTGCATTATATCAAATGGTTAATTGTGTTTTTATTTGTGCTTTCAAGCCTAGAGAACTTAAGAATTTATCATTTGTGAAATTGAGTATGTTAATAACTTAAAAGAGTTTATAAATAAAATGTATTAAAATGAATACATTCATTTAAATTAAGGTATTATTGACATTAGGATAAGTGTTAATAGTAATGATTTAATTTTAAATTTGAGTGGTGCTATTACCATCCCAGTTTTTAAAATTCAAAAATTTATTTGATATATTTCCAAAACTACCTTTTTTTATTTATCTTCCAAACTTAACTTACCCCATAAATGCTCTCTATATATTTTCCATAAATATATATATAGGAAGACAAAATTCAAAAAATAAAAAATTAAATGCTCTCTCTCTCTCTCTCTCTCTCTCTCTCTCTCTCTCTCTCTCTCTCTCTCTCTAAATATATATATATAGCTCGAAATTTAAATATCACCATTTGGGGCGCTTTTTGGGGAATAGGCACCAAGTTACTAATCTAAGTTTAAAAGGCACCATTTTATGTGACCAGACAAAATTACCCTTTTTTTATCGCTTTGTCTGGTTTTGAAACGTTGAAAGAAAAAATCAGAAAGAGAAACCCCAATGGCGCAACAGTGCTATAGAGGACCAAAATCTGACGACGAACCACCGGCGACGGTGTTACAGTACCGATGTCGAATAGAACTAAAGGGCGAACAAAAACGAGACCGGTAAGTTTTTGTTTCTCACGCATTTTTGTTCTAGATAAGTTTTGTGTATTTGATGACAATTAGGTTTGATTTGATTTGTTGTTCATTGTTTGTTTGATGAGATTAGGTTAGTGTTTTAGTCTAAGAAAAAAAATTTCTTTTGTAACTGTTATCGAGCCTTTTTGAAGTGATTTCGAGCCTTTTTGTACTGTTATCGTGCCTTTTGTAACTATTATCGAGCCTTTTTGTACTGTTATCGAGCCTTTTTGTACTATTATCATGCCTTTTTGTACTGTTATCGTGCCTTTTTGGACTGTTATCGTGCCTTTTTGTACTGTTGTCGTGCTTTTTTGAACTGTTATCGAGCCTTTTTCAACCTTTTATTTCGAGCCTTTTTGAACTTAATCGAGTCTTTTTGAACTATTATTCGAGCCTTTTTGTTTGAGCCTTTTCAAACGTTACCCGAGCCTTTTAATGAAGTGTTCGTGCCTTTTCACAAACTACCCGAGCCTTTTGATACACTACCCGAGCCTTTTACTGAAGTGTTCGAGCCTTTTGATACACTACCCGAGCCTTTTAATGAAGTGTTCGTGCCTTTTCACAAACTACCCGAGCCTTTTGATACACTACCCGAGCCTTTTACTGAAGTGTTCGAGCCTTTTGATACACTACCCGAGCCTTTTACTGAAGTGTTCGAGCCTTTTGATACATTACCGGAGCCTTTTACTGAAGTGTTCGAGCATTTTGATACATTACCTTAGCATTTTCATACACTGCCCGAGCCTTTTTGTTCGAGCCTTTTCATGAACTCATATGCTTTTTTTCTGTGAATACAGATGAGGAATCAACTAAAAGAGTCGCTTAAAACCCCAGTGGGAGAATGGTTCAAGGGAAAAATTATACAGCATGACCATTTCCATGTGATATCGACAACGCACTTAATAGTGTACCTGAACATCTGAGGATCGAAGACCGACGTCGGTATACTGAGTCGTGTTTTGGTCATTTTCTAATGATGCATCGTGAGATTCATTTTTCGGCTGGGATTGTCCATCGACTGCTTTTGCGCGAGTTGCATCACGATGGGCCGGAAGATGAGGTGAGATGAGATTTTTGTTAGGTAAGCATTCGGTCCGGTTCTCAAAGGTTGAGTTTTGTCAAATCACTTGGTTGAAGTTCGGAGTCATTCCCGACACGGCAACGTTTGATATGGTAGAGAATGGCATACACGAGCGGTACTTCCAGGGTAGAGACATTGAGTTTGAAGAGTTGAGAGCAGTGCTGCGGATTGGTATTTTTGTGGAGCAGTATGATGTGGTAAAGCTATGCTTATTGTTTATGCTCAACTGGATACTAATGGGGGTAGACGAGCGAGATAAAGTTCCAGTATGGCAATGGAGGCTAGTGGAGGACTTGAACGCTTTTGATGCGTTCCCGTGGGGCGCACACGTGTATAGGCGGTCAATTTATTGTTTCAAACATGCGTTGGATGGTCGACGGGAGCGGTTTGAACAACGACAGCAAGAAAGGGGTGCTGACGTACACACAACTGAGACGTATAACATATATGGACTACCACACGCACTATTGGTAAGAATTTAAAATTTGAATCTGTATTTTAATTATAGTTTTTTTTTATATATGACTAATGTATTTACTTCTTATCGTACTTATATATTATACAGATATTTGCTTTTGAGGTTATCCCCGAGCTTGGGAATAAAAAATGTGGGATCCGTAGGGCAATCTCCGAGCTACCACCCCCACGTATTCTGAAATGGGAGTTGAGTCAGCGACCGTGGGGGAGAAAACTGGATGGCAATTTCACTGAAAGGGTAAGTATTGTTGTTGTTAATTTTCATAGTTTTTAGTATGTATACAATTACAATGATCTAACTTTGCGCGGCGTGAATTGGTGCCGACGAGTGTTGAGATGGCTCAACCTTACTACGAAGGCATATACCTGGGAGGCAGTCTGTATGATACCGATGTTTCTGATATACCTAGTCACGTCCCTGAGCACGAACGACGTAGGAGTGCTGGACCCATTGATACGGAGGGTGCGTATTCCTGACCTAGTGATACAGGCGGTGCATATTCCGGACCCAGTGACAGGGAGGGTCCTTATTCCGGACCCAGTGATAGGGATGGTGCATATTCCGGAGCCAACGATATAGAGGATTCAGACCAGAAGGGTGGGAGACGGAGTCCCGTGAGGCATCAGCCGGTACGTTTCACTTTGCCTAGACAGCCTCGACCTAGGGGTGATTCAGTTTTGGAGGGTTGCGATGAGAGTCCTGAAAGGCATAGACGAGTACGATTCACTATGCCCAGACAGTCTCGACCTGGAGGAGATTCCCGAGGAGGCGTTGGCGGGCATCCACAGGTATGTAAAAAATATTAGAACCACATTATTTAATTTCAATTGAGTGAACAGTTTAAGTGCTGACAAAACTTCAAATCGTTTCAGGGCCAGGATGGTAAATTCGCTAAAGTGATGGATATTGTCCAATCTCTACGGGTTGATGTGATAGAGGCTATCCGAAAGAGTGATGAGAAGCGAGATCAGCAGCATCATGAGTTGTTGGATATGATCCGGGCGCTTCAGGGTCAGGGTCAGGGTCAGACATCGCAGTCCCGTATGGATGGTCCACCATTCGATGACCATCACGGAGACTTTAGTCCCATAGGCAGGACAGGTACACATCAGCATGGGGCATACCCACAGATCACACATGAGCAGGCACCTACTACAAAGGCACATACTGCGGACACAGTATCTGATAACCCGGGTCATGTTATGACAGAACGAGCAGAGGTACCCGGTGGTACAGAGATATCACTATTGGAGTAGGTGCCTCCTCCAGTTTTACCCTACGGCAGTGCTGGTACAGAGACAGGACTTCTAGTACGGGAGCCACCTGGTGGATCTATGCCACCTGTTCTTCCATATGACTTGCCACATGGTTCATCCTCATAGCGCACACCACCTCCAATAGATCCCAGCGCAATGCGACCCTTGAAACGATCCAGACGCAACTCCCCCACTCTTCAGCGCGATACATGGAGAGAGAGCGATACACAGAGGGATAGATCCTCTTCAAAGCGCAGCCCTTCTCGGGGAGATACACGGCGGGAGATATCCTTCTCAAATCACATCCCTCCTCATAGAGATACACAGCGGCACAGATCGTCCTCACAGCGCAGCCCTCTTCACAGCAATCCACAGAGGTAGAGATCCTCCCCACTGCGCACACCTCCGGTGAAGTCTAATTCTGGAGCCTGTAGTCCGCCCCAGATTCAGGGTCAGTTACGGGTTCGCAGGCCAGGTTGGCAGCTGATGACCCCATACACTGACCCATGTAGGCCGAAGAAGCCAAGGACCAGGCCAGCGTCATCATTGCATGCATTCAAGCCCTATGATTTGTTAGATCCTGACCATGTTACTGCATACCAAGCCTACAAGAGGAACACCACGGGGGAATTGTACGTATAATCGTTCATTACACAATCTTTTAATTAATATTACTTGGTCATCTAACTTCTTCGGCAATTATGCAGACGTGATGTGGATATACATATACCAGTTGGTGTCACTTGGTTCCAACGGTTCCAAACCAACTTCATGGAGTTGGAGGATACGGTACGTTCCTTACTTTAATTGTTTGTATAAGTTTTTATCAGTAATGGTAGAATCCTAACAATATAAAATGTTTACATTGTCAGCACATCGATGCGTACTTGTTGATTTTACGGAAACGTCAACGAGCATACCCCACTGTCTACGCTCAGAGGGTCAACGTACTGGATTCCCAGTTCTATGTAAGTTCTTGTACACTTCGATTTTCATTTTTTAATTGATGTGTTTACTAGATCTATTACCTAACATTGTGGTTAATTTTCTATATACAGTCATGGTTAGATATTCAGTGTGAGCGGATATTCGGCAGTGGGGTGGCCGCACCCCCTAAGGAGTGGTCTATGCTGAAACATAAGTGGCACGATGATGACCTGAAGACAGTCAGAGGATTAGTCCCGTCAGGAAACTGGCCACTGCACGCGGTTGATTGGGTGAGTGTTTATATTACAAGGTTTCAATGTGTTTAATACTATGTTTAGATTTCAGGCACATGACACTATGTTGAAACACTAACAGGTTATGATACCTTGCAACCTTGGACGCAACCATTGGGTACTGGCCAGCGTCGACCTCACCTAAGGGAAGATCTCCCTGTTAGACCCGTTCAGACAGGAGGTCACATGGGAGTACAGGAATAAGCAGGTTGCGTGCCTACATTGGTTTATACCCTCGATGTTGCATCAGGTCGAGTTTCACTCCAACCGAACGAAGGATGATGTGACATACAGTTTATCGAAGAAGGCCTTCCGGATGAGCATCATGGACGGATCCCGTGGGGTGCCCCAACAGCATCAGGGGTATGACTGTTTCAACATTTTATTATACCTCACTTGGTTTTAATTAAATTCCATTCTAATGGTTGTTCATATGGTGATTTGCAGCGGTAACTGTGGTGCCCATACTTTGAAATTGGCAGAGTACTTATTGGCAAACAAGAAGGAGTTCGACTGGAAAGAAGAGGATATGGGCACCATCCGGGAGAAGATGGCTGTGGAGGTTTATTGTAACTCGCTTCACAACACTGTTGTATAGATGATGTATATATGGGTTGTTCCCTGAGTTGTAATTGATGTACATAACAGATTCATGTATTATTTTCATTAATCAATTAATTTTTTTCACTTTCCAACCCATGCGTGAACAATTTAGTGCGTCGCAACACGATTTAAATAATACAATGAAAATGAACAACTAAAGCTTAACGATTTAAACAACACAACTGTATCGAGCATGGTTCCCAAAGTCTGAACGATGATGGAAGACATCACCTTGGAGACATGTTCCTCAAGGTGCTTCTGGTGGTAATTCGTCTTCATCTTGTACTGTCTTGTTATGTTTGATTGCCTTCCTTATGAGGGCACGTTTGTTTGTTGTGTCCAATTGAATGACAGATGCTGCACTTGCGACGATATTCCTCGGGGACAATTCTACTGGGACCTTCATTAACCATAGGCGGGTTGGAACACCTCCTGCTATTATGTCCAGGTTGTCCACATCTTCTACACGACTGTGTGGTTGTCCTCTCCGAAGACGAGGCATGTCGACCCTCCATCGGCCGACCTGATTGTCTCTTTGTCTTTAGATTTAA
The DNA here is from genome assembly GCA_035582765.1 of Acer negundo. Lineage (NCBI taxonomy): Eukaryota > Viridiplantae > Streptophyta > Magnoliopsida > Sapindales > Sapindaceae > Acer > Acer negundo. The sequence continues at coordinate 13,319,131 of CM069240.1, forward strand.
AACCACCCGCGCTGCGATGTCAGATGGCATAACCCATGAAGAAGGATGGCCAACAGGCATAATAGGAACCGAGTATGCATCAATAAGTGTCTCCCTCTTGTAGTAGTCTGCACACAGAGATGTGAAATCCAAGTTTCGCTCCCTGCAACAATGAAAATAGTGAGATTCACGTTTGGGTAATATAATGTGTTAACTGTAACTTGTCAAGTACCTTGCCGCTGCGAGTGCATGTGAACATGGAAAAAAGTCCATTTGGAATTTGTTGCATGTGCAAGTCTTGCGGGCTAAGTCAACCGTCCACTGTTTTCCTTTGTGTCTGATGGAGAATATGTTCCAGTCAACTGGATTTACGGTCATAAAATCCCACTACTCGACTCGTTTCAGGATCACAAGATGTGCTGCGTCGGTCAATCGATGACGCATGGACCGTGCAGCTGCATGACGATCGTGAAACCACTTTTGTAGCATATTCCTAATGAACTCTGCCAGCGTCATCAATGGCAGTTGCCGTGCGAATTTTAGGCATGAGTTTATGCACTCTGCAACATTTGTGGTCATCACCCTGTACCTTCTTTGGGGACAGTGTACGCGGGACCATTTGTGAGGACCGGCAACAATAGCATAATCGAATGCAGCCTTATGCAGCTTACGTAACTCCTCCATGTGACGAATATACTTTAATTCACTGTACGACCTAGCTGCATCATTCATTATGTCATCAACATCCTTTCTATGGAATCGCTTCTTCATATTTTCCCCAAAATGCCAGCAACATATGGTATGGGTTGCATAAGGGAACACTTTAGAAATCCCTGCTTCAATGCTTGCATGACGATCGGAAATGAAAACCAGATCATCTATATTACCAAGGGCACCCCTCAAGCATTCCAAAAACCACTCCCATGAAAGATTATTTTCTGAGTCACCATACCCAAAAGCAATTGGATACGTCTGTTCGTTTCCATCTTGTGCAATTGCTACAAACATTGTACCCCCGAATCTTCCCTTCCAATGGGTACCATCAACTGCAATCACAGGACGTATACACCTCCGAAAACCTTTAATTAAGGACCCTAATGACATGAAAAGGTAGAGGAATTTATCATCGTCAGTGCACTGTAAGTCGGTGATTATGCCAGGATTTTATTATTCCAGAACGTATACAAAAGATGGCAAGAGTTGGAAAGCTTCTTCATGCGTTCCATAGGTCAATGATAATGCATATTGAAGGGCATCGTGTGCCTTACTGTACATGATTTGTATGCCATACATTGTTTTCATATCGGCGATGACATCCTTGGGACGCATGAGACGACCATCATGTTGTTGAAGTCTAGGTGCAACGACTTCTCCGATTATGACTGCACTAGCTTGTCGGTGGCGACGGTGAATCTCCTCCAACGGACAACTGTGTTCGTTGACAAAACTTCTCACTTGAAAGTATGTCCCTTCATCTCTCATCACCACTCTTAATTTCCATGTACAGTCGTCAATGATGCAAACCAGATGTAAAGTTGTCTTATTGGACTTTTTCACCTTCCATTCAAAGTTATAATGCATAGCAAAATGGCCAACTAGCCTCTTCAAATCCTTTTTACTCGGAAAAAATTGACCTTTATAAATCATGGTTCTAGGTTCTGGCGTTGCCAAGGTGCTAGTTGTATCAATACCAAACGAGTATGAATCTGCTCCGGGAATAACCCACGTTGCAGATGCTGTTACATTATACCGGACCTCGGAAGGCCCAGGCATATCAAGTGGAGTGCAACTAACTCCTTGTACATGTCTACCTCGTGTTTTAATTTGTGCAGGGTCTTCATCCACATTTTGTAGATCATCAACCCGATCATTAACCTGTTCATTATTTGCCTCATTATCCACCTCAGGATTCGAGTAATTGTTTTGCTCATTGTACTGCTCATTTCGACAACCAAACACATCGCCAAATTGAGGTTCAACTAAATCTTCATGGTCGACCGCTACCGGTGGGACACCACACATGTTTCCCTCACCTTCAGTGGCACTTCTTTGGGTGAACATTTGGTTGCTACCGCTAAAGGATCCTAATTGTTGGGTATTTTCAAGAGGAGGAATATCGTTCCCGATCACATCTCAAGCTGTCCTCTCAGTTACACTGACACATACTTGATGGATAACTCGATCTTCCCCTAGCATAAACTGCACATCATTGTCATTTCTTATAAATGTGCGACATGTACTACCAGGAACAATTGATATTGATGACAAATCAACATTGAATTTGTTTACATCATAATTCACAATGGTATGCACGATTGCCACCAATTCTTCGTAAGTCATATCATTTGACACATACATTCCTTGGTTATCCGATCCAACAAACCTTTGACTTCCGTCGGGTAACTGCTCCCATCGACCGTTGTAAGATATTACTATTCTAACCCAATTCATGATGCTGTCAAATCAATCATCACAAAGCATTAATGAAAATTCAGGACTACAAACTTTTTTCAAATATTACATTTACAAAGGCTATGGTGAGGATATTGAAAAGTCTCAGAGAAGACATGAAAAGGCTCATAGAATTCTTTATAAGGCTCGATTGAATCACATGAAAATGCTCAAAAATTTATTCAAAAGGCTCGAAAAATTCTTCAAAAGGCTCGGATAGTGAATGAAAAGGCTCGGGGAAGACATAAAAAAGCTCGAAAATTCTTCGAAAGGCTCGAATAGTGAATGAAAAGGCACAGGAAACACATGAAAAGGCACGGGAATCACATGAAAAGGCACGGGAAACACATGAAAAGGCTCGGATAGTGAACACATGAAAAGACACGGGAAACACATGAAAATGCTCGGATAGTGAACAGATGAAAAGGCTCGGAGATCTAAAAATTCTCACAATGGCTGGTTTACAAAAAGTGAACAAATCAAAAGAAGAAAGTTCAAGAAATATTACCTTATTTTATAAGTTGAAGATGAAACTCGAGGCAACGACAAATCTTGAACTTTTATTTGTAGATAGAGAGAGAGAGAGAGAGAGAGAGAAAGAAAAAATCAGAGAGAGAGTCGTTTTTGTTGGAAGTGTGGAGAGAAAAAAGTACAAAGAGAATAACATAACTGATTATCTAAGGGCAATTTTGGTAGTTCACCATAATATGTGCCTTTTAAACTTAACTTATTAAACCACTGACAATATCACCAAATGAGTTTGAAAATGTGACATTTCGCACCATTTCCACTATATATATATATATATATATATATAGGAAGATAAAAATAAAATATATATAAAATTATTTGATCATGTTGTATTCATTAGAGAGCAAAAATGAAATTAAAAAAAAAAATAAAAAAAAAAAAAAACTTAGTGACAATGAAAAGAAAAAAAATACATAATATAAGTTGTATGCAATAAAATAAACAAATAAAATTAGGGTTTAAAGCATTAAAAAAAAAAAAAATTTCCAGATAAACACATTATTCATGGATGTGGGGTTTTATTATAATTTTATTTGATCATATTGTGATGAACGAAATGAAGGGGAAAAAATTGCAATGGAGGGGTGTTGGATGTGTGTGTGTGAGAGCACCTTTTTTTTTTTTTTTTTTTTTTTTTGGAAATATGTAGAGAGCATTTATGAAGTGAGTTAAATTTGGAAGATAATTAAAAATGGCAGTTTAGGAAATAAATCATGTAAAATTTTTAATTTTAAAAATTGGGGCATTGTTAGATCATTAGTGGGTTGACAATTATGGTAGCCAAAAATGGTCTTTGGACCTAATGCATAAGGCCCAAACCCCGTTTTTGCTGAAACCCGGTTTAAGCCCACATATGGTGGGTTGACCCAAAGCTTTTATCAGTTGAAACTTGTCTGGTTGATTCAGTCAGATATCAGTTACAGTTTTAATGAGAGTTTTAATGAGATAACGATTGTAATAGTCGTAACCGTCAGGTTTGAATGGGAGTAAATCTCTCCTAAAATCCCTCCCACAATTAAACCTTCATGAGGTGAACATTGGAGAAGGGTCATGACCTATAAATATCCCTCTTTGGCTACAAAGGGGCTCCTCGAGGAAAAATCTTCACTAAGAACAAGCTTATAAACATCTTGAAACTTTGCTCATTGGTATTCCGGTCACCGGAACACCAATTTTGTATTCGATCACGATCAAAGCATTACAAACGCTCAGCCCAAGTACATTTAAGGCTATAAACGATCAACCCCACAATTTCTTTATTCCTTTTTATCGATCTTTCTATCTGCTAGCTCTTTTCTGTAGGTTCTTGAAGGAGACGACATATCCCACTCGACGAGCCAACACCTTTTGCAGATCTATAAAGAATACGACATCTCCCCATTCAACAGGTTTGACCAAGTTGCTTTGGGCTTAACACAAATCCAACCCGATCCACATTAACCGTAGGTTGACCCTCTACAACAATAGTATCACTCTTAAATTTTAGACATGAGTGGTGCTATTGGCACCCCTGTGTTCATCTAATAATGCTCTAGTTTTAATAAATTATGGTTTAATTTTACAAAATTAAATGGTTTTATTAGATTTTATTTATTTATTTTCAAAACTACTATTTTTACTTAATTTTTTTAACTTTATACACCCCAGCTCTCCGGAAGTATGTTATATTGTTTTTCAAAATCTCACTTCCATTGCACCCATTCAAGACTTTTTTTTTTTTTTGCTTTTGATTTGAAGTTGGTAAAGTTAAAAAATAAAAATAAGCGATTCTCTGTCCATTATAAGATTTGATTTGTTCAACACATATGATAATAAAAATAATAACAATAAAAAAAAATTATTAACAAAAAAAAAAAAAAACCTAATGTTGATAGGTGCGCTTGAAATTGAAGGGCTTTTGATTTCAAAAGATATATATATTTGCGGGTGCCTATATTGACACCCATAAATATAATAAGTACACTCATATTTTAATAAAAATTTTAATTACAAAAATATCTCAATAAAAATTTACCAATAAGGACAAATTAGTTTAATTAAAAATAAATCAAATACTATGTATCCCATTAATTACACTCATATCTTAGACTATATCTCTTTATTATTAAAAAAAAATTAAAAAAAAATTATGATAAACCCTAATTTAGAAATAATTAGCGCTACGTAATATCTTGAGCTTTTCTTTTTCTTGTTGAATAGCGTAATACGCAATATCAACCCTAGGTTTTTTTTTTTTTTCCGTCCTTTTTGAAGAGAACTATGTTCCTTCATTGCTTGGTTTTTTTTGTTTGCTTACTGAGTTCTTAAACATTTACAACATCAAGTCTTGTATTATATCAAAACATTAATTATTTTTTAAAAAAAAAATTCGAGCTTGAAAAACTTAAGAATTTATCATTTATCATTTATGAAATCGGATGTGTTAATAACTTAATGGTGTTTTTAAATAAAATCTATTAAAATGAACACATTCATTTAAATAAGCGTATTATTGGCATTAAGATAGATGTCTATGGTAATGATTTAACTTTAAATTTTAGATATAAATGTGTTTATAAATATGGGTGTGCTTATTATATGTATGAGTATCAATATCCGCACTCATATTTAAACAATTGGATGTGACGATGATTTCAATGATGAAAATAAATCGTCTTTTTTTGTGGAAAATGAAAAGTTTCATTTAACCTAAGCGGAGTCAAAATCTTGACCTTTTCAGGTTGCGAAGCCGTGGCTCTCACAGCGGCAAGGGTTTTCCGCTTTTGCTTCTTCTTTTCGTGAGCCTTTAGACAGGGAAAAATCCTCTGCCCCAGCAAGGGCTACTTCTCCAACAAATGCAGTGTAAAAAGAAATTTTTATTGAACAATTACGAAATATTTACATTAAATTTAAACACAAAACAAAAACGGAAATTTTTGTCATTCTCAAACTCTTTCGTAATATCTTGATTAAAAGTTAAGAAATTTTTTTCAAACAAGCAAATTATAAGTGAATATTTTTATTAAACTTTACTTTGTAAAAGAGTTTTTATTTTTAGTTTTAAGCCTTTTTAAGTAATTTCGATAAAAGATAAAAATATAATAATAAATAATTTAAAAAGTGGGATATTATTAGTTCAACGTGGTGCCAATAGCACCACTCTTTAACGGTGGTGTATTCAATTAAGATTCTCGAGGGTTTTTAAAGACATTTTTTTCAGTGATAGATTTTTCATGGATTTCTATAGAATTTTAAAAATCCACATAAATTTTCATTGATTTGTTTAGACATTTATCTCAAACTTTCATGAATTTGTTATCTCATACTTCTATTATAGATGGATGAATTATGCCAGTATACGGCCCAATCAGTAAGCAGAAGAGGAGCTTCATTTCGAAGATCAATTTTCACAAAGATCACAACTTTCTTGATAAATCCACAATATATATATATATATATATATATATATATATATATATGAATACATAAAACTTCACGTATGAATAAACATTGCACACAAAAAAAACGATAATAATTTCCACTCAATTACTAAAATCAATCACAAATGAAAGAAAGTGATATAGTTTATAACAATTTTGAAAACAAAATTAAAAGAAAAATACTCAACATTCATAACTCATATGCACTGATACTCATTGTTATTCAACTAATCATATAAACAAACAATAATCAACTAATCAAATAACCGATCAATGTTATACATAAAACATTGAAAAAAAGCATAACCCTGACCCAAACCTTGTCACAACTGACCACCCTTTGATCCACGATTTTTAATTTATTCTCTACAGATCTAAATCTTACAAAATTTGACATGGATAATCTAGACATATAGGAAATGCTATAGTAAAACTATCAATTTAATCCACGATCATTTGTATATGAAAACATTTATTCTTTTCTTGTTCCCCGAATCTGTCCAACAGAAATCAATATTGACTTTTGTCTACTCCAAAATTTATAACAATTTTTATACTTAATTATAAATCACAAAATTTTTCAGAATAAAAATAGATATAACATTCTATCTACATATAACTTTTCATAATTTTCTAGATAGAATAACCCATCCAAATAAATTTATGAATTCTTGTCATTTGTCAAAATAGAGGGGTTCTAATTGGCCTTTGTATATTTTGAAAATACATAAAACTAGTATCATGGTCTCTACTTTCATTAATTGTATAGGCTATATATAAATCATCATCGTCATGGTCTCTACTTTCATCAAGTTAAGCATATCAAGAATCATAACCTAACATATTCTAGAAGTTCAATAATGAAAGAGATAAACAAAGGAAAATAGAAACAATGAACCTTGGCCCAAAAAAAAAAAAAAAACTCAAAATCCTTGGGGAGAAAGCTGGACTTGTTATGACCATTGATATTTATATCTCTCACTATCAAGTCCACCAAAATTCATAACCTAAAAAAATCATTTAAAATGTAGTCCTAATTGAATACACCTTGATTTTTGCAAACATACTTAAAGTCCCAATTTAATACACTCGGATTTGGAAAGACTTTTTAAAAGTCTATATAAATCTGAATTGAATACCAATGGATTAACATAGACTCTTTTAAAGTGTTTAAATGTCCGAATTGAATACACCCAGATTTATAAAATCTTTAAATGTCCTCGAAAATCTTAATTCAATACACCCCTTAAGTTTTTAGATATAAATGTACTTATAAATATATATATGGATGTGCTTATCATATTTATGAGTGACAATATACGCACCCTTATTAAAAATAGATCAATTTTGTCCACATTTCAAATACTTGTCTTAAAAAATAATAATAATAATAATAAAATAAAATAAAAATTATTCCTTTTTAGCATTTTGTTTCTTTTTTAAAACATTTTTAAGTAAATAAAATAGTTAAATTCGTTTTTTTTTAAAACATTTTTTAAATGTCTTTTTCAGTTTAAATTATATTATTTCACAGTTTTCTTTCTATTTGTTTAGTTTATTTTATTTTTATTATATTTTATTTTAGGGTAAAATTATAATTTCATTAATTCAGTCAAGGGAAAATCGAATTTTTACTAGCTCTTACGGTTTAATTTAAACATTTGGTTAAAGAGAATAAATTGAGCTTTAGGATCCTACGAACTCATAATGAAAATATATGTAAAAAATTGTCCTTTCTTAAAAAGTTAGGAACTAGATTGAAACTACAAGAAATTATATTTTCCATCACAATTCATTTACCACGGGTTTGGAAGACCTATGTTAGAGCATCCTCAATGTTGTGCTAAATAATTTTGCCAATACTAAAATTTAGCATAACGTGTAAAATCCATTCTCCAATGCAGTGCCAAATGATGTGCCATATTTGGTTCACAATATAACATATGTCAAGTATGACACAACAATAAATGCTCCTTTTTTTAATTACAAAAATACTATTATATATTTTAAATGAAATAATGAATACACTAATGGAACTTTGCATTTGAGCATTAAAAGAAATAATGAATGCATTAATTGTAAATATTTACTATTATAATTTTAATTAATAAAATAATAAAAATAGCATTTTAAATAGAATTATACATTATAGCACAATACTAAATTGATGTATCAAATATATCATTTTACTCTTTTTTGTGCCAAATTTGACATTGATATTAGTATATGCATTAGAGATGGTCTAAATAAAGCAACATTTACCACGAGCCTTTAAATGCACGTAGTAGATAATCACTTAATTTCTACCATCACTACAAAAAAGATGATTTACGACACAAAATAATGATGGTTTTTTTAAAAGTCTCATAACTTATGAAGTTTTTTAAAAACCTTATGACGCTTTTTAAAAACCATTATGAGGGTTTTTAAAAAATTATAACCACATCATGATGGTTTTTAAAAAACCGCCGTAAAGTTATGAGGGTTTTTAAAAATCATCATTACATTATAACGGTTTTTAAATAAAGATAAAACAAAATGTCAAGAGTGGATGATGGTTTTTAACCATTATAACCCAATAATTGGTTAACCGTATAAAAATGTCTTATCCATTTGTTTTTTTTTTAATTATTCTAATTAAAAATATTAATATTTAATTCATTAGTTAATACTTCAAACTATATTTAACTATAAATAATTGTATTATTCTATTTTAAATATTGTGAATTCTATAAGATATTATTAAATATTTTATTCAAATTTAAAGTCATGGCATTTTAGATATGCTATATTATATCATGGTTATAATCCTTATTTTATAATTATATTATTGAATCAATTTTCGAAATTATAATATAACAGAATAATACAAACTAGTGTTAAAAATTGATTATGTAGAGTTAAAGAATGTTATAATAAGCCTTTAAAAAATGTTATATTAAAAAGTTAAAAAGTAATCTAAAAGTGAAGGAGAGAAACTAAAAAGTTAAAAAGTAATTTAAAACTAAAAAAAGGAATCATTTTTACTTTTAAGTTAGTTTTGCAGGACATTTGAAGTGAAGAAATACTTGGGATTATTTTCTCTCCTACTTCTACATTTTTTTCTTTTAGGGAGGGTATATATAGTTATATTGTGGGATACATATATATTCCTATAAATGGAGTATATACTTCATAATATTGTATTTGATAATGTAATTATTTTGTATTCTTGTAAATGGAGTATATACTTCATTGTATTTGATAATGTAATTGTTTTATTTTGTTAATAGAATGTATTTATATTCAATTTTATTGATTTTTGTAATTATGGAAGATCATTGAGTTGTATTTATATATTTGATGATTTATTCTAATTTTAAAAATTAATTAATTTTTAAACATTTCGAGATGTATGATAGTTTTTAACCGTCTTGATATAATGATGGGTAAAAACCGACAAGAAGTTATGACATTAAAAACCATCATAAAGTGGTTCTTAACGCTGGATTCGTTGACGGTTTTTATCCTTCATAAAACATCTCTTTTCGAATAGTGTACGGGCAAAATAGTGCCCGTGGTAGATAGTCTACAAAAGGTTTATAAAAAAAAAAAAATTAAAATTAAAAAACTCTAATTTAACAATAAGTGACGATATTTTCACTCCTTAAAAAAATAAAAATAAAAAACCTTATTTTGTAATTAAACCCGCTTAATGGTAAAAATATCATTTCTTTATTTCTATTGTCTTGTATTTTTGCAACTATAGTAACACACAGAGCCCCCTACCCCCACCCCACCCCACAACCCCCCCCCCCTATTTTACTATTATTTAAAAATTTGTTATTTTGTTTATTCTGTTTCTTGTTTTTCCAAAAAATAAATTTCTAACTCTTAAATACATAAATTATACCAAAATGAATTGGGTTTTGATTTTTGAACTAATTTTATTTACGAGAGACAGATTAAGATAACAAAAAAAGAAGATAATACAATAAATAAATAAACAGCAAATTGCCTTGGCTGCCAAAGGGGAGATTGGCGGTAAGTGAAATGATCAGAAAACAAATCAATGTTACTGTTAATTTGCTATGTATGTGACTGACAGTATGTAATACACAAATACAGCAAAAATAGAGGGGTAGAGGTATTGAATTTTTCTCTCCTTTTTATCAAAATAGTGTGGGTTTTTAGGATACTTTTCGAATTCATGATTGTCTTCCGACAGAGCTAAAATATGCATACGATTTCAATTTGTATTTAAAATTAGTATTTAGAAGAAAAGTTAGGGTTTAAGAAAATAGAAAGGTTTTATGATAAATAAATAATAGGAAACCGGTTAAATATAATTCAAACAAAAAAGTGAAAACGATTAATAACTTGTGTGTATACTTACAAACTATTTAGTTTTTTTACTCATTTTAATCAGGGGTAACACTGAAATTTTAAAAATATATTAATTTGGGGTGTATATACTATTTTTAAGGGGTGAAAATATTACCACTCTTTTACTATCTCCCACACGCCATCATCTTCTTTACTTCTCTTTCTGCTTTCATCATCTTTCACGATTTAAGTTTGTCTACAAGCCTTATCTTCATCTTCGCATTACAAGAAAATTGGGTTATAAGGACGAATTTTTTTAGGACGAATAAAATTCATCTCAATAGAACGTCTATTGGGACGAAACATATTATTCGTTCCTAAAAAGGAAAATTTTGATGAGACTTTAATGGGCGAAAAATATTTGTCCCAATAGAATGTCTATTGGGACGAAAAAAATTATTCGTTTCTAATAAGTGCAAAAATGACTAGAGTTTTAGGGATGAAAAAAATTTGTCTCAATAAAATGTGTATTGGGACAAAATAAATTATTTGTCCCAGGATGTCTATTGGGAGGAAATAAATTATTCGTCCTTAAGAAGTTTGAGTTTTTTTTAAAAAAATAAAATAAAATAAAATAAAATAAAAAAGTTTGAGATTTAGGGACATATTGGGACAAAATAATAATTGTTGCTAATAATGATTTATCAGGACTATATTTTTCCTTTTTTAAGTTTTTCCTAAGAGACATATTAATAATTAAATTTTATTCACTTTTTTATATTAATTACTATAGATTAATTCAAAAAATTATGAAAAAAAATATATTATTTTTATTTATAATTATAATTATAAGAATCTAAAATGCAAAACCACTTTTTAAAAAAGTCGTAGTACATTTCCCTTCCCTTTTGTTATAGGGATTCAAGTCTTATATTTATCTATTAAATTGTAAAATGTAGTGAAACATCTCTCTACTCCGAGTACGATTAATGATATGTCATTCGATCCGACAATATATGGTTTTTTTAAATATTTTAATTAAATGCTAAAATAAACGTTAATTTGTCTATCATATAAAATAAAATTTATATTATTGGAATTTATCTACAAATAAAATTTTGATTTAAAAATAATCAATAAAAATTTAATTACATATATAGTTTATATCGGTTCCGTTCCTATTAGAGTAACCTTATATAACTTTATCAGGATATTGAATATGAGCCACTCATTTATAAAAGTGATTTGATAAATGCATACATATCAAGTTAAAGTATGTAAAACAAGTGGCTTACATCCAATATCCTTATATAATTCTATCAGGGCATCCTCATATGAAAATTTCGATAGTTTAAACATTATGCAATTATTAACATAATGATTAAGGTTTTGCTTCTACAACCTGATGCATCAGGTTCTGCTCCTAATGCGAACAAAATGAAATAATTACTGGGTGTTGATGAGAGGGATGTAGCGGTGGACCCGGTGTTTGGGTGGATGAGTGAGAGGGTGGGATGGGGCGGGACTCTGTGAGATTGATTTTATTTTTTTAATAATTTTGCTCATATTTCGTTCCATAGAATGTCTACGGGGACAAAAATTATTTAATATTTCATTCTTATAGGCTGTCAAAGGGGTGAAAATACAAATTTCGTCCCTATAGGTTGTCAAGAGGGACAAAAAATTTCGTCCCTATATATTATCGAAGGGGACAAAACAAATATCATCCCTATATTATTTCGTCCCTATAGCAATATAATTTGGTATAAAAACTTATTGCGACCCACCTAATACGATGTAATTTGAAACGAAAAAACTATATCTGAATTTATAATTGAGTGGTGGGATCTAACAATAAAGGGGCACATAACTTAAGAAAGGGCTGGGTCATGTGTGGTAATTTGGTAACTTTAAAATTAAATTGAAAGAATGGATATTGGGTTTGGACACTTGACAACTTGTTGGGCTTGAATAAAAGGGGCTTGATTTGTTCTTTGGGAGCTGCTGCTGTCTATATTTAGTAACTCAATAAAGTGTGCCTTTTCAAAAAAAAAAAATAAATAAATAAATAAAAGAAGGGAATTTATTGTTCAAGTTAAAGTTAAAATTTCAGAGAAAGGGATTAAATTGATAAATATATGCTAATTTAGTGGTCACGAGTAGAGATACATATTTATCCCCGGCCCCAATTTCCCACGTCCCTATCCCCATTTGAGGATTTTTTTTTTTTTTTTTATTAGAAAATGGGGAAATAGGGGGGAATAATGATAAAAAATCATCCTCAAATTAGGGGATGGGGATGAGGATGGGGGAGGGGACCCCTCCCCATCCTCTTTTCCCCATTTCCCCCCACAATTATATTGAAATAGGGATGGGGATGGGGATTGGGGGAGGTCCCCTATCCCCATTTCCTCCAAACATATATAAATATAATTATAATATATATATATATATATATACAATCCCGTTCTTATTTATGCATCCTGATATAATTTTATCAGGATATTGAATGTGAGCCACTCATTTATAACAGTGATTTGACAAGTGTATACATACCAAGTCAAAGTATGTAAAACGAGTGGCTCACATTCAATGTCTTTATATAATTCTATCAATGCGCACTAATAGGAAAATTTATATACATATATATATAGATATATATATATATATTTATTCTTTGAAAACCATAACTCCCTAAGTATATACACATTTTATATAAATTGAACTAATGAATTTTTTTTTGTATTTATAATGGAATGTTTGTTTTTTTAGTTTAATTTATAAATTTTAATCAAATGGAGAAATAAAGGAACGGGGGAAACGGAAAAATGAGGAATGGGGAATTGGGGTGGGGATGGGGATGGATATAGGTCCCTCCAAAATTCTTCATCCCCATTTTTCTCAAATAAGGAAATGAGAGGGATGAGGAAAGGGTCTGGAAAATAGGGATGGAGGGATCTATATCCATTCTCATTCCCTAAATATACATCTTTAGTCACGAGAACTGAAAACACAAATTTGAGTACTAAAATGAAATTGTGAGCAAATTTTGAAAAAATAAATAAGAAAACGAAGGTGTCGCTACCGTAAGAGTAACTGTGTACAGCTCATATACAGAACTGTGAAGTGTGAATGGTGCAACGTGCAAGTATGTGAAGACTGAAGAGTGGCAGGCAAATGTCCGCAGAGATTTTAAGTCAAGTGAGGTGTTTTAGGAGCAACTGAGTGCACACAAATAGAGGTTTGGTTAAGTTGATGTTGACAGCAATATTATTGCTATTGGGCGCGAGGGAGCAGCGTGATATGTGGACCCACCTTTAAGAACCCTCCATCATCCAAGTTCGAGTGTTAAAACATGTATATGGATATATCAATTTTCCTAGGTCCACCTATAGTGTGGATGTTGTCCCACCTTGTGTGGGTGTTTATCTCTCCTTATGTGAGTGCTCTCTTTTCCCATCAGTGGGAGCTGCTCTCTGAGCCGTACTCATTAGCGTGTCTATCCTCGTAGGATCCCAACTATTGTAATCTAATTCCAATTACTGTAATCCAATTGTTGTACTTTAATTGTTGTATTTCCTATAAAAAAAACAAAAAACAAAAAACAAAAAATAAAAAACACTTATCGTTATGCATTTAAATTTATTTAGGGTTTTTTTTTTTTTATTTTACTGCAGGGTACATAAAAGATAAAAAGTTTCAGAAAAAATCACATTAATAGTGGGTGTAACGAGTAAATTGATGTACCTAGACTTAATAAAATTTCACACAATCCATTAATACGATCCAAAACTATTCAAAAATAGCGGTTGATAAGTCTAATTTATCGGATTGAGTTGTTAATAGATCAATCCATTAAAATCCATAATATAATGGGTCGGTTTTTGGTTTACTTTTAAAAAATCATTAATTTGTTATAACCCATTGATATAAGGATATTTTAATAAATATAAATATATATTTATATATATGTTTATGAAATTTATTAAAAATAATCTTTGTATATACTGACTCAATAGTAAATAAATTTATTGAAGTTGTTGAATTTATTAAAAAAAAAAAAATCTCTATAATAACAGTTAGGATATATTTTAATAATTAATTAAAAAAAATAAATTAAAAATTCTTAAGTGTAAGTGAGGATTAAGATTCTCAATCGCAATATAATAATGAAGATTTATAGAAGTCATGTTAGATTTCATTTTCAAATTGTTTATTTTGGTTTTTCTTAAAATAAAATGTTTTCGATAAAATGTTGGAGCATATGGTGAACTTGATTGCATGAGTTTGGTCATGCTTGGGTACTATTATTTTGCAATAGGTCTGGTCAAGTTAGGTTTTATATTTGAACCCATTAAGTTAACGGGTCGTGTTCAGGTACAATTTTAACACGATCCAAATATGAAATGGTACGAATTCGTAAAATCACGACCCATTGTTAGGTATAGATGTACTGATGGTTCATTGTCTTGAGCATTAATTTGCACAAAGCATGCAGTACTTTAAGACATGAGTTATTGATGCTCGAACAAGAATTTGATGAAACTGATACAGGAGACTTAAACGCAACATTAATTGAAGAAGTTGATGAGGAGATCCACAAAGGACTAAACAGTCACTGAGGAATTTTGTTAAGTTTGCAGAAACTATAGTCCTTGAATTTTTTGGCTTTATATTTTGGAGGATTTTCTTCATCAAGAAGATCGGCAATCGGACCCACCACCAATTCACTCGGAGGCTCCAGGAAAACAGGCCACGACATCCTCGTTCTTTCCTTGTCAACCGTTGTTCTGTGTAAAACCGCTTTATATTTGCCATTGCTAAGAATCTGCACATTTTAATGAACATCTTTTACTACCAAATCATATTAAACTATAATTGTTTATTCGTTGTAAGGTAACAAAAACGTATAGATAATTAAAGAATTGAAGAAAGGACCTCAATCTGATCACCAATGTGGATGATGAGAGCGTTGGGGATGTATTTGGCGTCGATCCAACGGTCATCCTTGAAGACTTGGAGTCCAGGAACTTCATTAGGAACAAGAATGGTGATGGCAGAGAGATCAGTGTGAGCCACCACACCAAGCGCCAGATCAGGACGAGGACATGGTGGGTAATAGTTTATCTTCATCATGTATTCCACCTCCTCACCACCCGACGCTTCTTTAAGTCGATGCCCTTCTAGTCCCAAGCCTATCGAAAGCCCCTGAAACAGCTTGTCCACCACCTCTCCCATGTACTTTGCATACTCCTCATTCACCTCTCTGCATGCATTGTAATATTAGAGATCCGGAACATGTTTACTAATCAGGAATGAAACGAAAGAGAAAATGAAAAAGAACCAAGTTTCATGGGAAATGCAATCCGGAAAAAGAACTTGATTCCTTGGCTAGGAGTGGAATCAGGTTCCTCTTTCGGAAGAAACTTAATAATCACATATCAGTTCTAATTAAGTTTCATTTCCCAGGATCCCTCATTAAAAAGAAAAGAAAAAAAAAAACCTGTAAGATGGAGGAATCTTGGGCCAGAAGCGGTAATTGATAGAAGAAGGAGGCCAAATCTTGTGGAAGAGATGATCAACCCAAGATTTCTTTCCTTCAACTTCTTTTTGGAGTTTGGAGCCATAGCCTTCAATACTTTGAGAACCAGGTGGTTTTGCATAAGCTTCTTTTTCTTCCTGAGGAAGCTCGAAGAATTGTCTCCCAACAGCCTGCAATCTGCTTATAACATCGTCAGGTATTCCATGGTTTACAATCTGGAATATGCCCCATTCACGGCTGGCCTTGGCCATCAAACCCACCACTTTTTCGACATTTGGATCGCTTATGTCGATCGTTGGTATTTCAGGTACTATCCCGTGATATGTTGTGATTGCAGGCTGTTCTATCTCTGGCCTGATGAATTCTGAAGGAATGCTGTCTTTTAAATTGCATATGCTTGCAACTGCTTGAACGCTCTCCACGGCCATAATATCAGAAAAGAAACCACCGATGACTGATGATATCCAGTAGTGTAGTTTTTGAAACAAGTTATGAGAAAAAAGCTTGTCAAAAATAATAATTATATAAACCAAGTGGAGAGAGTTTCTGCAACAATATTGACGTGGACTATTTCAGTTCACTTGTTAGAGCTAACAACCATGCAAAGGACATGACACGTTGTGGGTGATTTATTTCGCTATTATGAAATGTACATATATATTTGTCTAACCACACCCATCAATCGTCTAAATATTTCCGTATAGGTTCGCCTACGTTGATATTTTTAAAAAATAATAATAAATGCCCTTAAGTCTAATTGGTATGACCCGACTATTAGGTTTGGCAACTAACTAGCTAGGACTCTTTTAAAATCCAAACCTATATATCTAATCTATCTAGTCTATTAAATCAATCTTAATTAAATCAATCACAAAAGGAATTAAATTTCAATGAAAATGTGATATTGGCACCCAAAAATCTAATTTCTAGTCTATGTTTTCTTTTCTTTTTAAAAAATATTGTAAAACTATCCTTTAAAATGACTTGATAAAAAGAACTGGTACTTCTTTTGAGAGAGAAATATATAATAAGTGAAAATGTTGAATAATCATCATAGATTCATATATAGTTTGAGATCTCGAAGAGACTGGACGCTTGTGACTTGTCACTTCAAAAGAAGGCAGCATACAGCATACCTTTATTGATAATTTTATATATACAGTGCAACACACCCAAAGGAAATTTCAAAACAGAAAAAACTTAAAGATGGTAAAGATGTGAAGATGTAAATAATTAGAGCTCTGTCGTACTCACAATTTCGTAGAACAATTTTGCTCCCTCTATGCTTCTCAAGTAGTACAAACTTAAAGAATCATCTAACCTAATTTTTTGTTTTATACACAATTTTACAGTGAGAAATGAGAAATCGAGAAGGCAAAAAAATTGACTTTAAATTATTAAAAAGTATTAATTTTTATAGACATTCTCGTATTCATTCGAAAAGACATAGATATATATCTCTTTTTAATAGATATATTATTAAGAAAAATTAAAAAAAGATATGACTTTTAAGAAATAATACATCATTTATAAAAGGGTACAATCTTTATAAAATGACACTATTTTTATTTTATTTTTTTTAAAGTTATAATGCTTAACCAATTTATTTATATAAATTCAATTGGGGTATTGGGAATAATTTTCTCATTTAATAATTAATGTTTTTTTTAAAGTCAATAATTAATGGTTCATATAAATATTAATAATAATAAAACCATTTTCACACACAATTTGTTGTAAAAACTCGATTTCCTGTTGGATAACGCCAATGCCAACAGAACTGAAAAGAGATCAGTTAGATTTAATTCAATTCAAGAGTTTACTAACGTTAGGAATTAAATATAGAAACAAATTGATTACAAAAAAAAACCTTCTATTTATATATTATGTTGCTTTAGTAATTGAAGTTATTTTAGGAAAAATAAATGATTTAATTTTTAAATTAGAAAAAATTTAGTAAACACTAAAAGTAAATGAATGTTCCTTTTCCTTATTTATTTATTTTAAGTATTAGATTAATTACGGATTTTTTTTTTAGGAGAAGGAAGACTCGAACTTGCAAACTCGCGGTACAAACATGAAGGGTTTACCATTAAACCAACCTCATCTCGTCATTTCCCTATTTAAATTATAGATTACTAAACATGCTCTTGAGTCTATATAACATTCATTTACCCATAAGTACAGATTAATTAGTTCCATTTTATTATAGAGTTTCTCTACTTCACACTTCTTGTCTAAAGACAATCTAATTTACAAAATTAAAGTTATAAAATTTCTAAATACGCTTCATTTTATACCGAAATACCCTTTTTATCTTTTCATACTCTTTTAATAAATCTTTCTCCTATCATGGTGGTCTTGAAATAACAATTTCATAACCACCCCCACAGCCACATGTTTCAAATGGGTCCACAACCCCACATTAACAAATACCCACATCCAATATGAATATATGGCTGTAGTTGGACGTACATAACTTATAATTTCAGAATATTCTTACTAGATAACCACCCATATTTTAATATCATTTATTTTTAGAACTTCAATTGGAAAGGCTTGTCCAAAAAACCCTTGATTTTTTTTTTATTTTTTATATTCAATTATTCCATGGAGGTAATTGTCAAGATTTTTGATATTAAAACTATATTATTTTTTTATTTTATTTTTATCTTTTCAGTTTCATTTCTAAAGATACAATTAACTATTTTTTTAAAATAAAAACTCATTTTCTTGAAGTTTTCTTATTTGTTATTAAATATAAAAACAATTATAAAAATTACAAGTTTAAAACTAATTAAATTTTTACTTTTTAGGTAATGTTGGCTTCTAGTTCTATTAACGGTAGGGATGACAATTTAACCCACACCCACGGGCACCTGCCCGAACCCGACCCTGTAAGGTCGGCTTTGGGTGGTGAATTTACAGGGTTGAGTTTGGATGGTGAATTTATGACTTGCAAACCCGTGAACCCGTAAAATAAAAACCCAATGGGTTTAGGTGCAAGTGTGGGTTGAGAAAACAAACTTGCGGGTGAACCCGTGAACCCGTATAAATAAAAATTATATAAATTTTATTATTTAAAATATTGTAAATTTAAACTCCAATTAAATCTTTTTAACCATATAGAGAATAAAATATAAAAACTTCACTCATTCTAAGTTTGAGAATTACAATTATCAACTCTCATTTATATATAGCTAATGATAGGTTACACTTGTTGGTTTTACTTTAATGAAACATCGTACTTGCTTATTTATTTTGCATTTAGAGATCCATTTGGAGTTTTACTTAGTAGTGCTTTATATTATTATGTTTATAATTCTCCATGATATATTATAAATAAAGAGGAGTTTTGTATTGTATATATAAAAAAAATATAAAATATTTAAAATATATTTTATTGGTTGGTGGGTGTGACCCGCGAACCTGCAAACCTGCATAAAACCCGTATGTGAGACCCAAACTTGAACCTGTTTATTTTTCATGGGTTCGCGGCGGACGGGCGTGGGTAAGGAAAATTTTCATGGGTGGAGTTTGGATTTTGCAAAACCCGCCCGAACCTGACCCGTTGACATCCATCCCTAATTAAGGGTATATTTGGTATGGCATTTTAAGTATAGCTTCTAGAGTAGATCTTTTATTGAATAAAGCTTTCAAAAAAAAAAAAATTCTTCTTTTGACAATCCAATTTTTTCTTTTTACACTTTTTTTCTAAAAATATTTCATTCTTAAAATTTAAATTTAAAAATTTTCTAAAAAAACTTCCTTTTGTTCCAAGATTATCCTTTTTATCTTTTAGTACTCATATTATAAATACACTCCATTTTTAAAAATAAATTTCTAAAGACAATCTATTTTATTTTAATAAAAGTAAGAACGAACCATCGTAACTTTTGGATTCATTCCATGAGTAATCTTTTTTGAATTAAATTATTAAAAAAAGAAATTATCTCTTCTAAATCATTAGATTAAATATTACATATTAAACACTTTCTCCTAAATTTTTAATCACCATAGGTTAACCATCTCTCTTTTAATACATATCTCTAATTTTTTATCTTCATTCTTTCTCAAGTAAGGCTAACAGTTAAGAAAAAAAAAAAAACTTATGAATAAACTTGATTTTTAGGAACCCTATATATGTATATATATATATATAATTAAAAAAATAATTAAAAAAAAAAACTCAAAAAACAAGTACCTTGTTTAAGGAAAAAAAAATAGAAATATGAAAATGTTTTTTGTTACTTTTATAGGTATATGTGATTGTCTAGAAAACTTTAATTCTTTCATTAGACTATCTCCAATGCATATGCCAATGTCAATGCTAAATTTGGCACAAAATATAGTGAAATGTTATATTTGGCATATCATTTTAGTAATGTACTCTAATGCAAAATTCTATTTGACATGTTATTTTTTATTTTTTAATTATTAAAAATTATAAAACAAATACAACAAATGCATTCAATATTTTATTAGAATTGTTTTAATCTCAATTTTTCCTACCAAATTTGTTAAATTTTTATTATTTAAAATTAAAAAGACAGCAAATATGGCTGCATTTATTGTTGTGCCAAATTTGGTATATGCTATAAACCGTGCCAAATACACCGTGCCAAATTTGGCACAGTTTATAGCATATATCAAATTTGACACAGTTTTTAGTATTGCATTGGATCATTTTTTTTTTTTTTTTTTACTTTTTACTAAATTATAGCATTAGCACAACAATTTAACATTGCATTGGAGATACTCTTAGTCTTAAAAATTCTGAGTTTAATCGAATCTAGTTACAACCAATCTAAGTTTTCATATATCTTTTTTTTTTTTTTTGAAAAATAAGGTATTTGTATTGACTTTTTAATATATATAAATATATTTATTTATTTATTTATTACTGTTAGTAAAAAACCAAAATATTAATAAGCTTTCTTTTTTTCTTTGACTATAAATCAAAGATTGATCGAGAATGGAGATAGGATTTTTTTTTTTTTTTTGAGAGAGAGAGAGAGAGAGAGAGAGAGAGTGAGTGTGTGTGTGTGTGTTTAATATGGTAATAACATATTTAGGAAAGAGGGAGTTTAATAAGTAATATTTTATCTAATGATTTATGAGAGAGAATTTCAGTTTTTAATAATTTAATTAGTTTGGAGTGTCTTTAGAATTTTTTTTGTCTTATTTAGTAATTTTAATTCAAGTTTAAATTGTCATTAATAAAAAAAATGGAGTGTAAATAGAGGAATTGGAAGGAGAAACTCTAAAAGAAAAAAAGCTTTAAGTTGTATAAATTACAAAAATGATGTTGAAAATGTATTTTTTTTTAAAATAACTTTTGGTTGTGTAAATTACAAAAAAGTGTTGACAATGTATTTATCATGAAAAAGTTGTATGGTGGAATATCTAAAATTTATAAAGGGTAATTGAGACAATTCATAAGTTTAAAAAAAAAAAACCCAATAATAGCTTTTTGGTAAAGCCAAAATTATGCGCTTCTTCTAGTAGACATATAATAGTTTATATAAAGGGTAGTTGAGACAATTTATATATTGAAAAAAGTTGTTTTGATTTTTACCAAACAACAACAAAAAAGCTTCAAAACAGTTTATAACATTAAAAAATCGCTTTTGGCCTTTACAAAAGTCATACCAAACACACACTAAGGCTCTCCGTCAACTTCATAGTTCATAACTTCATATAAAGGGCTCCTTCAATATAACACGAGTTCCTACTATGGTAGACTCCATCTTGGATTATGTAGGCCACTTGCGATAGAGGTGTCCACCTTGGACCGTGGAGGCCATCTGCCTTATTTTTACATATATAAAGGGTGTTTTGGATTCCATTGGTTCTTTTTTTAAAAAAAATTGATCTATATATGTCGTCCACCTCAGGATGGATGATGAAGATCTATCTATCTATTTTATTTTAGAAAACCAATATTTTTATCCTTTTTTTAAATGATTTCCATGATAAATTTGGAAATGGACAGTGGAGATCGGATTTTTTCTTTTATTTATAAATGAATCTCCATCATCCATCTCCATCTTGAGATGGATGATGAAGATCTATATTTTTTTTCCTTCTTTTTGTATTAATTTAAGTTAATGACATTGTGATAATTTCAATGAGGGGTATAATTATAAATGACTTTTTACTGGCCAAACTTGGTCAACCACATAAAATTAACGGAATTTACTAACGTATGGTTAGTGTCGTTTTTTTTTTTGTTTAAAGTTGAAGTGTCATTTAAAAAAAAAAAAAAAAAAAAAGTTTATATATATGAAAAACTTAGGTAGGGTATAAGGTCATGTATGTTACATGGGATGGGATGAAATTCGTTGCTTGCATGATATGTGAATTTTTAATCCCATTCAAACAACTTATCTCACATTGGTGGGACTAATTAAGACCAGTTTGACATTGATGTAGCTTTTTAAAAATAATCATTGTTAGCTATACTGAAGAAATAATATGCTGTGAAGTAAATCAGACAACTGTTTGGTTAATGTTACTGTTAACACTGCTGTTAGACTAAAAAACAATATACATATATTTGGTAAATTATAATATTAATGTTGTGAATTTATATAATAACTAAAAAATATACGATTTTTTTTTTTTCAAAAGAAATGTATGGAAATTGAAATGTTTATTTAATTCAAATGTCAAGAAAAAATTATATAACATTTAATTCAAATGTTAAAAATAAATAAATATAAAAAATAAATATTTTTTAATAATTCACATTTCCGACATGTGTATTAGTATTAACAAACTGTAAGTCGAGCATCGAAAAGTCAAGAATTAGTTATTAAGATTGATAGGTTTTAAAACTTTTATCGTCTTTTGGACTTTTTTGTATACACGAACATAATGAGGGATTTGTTTTCATACCTTTGAAGAACACTCTTTAGTTTTTTTTTCAATCCTTCACCACTAAGCCTTCCGAGTTATGTCTCGCGATTTAGCAACTGTGTATGTGGGCACGTCAAGGATTCTGGGAGTACTTGAATGGATGCTTGAGAGATCCGAAAGATAACCCTTTATCTCCTATGATGAATTCGGCCAAAGTAGGGGAAAAATAATTTCTTTTTCTTTCCTCTCTCTAGCTTGTCGCAACCATCTCTCTCTTTTAGGTTTAGGTTAGTTTATTTTTCCTGATAAGTATATCTTATATACTAGAATCCTAGAGTTTAGTAAACCAAGTCAAAATAAGATTATAAATCCTTTTTGGTTTGGGCGGGTTGATTGGTTTAACGGTTTGGGTGCCCACCCCTACTAGCAGTTGTGCATTTGGTTGTATAAACGAAAAAAATTAATATCAACTCTACATAATTAAATAATAATAATAATAATTGAAAAGCACGCAAACGATTTAGATGAAGACCGAACATAATGACATAAACCGTAAATTCGATTGCAACTTGGGTAAGCTTGTATCTCATGTCCTTGAATGTCTTGCACACTTTTAAAATTGAGCATGTTTTGTCCATCCTCCTCCGATCAATTCATTTAAATTGTATTATATTTGTATTATTTAAATAAATAGATTATAGCGATGTCATATCATTTGGCCAAAGTAGAATTACTTTTTCGGATAACCTACCGGGCACATTTTTATTGTTTTCATTTTCATAATACAATTTTCAATACATGCTACCAGATGCATTTTCGAATTTGGAAATTGAAATAAAAAATACAGTTTTCATTTTTGTTTTTCTTTTTGAAAAACCGTAAATGAAAAATGCTTACATGATACATCCTTTACTTATTGTAGTTCATGAACCGGTTAGTTCAATACGACTTTGGTTTAATAGAAACAATAACGACATCATTTGATATCTTCTCAGTTCGCATTAAAGCACAGAGATTTTTTTTTTTTTTTTTAAAACCGGTACTAAAACCCAGAATAATATTTTACAAGATAAGGGTAAATTACCCTGGTGGCCACCACTTTCAGGCATAAATACCAGTTTAGTAACCACTTTTACCAATGCACCAAAATGACCACTTTTGGTAGACATGTCGTTAACGGTGGTCATTCCGTCAATTTTCTAACGGAATTGCTGATGTATTGCTGATGTGGCAAAAATAATTCACTATTTGTATATGAAAAGTCATTTTTGCCCTTACCATCTTCAAACTTCATCATCTTCAAATAAACCAAAGCCATCATCTTCAAACTTCATCTTCTTCAAACAAACCCATCCGAATTTCTAGAAACAAATTTGAACCCACCCAACCCCACAAAGTGAATTTCTAGATTCGAACCCACCCAACCCAAACAAATTTGGATGGAATCGTACCCATCCATATCCAACATCATCTTCATAGCCAACAAACCGACCATATCCAACATCATCTTCAAACTTCATCATCTTCAACCACTACAAATCAACCGAATCGAACCCCATATCGGCACTGACTTTTATCTCTCTCTCTCTCTCTCGTTCACCGACAAGATCGAGCGCCGATCTCCTCCATTGGATGGACGGTGGGTTTGTTTGTGAATCTATTGTGTTCGTAGTTTGGTGATGATGATGAATAAGAGATTGGGGAGAGAGAAGAGTTGAGATTAGTGTTTGGGGTTTGGAGAGAGTTGAGATGAGAGATGGTTGTGGATGAGTGGTGTAGCTGATGATGTTGAAACCCAGGCATTCATAATTGATGTATGAATATTGGATTAAAAGACATTTTTGCCCTTACAAATAGTGATTTTTGTTTGCCACATCAGCCATACATCAGCAATTCTGTTAGAAAATGGACGAAATGGTCACCGTTAACGACATGTTTGCCAAAAGTGGCCATTTTAGTGTATTGAATAAAAATGGTTACTAAACTAGTATTTATACCTGAAAATGATGGCCAGTTGTGGTTTTCTATTCAATTCCTAATTTGAGACTTGAAGTTGGTCACCGAAAAATGAGTTCAATCAAAACTCTCTCTTTATTTACATTCAGAGCCTCCTCACCTCCCTAGATTCACAAACCCCAACAAATCACCACCGTCCATCAGCAGCCCACTACGCTACAAGTACAAACCGCAAAGACTCTTAATCCAACCCAGCAAACCACTTCGCTCTGTCTCAATCACACATTTCTCAGAAACCCACTTCAGGTTTCTCATCCCACAACAGATTTCTAGAGTTTTAAAGGAAAAAGCTGTGGTCTTTTTAGTTGGGTCCTTCAATTTCTTGGGTTGTTTTGGTTTAAATGCCAGGCCAAGCCTGGCGCTGCCTTACAGTCTTACACGATGAGCGAAGCCGGAGAGAGTCCAGAGGAGAAGAGAGAGAACACCCAAATGGGGAAAACTGAGGAGGAGGAGAGGAGTGAGAAGATTTTGGAGACAGAGCCGAGAAATGTGGAAGCTTTGAAGGTGATTGTGCATGGGAAGATGAGGATAGGAAAGACCAAGGCGGCTGTGGAGTATGTGGAGCGATTGATTGATATCGAACCCAAAGAAGTCGAATGGAGGCTCTTGCAGGCACTGTGTTATGAGTTGACGGGGCAGTTGAGCAAGGCCAAAAGATTGTTTAAAGAAATCTTAAAGAAGAGGCCTCTTCTGCTTAGAGATTTGCATGTATGGTACTTGAATTTTAGCATTTTTTCTTTGTTGCTAATATATGATTAGTAGTTTTTCTGCATAATTGTGCAATGCCTATGATATATAGTTAGTTGTTTGTGTATGGAATTTAGGAGGTGTAAAAATGTAAAATTTTGGGCATGTACACATATCTTTTACATTTATGCTTATTGGTTCAAGCTGATGGGTTTATTTGAGTGATATATATTTCATTGTTAAATTTAGTCATGTTTGACACTCAGGCGACTCAGCTTGGAAGTACTTGAACTTACAAGGTGCAGAGTCTATTATATATATATGGATTTATATTTTGATTTTGACAAGAAATTCTTTACTCTGTCCTTACCTTGTTGACATGCTTCATTAGTATTAGGTTTAATCTCTTTATGCTTGGCTCTTTCCTTGGAAATTCTTGCTTACTAGTTTTAGCCTGACTTTTCAAAATCCTTAGAATGATATCTGATGACCTATTTGCAGCATATAGTGACTATAGTCAGTAAACTACCATATTGTAGATCTTAAGATTTCTCATCACACTGCAGCATTTAAGTTGATGTTTTTAGGTCAAAGAAGTACCGGATAATTTTTTTCTGTTGCATTTATTTTATTGAAATTACAATGATTGGTTAGATGAATGCATCAATATTGAATTGGTGTTGTTCTTGTTTAACAATTCATTTGGGTGTACTACATTGATTGTATCTGCAGTTTCTAGGATCAGTTTTGCGAAATCTTTGAAGAGAGTATATGGATAAATTTATTTGTCATGTCGATTCTGTTCCTAAATGTACATACGATGTTCGGTCTTGTTCATGCTCACTTCAACATTTATATTGGTTTGTGTTATTGAGAAATGGTTAACCATTTTTTAATCGATTATGAAAGTTTTTCAGCTTTAGGGAGTATTCTTAGGGTTCACCATAGGATTGTATTCTGTTATTGAATCTATTATGAAGTTTGGCCTTATTTCCATTGGCCATGAATGACAAATTCTGTCTTCATAATAATAAATATATGATTAATAAGTAGAAAATGATAAAAGTAATTACAATAATGAATTGTCATCAGCAAACTTAAAAACCTCACTAGTAAATATTAAATTTAAAAGAAAAAAAAAATTAGTTTGCTTAATGTTCCATAAGGGTGCGTTTGGCACGGACATGGGACAGGACAAGGCGGGATGAGATAGGACAGGACAGGCTGTTCTGTATTGTGTTTGGAAGGCCTTGGATGGAACTGTTCACTATACTGTTATGCGTTTGGTATGGTTGGAACAGGATGAGACAAAAGGTTCAAATGACCAAATTGCCCCTATTGTCCTATATATTTGATTTTATTAAATAAATATATTTATATGTCATATTTAATAAAAATAATAATATTGTAATTGAAAAATATTCTTAATTAATAATTGTGAAGGATTATTTTTGACAATTCCCCAATTTTTTTCTTTTTGGTAAAAAAAAAAAAAATCCACATTGAAATTGAGACAAGAACGGATAGAATAAGACAGGTCACTTGAAACCATTTGCAGGAGTTGAAATTGCCAAATCATGACAAGAAAAGCAATCTCCAATAACAAACCCGGTTGTTGTAGTTTGTATTAGATTGATCAGAGAGAGAGAGAAACGAGAATGAGAGAATGAGAGAAGGCTAGTTGATTGGGTTAATTTGTTCCTTCTCCTTCAATCAACCCAAAACTGCTTGTATTAGCAGCTTCCCAGATGCCTAATTGTCATGATGCAACTTTGAATCTACTAGCACTGTGGTATAATTTTCCAAAAGGCATTTCCAAGAGTGATGATATCTCTAACTCACTTTCTCAGGGTCTGGCATTGATGATGCACAAAAACCATGAAGGCCTTGCTGTTTTTTTTGCTTTAAGCACCGGTATCCAGAAACCAACTAGTCCTGACTAATCCGTGTCGAGCCGTGTCGGCCTACTAAGGGGTAAAACTCTCCCAATGCAGGTTTTCTCCATTCACAAGACTTGAACTCGAGACCTTGTTTAAGGGGAAGGAGTACCGAACCACTAGAACCAACCTGCGTTGGTGGCCCTGCTGTTTTTCAGATGCTAACAAATGCACTAGAAGACAAAAGAGAGTAACTGAGGAGTGGAACATAAAACTTCTAATTGCCCAAATGCATGTTGTAAAGGTTTTGTAAAATGATTCCCTGTAATCCTTTGGAGGGAAGAGAGGGTAGATTCAGTGAATCTGTTGCCATTTATCGTGCTTGCATTGGACTGGTTCATTCTTTAGATTGGAACCACCACCTCAAAGTAGAGTTGAATTCACCGTAAAGAAGAGAAACGAAATACTGTTCAATTTCTGGGATTTAAAGATGAAAATTAGAAAATTTAATATATTCCATCATTCTTAAAATCAATTGTCCCATCTAAAAATATCACTTGTCTTGCAGGGGGGAATTGGAGGAGGGCTTAAAGAAATTTCAAGTCCTCGGGATTTCCGTCCTTACCTTTGCACTCTTTGAATGCTCTTGCTAAAAAAAAAAATAGGAGGGGTGAAGTTTTCACCATTTATTTTGTTGCCTTGGCCGCAAAAACGAAATCTAGGGAACGGCTGCAAAAGGAGTTTGAAGCTAAATTCTCATACAAGAAGTAAAACCACCATGGTACGTTTTGTCTTCCTAGAGATGGGAGGGAAATGGTTGACCTGAGCTGTGACTCATTTGTGGAAAATATATGGATCATGGGGTTAATTGAGTGTCCTGGATAATGGGGTTGTGGATGTATCTGATGATTTTAGTTGCCTTGAGTTGCAGGTTAGTCTAATACCGGTACCGGAGCAGTGCTTGTTAGCCCCATCGGATTGGAAGTGGCCAGTGGGACAATTTGAGTTATAAGTAAATGAGCAATCTTGATTGGAAGCAAATGGATGGTGGATAAGAAATTAAAGTCACAATTTCAATTTTATAGCCTAACCCAAAGTTAAGCATAATTTTTAAAGTGAATCTTAGACAAAACGGATAACCACTTTTCAAATTTATTATCTAACAACTTTTAAGGTGTGAATAATATGGGGAAATTGTATAAACTTTTCATGAGTTTATTCAATATTGCACTCATCGGCAATTTTTGTTAAAATTGTACAAACCTCCCCTGATTTCTGTTGACTAACCACTGACTTGACGTTCGATTAATTTTGAAATATGAAATGTCTAAATTACTCTTGAATGATTGATTATTTTATTATAATAATATAAAATTTTAAAATTATTGAAAATTAAATTAATTAATTAAAAAATAAAATTAAAAACATGGGAGGAGATCTGCTCAAAATTGAAAAAATAAAAAATAAAAATTTAAACTTTTATTCAATCTTTATTAAGAAATCTAACGTCGAACAACTCAAACCTAGATATGGTTTCATGAATCCATGCAATTGTTTGCCAAATCTATTTGTTTCACTCAAACCTAGATAAGGTTTCAAAAAGGAATCCCTGCAATTGTTTGCCAAATCTATTTGCCAAAAAAATTAATTTATCCCTCAATTAAATTATGTGAACCAAAAAAACAATTTTTTATTATTATTATCTTAGATGACTGCTCCAATCTAGAGGGATTGCTCACCAGATTTTGACTTCTTAAGTTTAGATTTAGAGTTGTGTTGGAAGCCCTCTATAAACGTTAATAGAGAAAGTGATGGTGAGATGAATAGTGGTCAAACCAAGTCCAACAGGAATTCTGGAAATCTTTCCTTACACCCAGTTCTCTACTTTGCTTGCCAACACCATCTCCAATAGGAATGGCAATGAGTCGGGTTCAGGTTGGTTTAGCAAAATCCAAACTCAAACCCGTGAAATTTTGTGTTTACCAAACCCGTCTACGAACCCACGAAAATAAACGGGTTCAGGTGTCACCCGCGGGTTTGGGAGACACCCAAACCCGCCCACAAACCCGTGAAACAAGCGGGTCCACGGGTCAAACCCGCCAATTTTTTTTTTTGAAAAATATTTCTATATTATTTAAATATAAGAAATATTATAATTTTATAGAATAAAAACACTTAATAGATTGAAATGTTTACATTTTATTCTCTATATAATTAAAAAGTTTTTATTGGAGTTTAAATTTATAATATTTTAAATAATAAAATATTCGTTATGAAAATATAATATAAGTGAATGTCCATTTCACAATGTAACTTGTGATCATTCACCTTTCCCAATTTATTTTCAAGTTTATGGTACCATTTATTCACAAGTTTATGGCTCTATTAATTCTCAAGTTTATGAATAATGTCTTTTCAAATTTGTAACTACTATATTGTGAGCCTATAAAAAGGGGGTATCACCAAGTTGTAAACACTATTGAGAAATATTGAAGAATAAAAGAATTTTTTTTCTTGGACTACTATTTTCTCTCTTCTATTATTTTATTTTTATGCTATTGTGTGCTTATTTATTATTATTCATTTTATAACACGTTATCAGCACGAATCTCTAACCATTGTGTGTTTCAAGTTTCAGATTTGAAAGTTTCTTGTATGAAGACCAATTGTCATATGATCAAAGTTTGATACATGATAAGAGAAAACTTTTTTGGTGCAACCGAGAGTTCTAAGAATAGTAAAGTATTTTTTTCTCTAATTTTGGGTTAAGAAAAAAAAGAATTGGTTTATATTATTTCTCTTCTTAATTTTGTTCTTAATATTCATTGGGTTGCCAATAAAAGAAAATAAAGATTAAATGATTGTATTGCAACCATAAGATTGCAAAAATGAAATTAATTATATTGCAACCCAAAGATTTCAAAATCAAAGAGCCTGAAGTTCAATCTGATATATATTTGATAATATGTTAAATCAAAGTGACTGAAACTTGATTTAATGTCCGAAGAATGTAAAATCAAAAAGCTTGAAGCTTAATAAAATCTCATTGGAAATTATGGATTGCAATTAAATCAAAATATGAAATTTTGAATTATCGAATCAGAACCCGAAGTTCTGAATTTCGATAGATGTGATTAATTTTGAAGCCCGAAGTTCTCAATTCATGGTTTTCAATTATAAACAAGAAGTTTATATATGAACTTGAAGTTCCAATGAAATTTAACATTTTCATCATATATGAATTTTGTTTGGAACCTGGAGTTTTAGAATTGCAAATCATAACTATAAAGTTATGATATAATAGAACATTAAGTTTCGATATTAGTAGGACCAAAAAGTGCAAATGTAATTTGCCTTTTGTTTTCTGACATTTTTGATATATTATTTTTTATTGGTTATTTATATTTCACATTAAGAGACCCGACCACTATGAATGAAATATTCTTTCTTCTTTATTTCTTCCTCTTTATTAAGGTATGTAAGGTGTGAAATCTTATATTTTAATATTCCAGAAAAATATAAATTTTCATATTTCACACACCTATTAATCACGAAATATCTCAATTGTTTATTCATTAACATTTGAATTTATTCACTTTGTGATATATAGTTTTACGGTCCATTGATTTTTGTAATTTAAAATTGTTGGTTTTATTTTAAGTCGATTTACATTCATGTGGTTTTAGTAATATAATATTTATATTCCATTATTCTTTCAAAGTTGAGATTTTTGTTATTGTTTTGATTTATATTAGCATTAAACTTGTAATTACAAGTTGCAACAAATCATGAAAACAACTTCATGTCATGCTAGATATTTGTTGTTGTTTTTAGTAAATTGTATGATATATCATAAATTATATTTTATTTTATTTGTTAAAAAAAATGTCTAGTTGTTCTTTTCTAATAGAAATATCTTATCATCAACGAATTATTTGTCCTTATATATATTTGCTTAAAAAGGGTTTTGATCACCAAATAGATGAAAACATGATCGATGAAACATAATGAGTGTATATTGTTTCAAATATTGTTCCAAAAGTAGCAGTATATATTTCACTATTTTATGCTTCAAATTTGCTCTAAAAGTGGCAATATTAATAACGTATGTATTTGAGCATACTATTAGTTTATATCATGGTTTTCATGGTTGAACAAAATAATTAGTTTTGATTATAAAATCATTGACATCACCCAATTTGATTAATATTATTCCTTGAAGTGAATGTTACATATAGTCATGGTGATGATTATAGATATTGTTGTAATCAAATAATTATTGAAGTGAATGTTACATATAGTCATGGTGATGATTGTAGATATTGTTGTAATCAAATAATTATTGATGTCAAGGTGATCACTATAAAGAAATTTAAATTGTTCCACCAGAAGTGGAATAACACCTTAACAAAGCAAGAAGATTGAAAGGATGTAAAATTCACCTTCTAATAATTATAAAAGTTTGCTTGCTATATCTAAAATATTTTGTTGATTTTTAGCAAGAACAATGAATGCTCCGGAAGAGCTAATATATGACACAAAGTGAAAACAAATTATATGAAAATTGACACTTTGTATTTGATTAGATCTGGAAGATCTACTATATAAGAAATTGTCCCTAGACAATTAAGAATATTATATCCAAGTAAGTATTTCAATAAAATTTACTTATTGTTATTTATTCCACACAACTAATTTTATGAGTATGTTTTGTGGTTGCCACTACGTTGGATCTTCCACATCATATCAAAAAATAAATTTAGTTTTATTTTTTTGTGGTTCTTAATGCTATTGGAGTTGATTGATTTATATAGAACTAGAAGTTTCAAAATCAAATCCAATTGAGAATATGCCATTTTAAATTTGAATATAAATTGTTAAATATGAACCTGAAGTTCTGAAATTTAAACCTGAAGTTTTGAATCAAAAGAAGGTCTAAATTTCCATTATTAGATGAATATTTGGCTACTCAAATATTTGAAATGGAAAATAAAAGGCTTAAACCTCTTAATATTAATACAAATCAGAATCTAAAATTCTGAATAATTATCTTATTAGAATCCGATGCTATCAATTCCAAACTAATTAGACTTTTAGCTCTGTATTTAATTGTTGATATCAAATTAAATTAGAACTAGAAGTTCTAAATTTAATCCAATAACAGTTATTTTCATTTGAAAAGTAAAATTGTGATTTTATTTTAAGAACCCGAAGCTTTAAACATGTGATTTTTCATTTTTGAACCAGAAGTTCCTACACGAATCAGAAGTTTCCAAAAAATATGTGAGGTTTTAAGAACTTGACATAAGAACATGAAATTTGAGGAATTGAAGTTCTTATTATATTCTTTTATTTAAGAATATTCTATCCCATTCATTTTGTTTCGTGCCAAAATAATTTATCATATTTCTTATATTATATGATTATATGTTAGTGAATGTCCCTGAAGGACAATAAATTTTACTAAAAGTAAACGATGCATCAAAATATTGAAATATTTTATATGGATATCCATATCATAACTAATTAGTTTTTGCTAGTGAATGTCTCTAAAGGACAATAAGACCATGTAAATTAGTTCTTAAAGGACAATATGACAAAATAAATAAGTTTATGTGGAAAATTATTATGATGCATATAATTCCTTGAAGTAAATTTTATCGTCGTTAGGGGGGAAATTATCATAAGTTGATAAACAACGTAAAATTACAAGGTATGCATCATCTTGTGAATTGCATGATATGCAAATAAATTTTCAAATGATTCAAATAAAATAACAAAATTACATTCTGCCAATATATAAACCCGAGTGGTTGTTCCTGTAAAACAATTTATGAAATGGCAGCAAAAATCATCTGTTAGACAGTAAAGTAGTAAAAGACGATTTTGGTTCAAAAGATATGGTTCATTGAACTGGAATTAAAAGATCATAGTCATATTTAAAATAATACTCGAGTGATAGATAAATCCTCATCATATAAGGCTCTTGAAGAACTAGTATCATAAGTGAAAACAAAATCTTAAAGAATCATATAGAAATGTTAATCTCCCCTATGAGACCGTTGAAGAAAATAAAAGAATCTCAATTGTCCCAGTAGAGGCACGTGTATTAAATTTAATGTGATTATACTTCTCCTGGAGAGATATTTGTATAGAAAGACATGTATAGTGTATATTTAACAGTAAAGTTATTAGAATAAGCCCTTGAAGAGGCACATGAATTACATAATTATAATGAAATATATTGGTATAGAAATTGAGATCATATATTATTTGTTTTGCATATTATGAAAAATGATGAAAGACTTGTATTATAAATTATAAAAATGTCGACATAGAAAATATTAACAAATAAAAGGCAAAGCTATGTTAATGTAAAACTTGAAAGCTTTGGACTTGTAGTCAACATGTTTGATGACATCAAACTTATTGAATATTTTTCGTACGAATTAAAATAAAAGGTTTATTGCAGAAACCTAGTTTGACAATGAATAAAAATCCTCGAATGATTTAAATGTCTAAAGTAAGTTATTCAAAGCTATATGAAGTTTTGTATAGTGAAAATTAAACAATCAGAATGCATGTAGTGTATTCGTCATGGTGAATATTTATTAAAATAATTATATGTTGATTGTGTAAAACTTAGTAAAAATTATGCTAAGTTTATAAATTATATATATCAGAGGAATAATTTCTAAAGATGAAAAGTCTTGAAGAATAATATTTAGTCTCGGCTAATGAGTTTGACATTAAACATGAGTCAACATATATAAGGAAAATGTCTTGAAGTACTTTTCCATGGATAAAACACATCGAATGGATTCCTCGATATTTATTCCATAACTTAAAGTAGTGTATGATCTCCTCTTGTTATTGAAGAACTTTAGATCCTGAAGTACCAAATACAAGTTCAACTTGTCTTTTTATAATAAAACAACATGATGTTGTATATAACAAGTTGAACCAATTCAGAAATCGATTTTATTAAAGTTGTTTACACATGATCTCCAAAAAGGTGATGATAAAAAATACGCACAAGTTTTTAATCCTGAAGATTTATTTATAAATACACTATCAATTGCAACAAACAAAATCTTGGTACAAAATATTGAGATGCAATATCTTTGCAAAATATTGAAGCATCCACGTCAGAATGAAGGGGAGCATATTTATCACTCTATCGGGGAGGGGGGATATTTATTTTGGAGAAAATTTTACATACTGTACTCTTTTTCCTTCACTAGATTTTTATCCCATTGGATTTTCCTAGTAAGATTTTAACGAGGCAATTTAGTGCCCCAAAATGGACATTCAGGGGGGAGTGTTATGAAAATATAATATAAGTGAATGTCTATCTCACAATGTAACTTGTGATCCTTTACCTTCACCTTCTCCAATTTATTCTCAAGTTTGTGGTACAATTTATTCACAAGTTTATAGCTCTATTTATTTTCAAGTTTATGACTAATGTCTTTTCAAGTTTGTAACTACTATATTGTGAGCCTATAAAAAGGAGGTCTCACCAAGTTGTAAACACCATTGAAAAGTATTGAGAAATAAAAGAATATTTTTTCTTGGACTACTATTTTCTCTTTTCTCTTATTTTATATCTATGCTATTGTGTGCTTGTTTATTATTATTCATTTTATAACAATATTAAATAATTTTTATTATTCGCAGGATCGTGAGTCACCCGTGAGTTTGTTTTCCAAACCCACACCCAAACCCGTTGGGTTTTTACTTATATGGGTTCACCGGTTCACGGATCATAAATTCACCAACCAAACCCTCTTCAAGCGGGTTGGGTTTGAACGGGTCCCACGAGTTCGGATTTAATTGATATCCCTAATCTCCACCTCAAACACACACAACTTCCTCTATCTTTTACACTTTTCACTTTCGAATCTATATCAACTCCTCAAAATTAATTAATTAAAAATAAAAACCAAAGAAAAAAATAATTTGGGGCAGAAATCTGAAGAACCCAGATTTTTTTTTTGCTTTTATCTTTTAAAATTTTTTTGTTGTTTTTTTTTTTTTTTTGGTTGAATGAGAAAGACGTGAAATTGATGGTAGTGATAGTGTTTGGATTTGAGAAGGTTTGAGCAGGTTGAACAAGCTCACTAAAGGATGAGCATTTTTTATTTGGGTTTTGATCAAATATGTAGATCTCCTCCCATTAAAAAGATAACACAGAAACAAAAAAAAACACAAACAAATGTCAATCACTGCTTCAATGTAACGTAACGTGTATTTAATTTTCTACGATAGGCAGATTGTTTTTACAAAAAGAAAAAATGTTTTTGAATTATTTTTTTGTTCTTTCTTTAGTTATTTCAATAAGTAATTTTAAAAACTTTTGGATCTCTTTATAATTTATATCTCGGTAGATTTATAATTATAAAAATGTTTGGTGTTGTTTCATAATTTCTTATGTTTTTAATTATTTATTGTTGTGTAAAAAGACACTTTTACCCCTAAATTATCAAGTCAAACCATTGGTCAACTGTTAATCAACGGAAACCAGGGGATGTTTGTGCAATTTTAGGCAAAGTTACTTGTTAGTGCAATATTAACTAAACTCATGGGAAGTTTATACAATTTCCCAAATAATAAATAATAGGATTATGTGATTATTCATTTTTCAGATTAATTATCTAAATCTTCTAATATGAAATCAACATTCTCAAATCCACACTTAGAACTTAGAAGGTGTTAGATAGATTTACACTATAACAACAATCTCAGGTTAAAATCACTACGACAATTTAACATCGATTTTATGCCTAAATTTTGGATGTTCATAATTGAGCACTTCCCACCAAAGTCATGCAAATACGTGTGAAACAGATAGAAAATAAGATCATTGCTGCTGAGTGCTGCGATTAGCATTGATGAGCAGTAATTATTTGAGCTCATAAAACTAATACACAGATAAATCAAATTGTATAAAATCATTCGAGCTTAACACTTCTAAACTCTACTAGCATTTTAAACTTTAGCCTACATTTATATCAAAAGTGAGCAAAATCCATGAAGTTCTAATTTCTAAATTGTTTTACACATCAATATGAACTTCATAAATATTCAGATGCACACAAGCAACAAATGTTGTTAGATACCCATGTCGAATGAGCTGAGACAAGCCCTGGTAAGTTCTTTGCAGGACCCTGTCAATTCTTGAGTTTCTCTCTTGCAAAGGTAATGCTGAGACGAATGGTTGACACACTTTAACTGGACAGATCTTGTTCAACGGGGTGATCTGATCTTACACACTTTGGCAAGAAACTATAATAATCCGTCACTTTATTGTATATGAGGCTCCTCATCCAGAATGCTTGGGTGTTCTTTACAAAAGCTATGCTCAATTATATTACAATGCGATACCATTACTTTGTTCTGTAGTTTTTCTGCAGGAGACCCATTTTCAAACGCCATAGTCTTCTCAGCCTGCACAGAATATGAATCTATCACCTCAAGTAGCTGGAAGTAATGAGGAAAATTACTCTAGGGTCACCACACTTCTTATTAGATTTAATATATATCATGCTTTCGGTTTCTGTAGTTGACATTATCAGAGTTTCATCTAGAAATGTCCTCTCTGATAGAAGGCAAGAACCAAACGTGATCTTCAAGCTATGAACATGATCCGGGAAGCAAATTTTCAACAAACTACAAGCTGATAACAGAATAGAGAATTTGAAGGGCTTCTGTTAAACCACCAATAGTATGCACATTTGGCCTCCAAACTATTTGGTGTATAACTGTTGAAGAGAGCATTAATTAGCCAAATCTTAGTCAAGAATGTTTGTTACTAGCTTATGGTGCCAATGTATAACAAGTGCTATTAACATAAGTGAGTAGTGAGAAGAAAAACTAGAAGCGAAGGTCTAATTGACATAACTACATGGAGCTGATGGGCTATCAAATATCAATTCAGTCCTGATTTGGCACCATCCTAGTGGGTGATAAGCCTAAAAAAGCTGTTCAAAGGCTAGAATCCAAAGTTCGGTTAGCAAGGCAAATCATCCAGCTTCCAACACGGGTGATATCCTATCTGCTTCTAATAAAGTATGTCTGAGTATATTTCCATTGATAGTGTATATAATAGTATAATACTTCGGAGTTCAGCAAGGATAAAAAGTAACCTCAACCCGAAACACAGAAGAACCCTGGCGGAACATGATTGGCAATTGGTTGTAGTCAATACCAAATTTTTGTATAAGCAGTTCATTCTTCTCTCGTGTTTGAGTACCCTGCAATGGGAGAAAGTGGACAAATAAAATTAAACAAACCAAAAGGTTGACATGTCATGCTTCAATTTTTCACCTAATAAGATTTCACCAAGCATCAATAACTTAGATAAAACACATGCATAATAATTCTGCTACACTCAATGGTGTGTTCTTTCCAAGATTCCTACTAATATAGCATGAACAGAAATTACCACCATCCTTGGAGGTCATTCAATTTTAATATTGTTTGGGTATAGAGTATGACTGGTGGGGTGTGTGGAAGGTATTTTCGTTTAAAAAATAAATACATAAATAAATTAAAGCACCACCTTTAAATAACCTTGAGCCTCACTTTTGCTTTTCCCAGACATAAAAAGCATCCAGAAACAAGTATTGTATTGATTATTGATGTGACCTACAACATCATAATTTTGTATCGTGACCATTGGCATTCACAAATTTGTTGCTGAAATTCAAAATTCAAATTCACAACCATTTTTCAGAAAGATAAATAAAGAGTACTCACAGTCAACTTGTCTCCATGCCAGATAATCTCGAATATTAATAGATGATGGGTAGCATACAGCTCATCCATCAAAAGAGGGAGGATACTTCAAATCTTTATGCAGGAAAAATTCTTTCCATTTTATTACGTACATTGAAGTGAAGAAGGATACAATGACAGATACTATATCACTGCACAGATTATATTGAGGATATGTCAAAGTAAGTCGAATGCTTCTCATGCAATAGGTCAGGATGAAATGACTACAATGTCATGTTTGGCATAGTTATGTAATAACTCAAAAAGACTATTAGGGCACAAGAAATCTTCTTCTGCCAAAAAAAGACAGCAGGATGAAGAGAGACTGAGGTCATTAATTGAAATTGAGAAAAAAAAATTTGAATTTCGCATATTTCTTTAACAAAAACCATAGTTGACACCTAAATTCCTTATGATCGATCATGCGTTAGTGAACTTTAGAAAGTAATCTTCCAGTATGGGAATGCATGGAGCATGTTCTAAAATATCATTACTACCAATTCATTCAACAAACATCAACCAAGAGTTTAACACAGTTCCATAGAGGAGATATCACCATACACGACCTTGTCAAAAAAATATCCATATATCATATGTAAAAATGCATAAATTTATATAAGCCAGAAGAGAAACCTGGCTCGCCTTTGATAGAACAGAGTTTCCTTCTTCAAGACAAAGCTGGAAGTTACAACACCAATGACAATTAAAATATGGCTGAAACAGAAGGCTAAACCAACAAAAAAAATATGATAAAGATTTGATACCTGTACTCATCACTGACCCCGTAAGAGAAAGTAATATCCCGAAACTCTTGTAACACGGCCACTGCACATGAATTCATAAGGTTTAGAGCCAGCTTATCATTGGGCTTCTCAAATTCATGAACTTCAGAAAATCTACCAAAAGCCATAATAAGTCTTGAGTTCTATTTGCAGCATCTTAGGAGTTAGGAGTGTAAATGAATAA
Organism: Acer negundo; assembly: GCA_035582765.1. Taxonomy (NCBI): domain Eukaryota; kingdom Viridiplantae; phylum Streptophyta; class Magnoliopsida; order Sapindales; family Sapindaceae; genus Acer; species Acer negundo. Next base: position 13,358,544 of record CM069240.1, read on the forward strand.
ATCAAACAACAAAATCTCATGCATTCTCACGCATCAAGTTAGTGAGTGCCGTAGTAATTTATTCACAGAGAATAACAATAGTTACCATGTTTAACACACTTGGTTTTACATTAATTTCATGGTGACTTCTCTAAAATTTTGAGAGTGAATTAACATAGATAATAGGCATATTCCAGCACCCATAGATAATAGGTAAGAGAATAGGAGGATCAAGAACTTCTGCCTAAAGGCCCTGAACCTTAGATTGTGAAAGCCTAAGATAAACACTTGATTCCTATATAAATATTATTAACATATCAAATAAACATAAATGATCATTTACATATGTTAAAACTCAATATCTGAAAAAGAAACATTGCTTGTAAACAGCAAACTTTACCTGTGAAAATGACAGCCATCAATTCTAATTACAATCCATGTACATGGCATAAATTTGCTTTCAAATAAAAAGGACCTAACATAATCTGGTTTAATTTTGCTAACATCCTCTTCAAAAACCCCCAGCTCTTTGATAAGACTCGGATGTTCATTCCAAAACTTTTTCCTAGCTATATTCTCTGAGTGGACTATTCTAGCCTTTCTCCTCAATCTTTTAACAGGAGTCCCATTCTCATTATAATTGACAATATCTTCCACCTAAATGCAGTTCAAAAATGAAAAAAGAATCAAACCAAAAAAAATGAATGAATCATAACTTCATATCAGTTTGAGAAGTAAGAATTCATTCAGGGCACTGTAAACGGCGACAATAGATGTAGGCCAGAGCATATCTGATTTAAAATATATCATGGGTCCATTTTGAAAGTGAAATGCTGACTCGGTGGAATCTCCCAGGCACCAATACAAAACATTTATGATATAATTCAGGCCCATAGATTTAACATGATAAGGGGGTGAGATCACCTCTGTTTTAAAAACACAAGATCCCTGACGAAACAACTCAGGAAGCTTTTTGTAATTGATACCAAACTGTTGAAAAAGAAGCTCATTTTTCTCTTGCTTTTGAGTGCCCTGCAGAGTTGACGGACAAAATATAAGTTAAAGGAATTCATGGATTTGATACAAAAAATATTTTATCATGCGTATTCTTGAAATGGGATTTAGAAAGAGAAAATGGGAGTTGGGGATTGAGATTAGTGGATAAATGGAAACAAGTTTTGAAAGTTCAACAAATTAATAAATAACTGCAATAAGACTTGGATAAATTTCAATCTAGATAACAGGTATACATATAAATGAACACAAGCAAGTTTAGATCAATAATTATCACCTTCAGAATTTCATGTGCTTCGCTTTCAGTCTTTCCGCATTTAACCAGCATCCCTCTACAAGTTTCGTATTGATTATTGATATGACCTGCAAAACCAAGCATAAGGGCAGTACCATCAAATTCATATAATCTGTAAACGTTTACTTTATCTTCACAATTTTTTGAATGAATTCATAGTTTTACTATCTAGAGGATGATAAGATATAACTTATACGACACATTATATACGTCAATATTAAAGTTTGAAGAGAGATACATGTTAATAGGTTTAAATAGTCTGTTTAACTATCTGTGGTACTACTACTTACAATCATTTTGTCTCCACGCAAGATATGCTTGAAGTACCTCTATCGATGCACAGCATATGGCTCGTGCATGAAAAGAGGGGGAATATCTCAACTCCTTCTGGGGGAAAAACTCTTTCCACTTTGTGACATACACAGATGTGAAGAATGATACAATGAGAGAGAGTATTTTGCTGCATTTCAAGTAGCGCATAAATGCTATATTATTCAGTCCAAAGAGGAAAAAGGTCTAAAACTCATTTAAAGCTAGACGAATTGACTATTATGCATAATAGGGGACTGGATGTACTTGAAAACTCTGTTATTATTCATTCCATGTCAAGCACTCGGGTGTTCATAGGTGCATAGAATATCACTTAAGTTACTTGTCTAATGTTTCAAATGCACTGCTTCTACTCATCTTGTTAACTTATTAAAGTATATTAAATTTATAGATAAGTGAGTTTAGAATGTATCTAATTCTTTGATAAGCAAAAATAAGAACACAAATATGGGCACAAACTCTCATCAAAGACAACAGACAAGATGTACCAAAAGGAACTGAGTAGTGCACAGGTGTAGAACTCAAGGTCAAGGGCAAAGCTAGATAAAACTTCAAGATTATATATATATAGATAGTAACTTTCTAGTGTGGGATCCAACACGAATTTTTCGTGCAAGATCACGGTTTATCACATGTGATAAACCGTACATGATTATACCACTCAATTGTCAAAGCCACATCATGAATGTCATTCCTATTACATAGCCAAGACGTGATATTTCTTATAGATGAGAAGTTAAGAAGTTAAGAGAAAAAAATATAAACCTGGCTCGCCTGTGGTAAAACTTAGATGTCTTCTTGAAAACGAAACTGAAAATCATATCAAACTCAAAAATTAAGTAAGCAGTACACAGAATCAAATTACCGGGCATATAACAAACCATTTTACCTACCTGTACTCATCACTATAACCATACGAGAAGACTATATCAGGATACTCCTCCGACACAGCAACTGCACACGAGTTCATCAAATTCACGGCCCTCTCATCATTTGGTTTCTCAAAGTTGTGAACTTGTGAGAATCTACATAACAAGAATAGGCAAAAAAGGAAATACCCATTAAACTAAAAAGTAAAACCAACCCATGTAAGCAAAACACATAACAATTGACTTAATAGTGATTTTTTTTAGTTAAATTGATAACAAGCTAACCCAAAAGCCTTTTTGGTTTGTTTGTTTAGAAAGTGTGATTAGAATGAGAAGTAATTTAGACTACCAATGACTAAAGAACGCAAGATTATATGGATAACAAATATGAATAAAGCAAGTTAATAATCTCTATACGGACTAATTGACAACAAAGTTCTGATTTTGAATTTATAAAGTTCGATGATACCATAGCATAGAAATGTTATGGTATCATAGCATAGAAATGTTGCCAAATACTCACATTATAACTAATGTTAAACTGATCACATAACAATTGACTAAAAAGTAAAACCAACCGATGTAAGCAAATCAAATAACAATTGACTTATAGTTAAACCGATCAAAATCCAATGCAAAAAGAAAAAGTGATTCTTCACCTTAGAAAATCGCGGCCGTCGATCCTAATAACCACCAAATTTGGCAAGAAAACCTCATCTTCAACTTCAAAAGATTTGACGTATTCGTATTTGCTGTTTGCCATGATTGGTTTTCAACACTTTTTTCTTCTCACAAGACTTTTATCAAACATCTGGTGTTCATGAGCTCCGACTAATTCGGTCGGATCTTCACTCAAACTCATGTTAGCAGCTGGTGGACCCGGTTCCTATTCAAGTAAGGCGAGGCGCGCCCGAACGAAGCAAGGCACACATTTTTATAAAAATACAAAAAATTTATAAAAAGAAAATTGTAAAATCAGACCTCACTCCATGCAAAACTGTTCGCAAACAATACAGACCAGATGATCCAGACAGCCCATGGATAGGCTTAAAGCCTACCAACAAGAAAGCCCTTCCAATTTATGACAGAGCTTTACAAATCCTCCGATCAGAAGGACTTTTACCTACTACTCCACATTTGCCTCCACCCATACCTTGTTTTATGTTCTAACTATGACCAAGACTTCCCTCCTCTGGAACCCTCTTCAGACCCTGAAAGGAATCGGTTTTCTAGACCTTATGTCCATACTTCTGAGGTCTTACCCGATGGTTCCCTCAAACAACCTACCCAAGCTGAGCAGTTCTTAATTGGCAAACCCAGCCAGATAAAATAGAAGTTCTCCCTATCGACCTCGGTAAGATCGACCGGGTCACACACCATGTATCTCGACATGAGAATCAACTCCAAAGTCTCGATACGGTCTTCCGTGATATGTTTTCTGATCTTCAAGCCCAGATCGCCAAACTTGATGCTGACCTTCACCGTTATATCAACCATGGGTATTTCGGTCCAGAGTTTGATAAAAAAGAAAGAGAAATCAGACGTCTCAAAGACCAATTGGAACAAATGAACAGGGACCACTCATTCTCCACTACCTCCAAATTTGTACCAAAGCCTTATTCTTCCTCTCAGTCTTTGTTTTTTCCTACATCTCCTCCTTATTCTCCTCCCTCCAGACCTCCGAACTCTTCTCGGTATTTCAAATCCACTGGTGAATTATTTCGCAAGTATCCTCCATTGTCTTCTTCGCCAATTCGGAAACCTACTTCCAAACCCTCTTCTTCCAGACAAAGAAAACAAGACACCCACGTTCTGCATGCATAATTATAGAGTAAGGACAAAGTCACGGGCTTGACAGGTTGCAATTGGCATGATAGTCGTCATCCGAATCTTCAGCTCCACAAATGTAGCAGGGCCATGTGTCGTGGTCGTTGTGCTCTTGTGGGTGGTCCGGGACAGAGTCTTGGAATGGATGCCAACTCAGGCTAGGGTCTCTGATGACAGTTGGGAAAAGATAACACTGATGAGGTGGGACCCCATTGACATCGCAAAGGAAATTGAGTAATGAGATCTGAAGATTCTGAGGGTATAGTTTAGGATAATCATATGTGGTGTGTCATTCATAGCAAACGTTCGACGTCCAAAGGAGTCTCTTGTGAGGGTTGAAACGATAGGGTCGATGGAATATCCAAATACAGGAAACTGCCGAGGCAGATTCCTTATCAAGTTTCCATAGATTGTGATAACCCATGAGTTTGGTGAGTTCGGATCGCCAAAACGAAAAGGAATTGAACCAGGTCAAGAAAGTTATGAGGAGAGAGTCCTTTTGGGATGGATCATGGACAAAACCATATAAGGCTTGGAGGGGGAAAACAACAGCATGGTGGTGGAGTACAGACATGCACCATAGGAACCATAAAACTTGAGGGGTGAAAAGGTAAAAGGGAGGCATTAAGAAAGGGTCTAAGAAAGGCCTGATGTTGTTGGAGAATTCATGCCGAACTCCTTGGCTCTGGATCTGGGCCAAATAGGTCCGTAGATGGGAGTGAGCGAATTCCTGGATACGGGCAAGGGAAGGTTGTGTGGTAGGAGGAATGATTTCGAGAAGCTCTGGTGGATAAGTCCTCATAGTAGGATTTGGGGACGAGGAGGATGATGCTGATGTAGCCATGAGGATGAGTGGTATAGGGCCGTAGGAGGTGATGAGATGAATGGCTGATGGTCGAGAGAGCATATCAGCTATTATATTGTGTTGGCCCTTCACGTGTCGAACAGTGAAATCATATCTGGAAAACCAATCCTTTAGCCTTAATAATTGGGGATTGGGAGGAATCTTATTTCGAAATTCGAGGACCTTAGGAAAAGACGAGTTGTCTATTTCAATAATGAAGTTTTTTGTCCTGAGATGAAAATCAAATTTCTGGATTCCATTTTTGACAGCGAGAATCTCCTTGTAGATTGTGTGGTAGTGCTGTTGGGCGTCTTTGAATTGGCCGCTAGCATGTCCACAGTAGCTTTTTTGTCCGTCCTTCTCTTCAATGAGAATAGCCCCCCAACATGTGTCACTAGCATCGGTTTGGAGGATGAGTTGGCCTGTGGATGAGATAGTGAGGGCCGGAGGAGATTGAGCAATCTCTTTGAGTTTGACAATAGCATCCGTGTGACATCTGTCCCAAGGAGGAGGATTTTTCTTTAGGAGAGCTGAGAGAACTGAAGTGTATCTTGTCACATGGGGCAGAAAATCTCTGATGAAGGTGATTATGCCAAGAAATTGTTGAACTTGTTTTGTGGTTAAATTGGAATTAGGGAATTCCAATAGTTGGCTGGCTAGATGAGGGCCTGGGTGGTATTTTCCATTTGAAATGTGCATGCCCAAGAAATCGATATTTGTTTGTCCTACTGAACTATTTTTGTCAGAGAGCATGATTCCATATTGGTTAACCAGATCATAGAACTGGTGGAGGAGATGATTGTGAGAATTTTCATCAGTAGAGAACAATAGGATATCATCGATGTGAATTAGGGCAGAGTGGAGAATAGGATGGAATATCCTAGTGATGGCCTTCTGAAATAATGAGGGGGCAGTCTTGAGCCCAAAAGGTAAAACTGTCCATTGATATTGGGCGTTTGGGAGGCAAAACGCCGTCTTGTATCTATCATCTGGATGAATACCGATTTGCCAGAAAGCTCCTTTGAGGTCAAACTTGGAGAAGATAGTAGCACCAGGGAGCTGAGAAAACAAAGTATTGGTTCTGGGAACTGGAAATTTGTCATCCCTAAGAAAGAGATTGAGGGGTTTGTAATCAATGACTAATCTCTTTCTTCCCCGAAGTTGTTCAGCTCTTTTGTCAACATAAAAGGCTTGGCATGCCCAGGGCGAAGAGGTAGGTTCAATGAGTCCTTGTTTAAGTAGGTTATCACATTCAGCATTGGCCATACGAAGGTCGGAAGGAGACATTCCAGAATGAGAGGCCTTTGTAGGGTTGACATCTTCATTGAGCTTAAAAGGAAGCTTAATAAAGAAATCTGGATTTTTCCATAGAGGATTTGGATGATGGAAATCAGCATGACTGTTGGCACAGAATTGTAAAATCTTGTGTTGAATTTCCTGGAAGGAGGGTCGGATGTCAGACAAGGGGAAGATCTTTGGAATACTGGAGAATGCTTTGAAGTCTCTTTTATATCTGAGTCCAGTAGGGAGGATCCGAAGAGATTTGAATTGACAATAAACATCCCAACCAATGAGGATATCTTTGTCAGGAAGTGGGGTTCCAATGACACGTGTCCAAAGGGTGTAGGATGGGAATATCTTGAGACCAATTTTAGTCTTTGTAATCAGATCAGTTGTGAATATCTTCCCATCAGCAGCTTTAAAATACCGGACATGAGACTTTCAAGCATCAGGAGGAAGAATCTTAGGGTTCATCATGGTAGTAATGGAACCAGTGTCAATGTAGGCAATGGCATCAATAAGATTGGCATATTTGTCAGGAAGTATTTGGATTGGAACTTGAGGTCCTGGTTGTGCATCGGACGGTGTCGTTTGGAGAATGACAGGGGTTGCCTTGTAGGAGACTGGAAGAGAATCAGTTTCAGAGAGACTTGAATATTCTGAGTCTGAAATGGTGGAGACAGAATCTCGAGCCTGTAATACAAAAACTGTGTTGTCATCAGCATGGTCTTGTTCGGAGAAGATAGATTCAATATCGGCGTCAGAAGGAACGTCATCTGCTAGCTGTTGGATCAGCTTAGCAGACTTGGCCTTTTTATTAGGACATTTTTTTGCATAATGTCCCTTTTGTCCGCAGATAAAACATTTCTGAGACTTATTTCATGCACGCCGGGATTTCTTCTTGATCATATTTCTAGTGACTAATAACTAATTCAATAACACATAATAATTGAACACACATAATCAAATTTGGTTTGATACAACCACTTCGCTTGACAATTCGACCTATAAGAAATTAAGAATATTACCACAAAGTAGGTATAAAAACAATAAGTAACAAAATAACATAATGGCTAATAGTGTAATACTATAAGTCATTAAAAGGCTGTTTGTTTTTTTCACTATAAGATTTATTGTCTTTCATATCTTAAGTTGAGATAAATCAGTTTATTTGGTTTTCAAACTTATATCTTATTTTAAGATATATGTCTTTTAGAAAAAGTAAATTTTTTAAAATTTTATCTTATTCAAAAAGTGATATAGTAGAGTTTTTTTAGTAAATTTCTACAAATATCCTATAACAATTTATACATTTATAATTTTATCCATATATAATAAAATCCTAAAAATCAATTTTCCAAAAATTCCCAATTTTGAAGAAACCCTAACACAACATAATCAATTTTAGGAGGGTATATTCAATTAGGATTTATGAGGACATTTAATGATATTATAAATCCTGGTGTATTCAATTCGGACATTTAAAGACTTTAAAAGAGTCTATATTAATCTAGTGATATTCAATTCAGATTTCTATGGACTTTTAAAGAATTCTTCCAAATCCGGGTGTATTGAATTGAGACTTTAAAAATGTCTACAAGAATCAATGTATATTCAATTAGGACTAGATTTTAAAGGATTTTATTAGATTATGGATTTTGGTGGACATGATGGTAAGAGATAAATATCAAATGTCATAACATGTCCAACCTTTTCTCCAAAGATTTTGGTGGACTTTGGATTTTCTTAGATCATGGATTTTGGTGGACATGATGGTAAGAGATAAATATCAAATGTCATAACATGTCCACCCTTTTCTCTAAAGATTTTGGTGGACTTTGCTCTCTCTCTCTCTCTCTCTCTCTCTCTCTCTCTCTCTCTCTCTCTCTCTCTCTCTCTCTCTCTCTCTCTCTCTCTCTCTCTCTCTCTCTCTCTCTCTCTCTCTCTCTCTCTCTCTGGTTCAAATTGGATTCTAATTTTTTGCTTCGAACAGTGAGAGCAAGCCTCCCTATCTCCATAGAGATCCGATTTGGATCGATGTCCAGTCTATCTCCAAAATTGTTTATTGTACTTCGGTTTTTTGATTTAAAATTATTTTGATAATTTCATTCTTGAAGAAGTGAATGTCAGTTTTTGTTAAGATGTAATTAGCTAGACTTTTTGACAATTAGAACTACAATGAATTAATGATAACGTCTCGCACTTTGAATTCAACAAACATGTAAAAAGAAAATGAAAAAGCCGATGCTAGACTGAAATTTATATATATATATATATATATATATATAAAATATGGATAGAAATATTATTGATTGAAAAACAAAAAATAAGAAGAGATACAAAATAAAATAAAGGAAGAAAATACTTTTTTCTATTTGTTAGAATGTCGGTTTATAGAATGTCTAATTCTATTTTTTAACAGAAGAGAAAATGAGGAAATCAGACATTGTTGTTAGCTCTATAAATTATATTAATGGATCATATTGGTTGAGTGTATATATTGTGTTATTGGGTCATATAGTAGTATAATTCTCCATCTATAATAGAAATCAAAAATAACAAATCCATGAAAGTTCATGGATGTCTAAACAAATCCATAAAAGTTTAAGATAGATGTCTAAACAAATCAATGAAAGTCCATGTGGATTTATAAAAGTCCGTAGAAATTCATAAAAATCCGTTACTAAAAAAATGTCTTTAAATGTCCTCAAGAATCCTAATTGAATACACCCTCCTTATATTTGTAATAAGTCATCCAAAATGATAAATAAATAAATAAATAAATAAATAAAACATATCATAGTATCTTAATTTATAAGACTTATCTATATGTCTAATAAATTAAGGTTTTATAAGACTTTAGATTAAAAAAAAAAAAAAAAAAAAAAAAAAAAAAAAAAAAAAAACTAAGTCTATAACTCTTTATTATATAATATTAATACTTAAAAGCATGTACACTGCAAACAGCTTGTAAAAAACAATAGGCAATTAGGGCCTGTTTGTTACATATGATTGGACTGAGATTGGACTAAAGTCCAATCCTATGTTTTGAGGCACCATTGGATTGGACTAAACAAACTAATGGGACCCATTTTTAGTGAAATAGTCCTGCGTTTCAACGGACAACTAAACCAAACAAATTGGTGGGTTTATTTGTCCTACGTTACATGGGACTAAATTTTTTATTTTTATTTTTTTTCTTTAGATTTTTGAGTGTACAACACATGAACATAGCAAAACCAGAAACCCAAATACAAAGAATGAATACCAAATGCAGAACAAACATCAAATTAATTAACAATGATTTTTGAGATCAATCAATGTAAAATATATAAAAATAAATAAATAAATAAACTCCACCAAATGAAAGAACAAACACCAAATAGAACAAATACACACCCACCAACTGAAACCCATAATTTTTTTGTCCAAAAAAACCTAGAAATTTTTGTCCAAGAAAATTAAAAACCCAAAAATTGAAGGAAAAAAAACAAAAACTGAAAATTGAAAACCAGAAAATCAAAATTTGAAAACAAAAATCATCACCAAATCGCATCAAAACTCAATTTGTAAACCATCACAACTACCACCACCACATCGCCAAACACCCAAAACTCACCAAACCCAAAAGCCAACCCCTGCCGGCGGCCAAACAAAATTCAAAATCGTTGACCTCCCCTACCTCTACCTCTACCTCTACCTCAATCAACCACCACCCAGAAATTGCTTGATGATTGAAAGTTAGATCTATAAATGGTTCTCTAATCAAACCCCAAGCTTCAGCAATTGGTCTCTGAACTGTATTCACATAACAAAGCAACCCCATTTTTTTTCTCACAATTAAAACTAAAATCAAGAGATTTGGAGATGGATAGAGAGAGAGAGAGAGAGAGAGAGAGAGAGAGAGAGAGATGATTAAAGACTTTGATGATGACTGATGAGAAGAGAGGAAAGAGGAGAAAGAAAATAATATGGTTTTTAAAGTTTTTTTTAATTAGTTTATATAAATCTTTTATTTAGTTTTTAATTAAATGATTTGTTTATTTCAGTTTTAAAATTAAATTATTATATTTAATCCAATCCCATGTTTCACCAAACAAAATATGGTATTAGTTTAGTCAAGTCTCATGTTTCTCCAAACACAGTATAATATTAATTTAATCCAGTCCAGTCTCATCCAATCCCATCTAATCCCAGTCCCATCTTAATCCAATCCAATCCCATTAAATAGTCAAATCCAATCCTGCTCACCAAACGAGGCTTTAGGCAATTATTTGGCAAGACAGCTATAAGTAACATAATGTCATAATCAGTGCAGTAGACATTTGAAATTAATAAGATAAAATGGAGAGATAGTGCGATATAGCTAAATGGGAACAAAATACTATAATTTTTTTAAAATCAAAAATGGAGACACTAGAGAGTGAGAGTCAGAGAGATAGAGAAAGAGAAGATTAGAACTTTAGAAGAAAAATTGAAAATGATGAGAGTAGAGACAGAGAAACGGAGGATTAGAAGAAACATAGAAGATTAGAGAAAGAGAAAAAGAAGATTAGAGACAAAGAAAGAGAAAGAGAGAAGAAACCTTGGAGAGTTGGGAGATAGCCGAGATGGCCGTTGGAGATTCAAAATGGAGCAGCCGTGAGACTTAAGAGAGATGTCGATGATATCTGATAATTATGAGATGAGTTTGTTGACTTGTTTAGGGTTTTCTATCTTTTTCTTATTTATTTTTAGACCTTTTTCAACTTTCTTTTATTTAAAAAAAGACTACATTTTAGTTGAGCCTTTTTATTTCAACCCCAGTTACAAAAATAATCTAAAAAACGCTGAAAACACATAAGGCACAGCAGGCATGCATGTGCACCCCATCGGCTTCCACTGGAAAACACTTGCCTAGACCAACTATTGGCACCGAACCTGCGCATGTTGCCTCCCATCGCCTTAATGTGCGCCTGGGATGGCAAAATATGGATCAATATCCAACCCAAAACCATATCCATAAAATACCTACAAAAAATGAAAGGGTCCAGACCCGACCTAGAACCACTAATTAAACAGTTGGTTTGGGTTTGGACCCAACCCGCTTAGATGGGTTTTACCCGACCCATCAAAGACTCATTTTATGTCTGTTTTGACCCGATTTTTTGGGCCATAATTTTTACAATCTAAATTTTCTGAGCCAGGATTTTTTTACCCAAATCAATTAAACATGAATATCCAAATCAATTAAAATGTTGATAAGTTTTACAAGCCCATCAAATTTCTAATTTTTTACAACACATAACCAATTAAAACAAATACTCAAATATTACTTCAATATATCAATAACACATCTCCAAATATTAATTTTTTAAACACATCCAATTATTTAAAAAAAAATAAAAAATCACGCGGATGCTAATGGCTCTTCCTCATCTATTGTAGAATATATTTCTCCGGACCGCCACATAAAAAATAATAAAGTTGAAAAAAAAAAAAACAGTGGCAACCAATATTATATATAAGTAATAAGTATAATGCAATTTTTGTATAAAGCACTACATGTTATTTATTTATGAAAGAAGCAACATGTTATCTATTTATGAAAGTATAAAGTAACTAAAAGAACATGAAATCTTCTTACTACGAAGTCATACAAGTGTAAGAATATCGTACAGATAACATGTAAAACCTAACTTTGATTCAATTTTTGTATATAGAAAAGAGAGCAAGAATATAAAGTGCAAGATTATAAACCAGCAAAAGAGCAAATACACACCAAGGTCTAAGACCATCTCCAACCCAGAACTCTAAAATGCAGCAATTTTGCTCCAAAATGCAACAACTTTCACACTTCCATCTTCAACCAACAATTTCAACCAACAACTCTAAATCCAACTCTAAAAAGAATATTCCCTAAGTATTCCCTTTTTTATTATTTCATAACAATTAACATTTCACTCCTTAATTAAGTTAATATTACGATAAGTTAAGAAATTAACATAATATTATGATAAATTAAGAAATTAAGAAATTAATAAATTTAATTCATTAATAAATTAATAAATTACTTAGAATTAGGGATTTCATTTGGGGAAGCGTAGCTTATATACTGAAACGGTGTATGGGTTATACTATATAATTGCAAAACTTAGGGAGACTTGTTTCATGGTGAAAAATACTATTCGATCAGGGTTGTAGTCGTTGATTTTACTGTATCGATAAATTTTGATAGACATATGATCAAACCGGTATCAATATCGTTTTATTTTTTATATCAGTATTCGATAGGTCAACAGACCTCGTGTATATAGGTATGTTTTAAGAAAAAAGAAATAAATCATTGGATAAATACAAATTTCAACCCTTCACATTTGGCGGTCAAACAGAAAATAATGGAGTCAACACAAAGGGTCAGGAAGGTAATTTCAACAGCAAGTGACAGTGTCATTCTCGTAAATAATCCAAAAACATGTGAGCATATAACAAAGAAAAATGTGGATAAAGGTCCCCACACATCATCTCTCTGCTCTGTTTTCTTTTTTGTTTCATTTTCTCTGTCCTTTGATTAAACTCTCTCTCTCTCTCTCTATCTGTCTCTCTCTCTCTCTCACACACACACACACACACACTCACTCACTGGTAAGTTCCAACGCCTCTAGTAAACCCATAATTTGTCTTCTCTTACAATTCTATCTTCTCTTTTTCTCTCTTAAACCCAAAATTTTTATTTGAATTTGTAAACCTTAAAGGGCTCTCATCAATCGTAACCCTAACACCATGGCTCGGAATGAAAAGAAAGCACAATCGATTCTCATTCGGTTCATCACACTCAAAGCAAAGGAGAAAAAGAAGCCTAGAGAGCGACACCAAACGTGATTACATAAAAAAATGAAGGGATTGAAATGAAAAAAGCTAAGAACAGCTCTAAAAGTAGCGCTGCAATGAAACGGTCGCTAGATCTGGTGACAAAAAATGAAAGTCTACAAAATAGCGATGGAAATGCAGTCCGGTTGGAGATGATTGCAGCTGCAAAATGGAGATTTGGAGTTTGGTTGGAGATACCCTAAGGATTTCTAATATAAAGAAGTAACTCACAGAGTTTTCAAATTAGGAATTTAGGTTAATGTTGAAGGAATAGGATAGGTAAGCTTGTTCTACAAATTCCTGCATAAATTTAAAAAAAATTCAATCCAATCCTCTTCTACAAAACTCAAGTACTAGAAAATAACCTAGAAACAAAATTAAACAAAAAATAGACTCCCACTTAGATCAGATATCACTCTAAACCAATCAAAAATTAATACAAAAAGCTTAGTTTGCAAGTACAAAATCAAACGAAGCAAATTTGGATGAATATAAAAAATAAAAGGGCACAACAAATTTGAATCCATAACCCAGAAAACAACAAACCCAAAAACAAAATCAAATGAAAAAAGTTTTAAGACCCAAATAAACAAATTAAGTGTATTTCCATTACTAAAACAAACAAATAAAACCTCTAAATTAATTGATGTCGATACCAAAAGACAAATCCCAAATCATTTGAGTAAAAATACTTAGAAAACTTACCTAAAAAATACTAGCGATAACGGCGACTGGAGATCGGTGACTGGCGATCAGCGACAAAGGCAAGAGGGTGGAGAATGGAGACGGTGAAAAAAGAGACCAAGGAGGACTAAAGTAGAAGCGGCATGAAGTCGATACCTAATTTTTTTTTTTTTTTTTAAATGCGGTTCCATTCCGGGTCTAAAGAGTACCCGGTCTGGAACCATAACCGACCCGCAATTAATGCGGGTCTGGTGAGTTAAGAATCATATGGGTATTTGTTAGTTGTGGATCGGGTATATACCCAAACCGTATCATACAGGTATGGTTCGGTTCCATTGGAATCGGGTTTTTTTGCCAACCTGTAATGGAATTGAGTTTCTAACGTTAGAAACTCTTAGGGGCCGTTTGGTATGGAGTAATCAAAATAATGTGATTCCTGGAAATATGAAACCTAGAAATATGATTCTTGGAAAGTTGTATACATGTGTTTGGTTGTGTATGAGAATATTATGTTAGATTCCTGGGAACATTAGATAATTGTGTTTGGTTCGTATGGGAATGTTTTTGTCTTTATATATAAAAACATGTTAAAATTAATTTTAAAATAAAAAAATTATAAATAAATAAATAACATCACACTAGATCAAGAAACTAGAACAAGAAAACCACATCACACTGGATCATCATCATCTTCATTTCAAAACAAAACCGGATCAAGAAAAGAAAAAAGAAAAATTGGATCATCGTCGTCATCTTCATCTTCTTCTTTTCCTTCTCGTCGTCATCTTCATCTTCTCATCGCCGCTGTCGTCTTCGTCCTTGCCTCCACGTCGTCGACGTTTTCGCCTTCAGCCGGGTTCTTGACCTTCGTCGTCCTTGCCTACATTTCTTCCAAACGGCCGGAGAAGATTTTTTGGAGAAATTGATCGATTGAGGGTTTTTTATGTTCATTTTCAAAAATTGGGGGTTTGGAAGATTTTTTTAAAGATTTTTTGGAAGATTTTTGGTGTTAATTTTGATCTAGGTTTTATAATCAATGAAATGAAATTGGGGTTTTTGATGTCAAAACATCAATGAAGAACGAAATCAGATGGAGAAGATGAAGTCCCCAGATGAAGAAGAAAAAAAAAAATTTTAATGAGGCGGGACCCACGGTGGGAATCAGATGCCCGGAAATTAGAAACCCACCTCAACGGGTGGGAAGGGGGTAATCTGATTCCCATGGGATTCATATTCCTAGGAATTTGAATTTGCAAAACTTGTAACAAACGTGAGAATCCTATCAGATTCCCATTCTCATGACAAGATGTCGGTATACCAAACGGCTCCTTATAGAAATGATGACTATGATTTCTAATTTTTTCCTATTAATAATATTAGACCCCATTTAATTGTAAAATAAAATTAAAGAAAGTGTGAGATAAATATTTTATGATGATTTGTCAAAAATGAATACATATTTGATTTCAGATAATTGCATTGGAGATGAGAGCATTGTAAGTGCCTCACTTTTTAATTGGCTTAATTTCGTTGACAAAACCACAATATGGTTCAAACATGTAAGGGTAGCTTAGGATTGAAGAAATCCTCATCAAATATCAAAAGACCTCATTGTGGACATCAAGAGCTTTAAGGAAGGTAGATTACTTGTCTTGACTCTTAATTGAAGAGATTTAGTTGCACACACACACTCTTTAGCATACATGTGTGATTATTGCATTGTGAGTGTATGTTGTCACATTTCACACTTGCACAAATTTTCTATGCTTGATTGTGTGTAACTGTAGTGTGCTGGTCCTTGCACCCGTACACACCTGCACACTGCGCTAGCCGTCCAGCGCCGGACCAGCGCAGGTCACTAGCATAACTTGTCCAGCTAGTTGTCGCTGGTCATGCGCAACACACTAGCGCAAGATTTCCCAAAGGTTGTGAGTTGGTCGTGCGCATGACGACCAGCGTAGGACCATCGCATCTGACAGGGAATCTAAACCGTTTTTTATCAAAATGACCTCACTTTACTTGGATCTTATATATATATCTTCATTGCCTTGGGTCATTTTTTAGAGCAAAAATTACATCTTTCAATAACAAAAGAGTGTCTTCAAACACAAATAACCAAGACTTGATTTTTAATCATCCAAAACACCAATACCCTTCATCCTTCATGATTTATACATCATCTAGCATGGGTTAGGTATGATTTCTCTTAGTTTCTTTTTTTTGCTCACATGACTTGTAGCTAAAACATTATTTGAATCTTCTTGTATGTTCTTGTTTTACAATATATATTTTTTATTACTTGACTAGGTTCAAGATTGCACCTTTATGACTTGAATAGTTTCAAGATAGTTTCTTTATTGTGGTTTGTGTGTTGATTGTGGTAGATATTGCATATAGGACTTTGTTTGCTTATTTTGCTATGTTCTATGCATGTCATCTAGTAAAATGATATCTAGGAATGTCTAACATGTTCATATATGCCTAGAAAAGCTTAAATGTCTAACCTTGCATTTTAGCATCTTGAATATTGCATATATTCAGCTTAGGTTGTTTTATCTCTTCACTTTAGGGACAAGTCTTGTATTTACCATTTGGTAGTTTGCAAGCAAGGGACTATAGTTATTATTAAAGGCCCGCGGGTATCAAAGACTGATTAATAATCTTAGGTGTGATGTGGTCAACCTAGATTGTAATTGTATTTGCAAATAGTGGATTCGAGGTTCTTGTGTGGCGCACATAACAACCCGTGGTTTTTCCCGTGTGGGTTTCCACGTAAAAATTCACGTGTTATTTATTTTTCGCATCTTTCTATTGATAGTTGTTTTGACTAGCTAGGGGTTGTTTTTTTAATATCAACAAAATTGCGAAAATTTGGTAATTGATTTGTGATTAATATATTCACCTCCTTTCTAGATTAATTAGGCTCATTATATATATATATATATATATATTTAATTGGTATCAGAACGGGTTCCTTAACATAATTAGGAGATCATTGCTCTTGTTAGAGTCTTTTGCATTTGTTTGCATCTTTTTGTGTGTCTTGTGTGTTTAGCTTGTTTGTGTACATTCATTTCATTCAAACTCAAACATAATGAGTGGAAATGGAATTGGAGGCGAGAGTGCTTCTAGCACAAGACCTCCCTTGCTCACGGGAGTCAACTACGCATCATGGAAAGGCAAAATGGAAGCATATGTGTGTCAAATTCATGATCGCGTGTGGATGGCTATTAAAGATGGATACACGCCATCTATGATGACCCCTGCGGGAGGTGGAGAAGAAGTTCCCAAGCCAAAAACACAATGGACCCCCTAAGAGTTCGATGCTTCAAAATGGAACAACAAAGCCATGCACGCAATCCTTTGTGCCATGGATGACAACCAAAATAAGTTGATTCAAACTACAAGGATAACAAAGGAAGCTTGGGACATATATGAGACAGCTCATGAAGGAACCGAAGTGGTCAAGGACTTCAAGCTACAAGTCCTCCAAACACAATTTGAGACCATGGGATGGAGGAGGAAGAGTGCTTTAATGACTTCAAAGTGAAGCTTATGAATATTGTGAATCAAAGTCACCAACTTGGTGATCCCTATTTAGATGGAAGAATCAAGCAAAAGATAATGAGATCGCTTCCCGAGAGATTCGAATCCAAAGTGACGACCTTGGAAGAAAATAGTGACTACTCAAAAATGAAGCCAAGTGAAGTGATAGGAAGGCTCTTGGCCTATGAATCAAGGAAGGCTTCTACAAATACACCTCCAAAAAAGCAAAAGAGCTTGGCTTTGAAGAGCATCAAAGTGGAAAAGGAGGAAGAGGACTCAAATGAAGAAATTGCATTGATGGCTAAGAAGTTCAAGCAATTTATGAGATTTAAGAAGAAAAGATTTGGCTCCAAGGGAACGTTTGTCAAGAAAAAGGCTCCCTTCAAGAAAGTAGAGCATACTCAAGAGAAGGACGACAAGAAGGGTGTCCAATGCTATGAGTGTAATGGCTTTGGACACATTGCTCCCGAATGTGCAAATGTAAAGAAAAAGAAAGGAAAAGCCATGGCGGTTACTCGGAGTGATAGTGATGACTTAAAAAAGGAAGATAAGTTTTCGGATGATGATGAAGACCAAGTGGCCAACTTCATTGCTTTCTCATCCTCTCACAATAACAATGAGATTATGAGTGAAAAAGAAAAGGAAGAGTATAAGCAAGAAGAAGTAGATGAAAATGACTCAAATGGTGGGAGCAACTCATCAATGTCTAATTTGGAGTTTGATGAAGAGATGGACTATGATGACTTCATGAGATTCTTTGAGAACTCAAGATTGAAAAAGAAAAAGGAGATACAAAAGTTGAAAGGGGAGAAGCTTGAATTGACCTCCAAGGTGACTCATTTGAGTAAGGAAATGAGTAAAGCAAAAGAGATGGAAGAAGGATTGAAGATGGAGCTAGTCTTGGCTAAGAAGAATGAAGAAAGCTTGAGGAAAGAGCTCATGGAAGCAAAAGGTTTGATTGCTAAAATGACTTCCGGAACCGAGAAGCTTGATAAGATGTTATCTTGTGGGAAGAGTCCTAGTGATAAGAAGGGGTTAGGATATGTGGAAGAAATGGAAATCACATCCTTGAAAAATACAACATTTGTCAAGAGCAAAGAAATTAAAAATGCTCAAACCCCTCAACAATCAACCAATTGGGTAGAAGTTGGTGAATCCTCAAAGTAAGGTCAAGCAAGGATTCTAACTAGAGCTCCACCACAACCAAGGATCACAAGCTCAACATGGGGTCTTTCATGCTCAACCTAGAAGACATGCCAACATGGCTCAAGCACAAAGGAGAGAGTTGTCTCAACATCCAAGAGCAACTCAAAATAGGAGGAGGCCATAAATACTTGCTCAAAGCTATGGTATTAACTCTTTTTTTACTCTTACTTGCCATTTTTATGGAATTGAAGGCCATATTAGGCCACATTGCTTTAAGTATATAAAGTTGTGTAAAAGAGAAAACATGATTGAGAAAAATATACTTAAAAGAGCCACAATGCATGGACCTAGGAAAATTAGAGCTAATGGACTAATGGCTCATAGGAATGACCATATTTCACCTAGGATGAATAGACATGATGAATGTTTTTGCTATATGGCCCAAGTTGCCTTGAAAGCAAATGCCTCCAACACTTGGTACCTTGTTAGTGGGCATTCTAGGCATATGACTAGAAACAAGAGTTTCTTTAAAACTCTTGTGATAGAGGATGGTGGATTCGTCACCTTTGGTGATGGATCTAAGAAAAAGGTCATATGAAAAGGTAATATATCCATTCCCGGTTTGCCCTCTTTGCCCAATGCTCTCTATGTAGATGGCTTGCAAGCCAATCTTATTAGCATATCACATTTTAGTGATGAAGGGCTTTCGGTTATGTTTTGTAAAGCCAATTGCTCTATTCTTAAGGAAAATGGGCAAGTTTTGTTGAAAGGAAAGAGATAAAGTGACAATTGCTATTGTTTTGAGTCTAATATCATCTCTTGTAACTTGTCCACTTATGAGCAAGTTGAGTTGTGGCACCAAAGATTTGGCCACATGAACTATATGGACTTGAAAGTCCTTGATATGTTGAATGTAGTGAGAGGCCTTCCCAAGCTTGGGAAAAAGGGTGAGGGAGTTTGTGGACCTTGTCAACAAGGAAAACAAACCAAGAGTGTGCATAAGAAAGGCAAATATCTCTCCACCAAAGAACCATTAGAGCTTCTTCATATGGACCTTATGGGTCCCATCTAAACCAAAAGCTTAGGTGGTAGAAGATACATTCTTGTGGTAGTTGATGACTGCTCTAGGTTCACATCGACTTACTTCCTTAGAGAGAAGTCCAAAGACTTTGAGAAATTTAAAATGCTTTGTTTCAAAATTCAAAATGAAAAGATTTTTCACATTAAAAACATTAAGAAAATTAGGAGTGATCATGGGAAAGAATTTGAAAATGCTAGTTTTGAAAACTTTTGCAATAGCCTTGGCATTTCCCATGAAATTTTGGCCCATAGGACTCCTCAACAAAATAATGTTGTTGAGAGGAAGAATAAAGTCCTCTAAGAGATGGCCCGAGTGATGTTGATTAGCAACAAAGTTCCTAAGAACCTTTGGGCCGAAACCATTATCATGGCTTGTTATATAGGGAATAAAGTGTTCCTTAGGCCCGGGACTAAACAAACATCCTATGAGTTATTGAAGGGTAGGAAACCCAATGTGAGCTACTTCCACATCTTTGGCAGCAAGTGCTATATACTAAATGACTGAGATCAACTTGGCAAGTTTGATGCCAAGAGTGATTAGGGTATTTTCATTGGGTATACACTTAATAGCAAGACCTATAGAGTTTTTAATTTAAAGACTCGAAGTGTCATGGAATCATCAAATGTTGTCTGTGATGATTGTAAGATAGATGACCTTCCCTTGAAGGAGTGTGGTGAGACTTCAAGTGGTGTGAAGTCAAACCAAAATGAAGAGAATAATCTACCTCTTAATAGAATTTCTCCTTTGGACTCTAGTGAACCCGCTCCTTGGGTAAAGAAACTTCATGATAAAAATGATATCATTGGAGACACTAATGAAGGTGTTAGGTTTAGGTGTCAAATAGTTAATCAAATTAGCTACACTTGTTACACCTCTCAAATAGAACCCAAGAAGGTTGATGAAGCCTTGGAGGATGAGTTTTGGGTTCTTGTCATGCAATAAGAGTTAAACCAATTCGGAAAAAATGAGGTTTAAACTCTTGTTCCTAGACCTAGAAACACAAATGTCATAGGCACCAAATGGGTGTTTAGGAACAAATCCAATGAGGATGGCAACATTGTGCGAAACAAAGCTAGACTTGTTGCATAAGGATACTCTCAAATTGAGGGTATTGACTTTGAGGAGACTTTTGCTCCCATTACCCGCCTTGAGTCCATAAGGCTTCTCTTGTCCATTTCTTGTGTATACAAGCTCAAATTACACCAAATGGATGTCAAGAGTGCCTTCCTCAATGGCTTATTGCATGAGGAAGTGTTTGTTGAGCAACCCAATGGGTTTGTGGATCCACACCCCTCTCATATCTATCGCCTCATGAAGGCTCTATATGGGTTGAAACAAGCACCGAGGGCTTGGTATGAGGGTCTCACTCTTTATCTTGTTGACAATGGCTATTCTAGAGGTAGTGTTGACAAGACATTGTTCATCAAGTGCACTAAAAATGAGATATTCATAACTCAAATTTATATTGATGACATTGTTTTTAGTTCCACCAACAAGTTAAAAGTGCAACAATTTGTTGATGACATGTCTCATGAGTTTGAAATAAGAATGGTTGGTGAACTAAATTACTTCCTAGGCTTGCAAATTAAGCAAATGGATGTTGGTATCTTCATATCCCAAGCTCAATATGCAAAGAGCCTAGTGAAGAAGTTTGGCCTTGAGAATGCCAAACATTGTGACACACCCATGAGCACCACCTTGAAACTAAGCAAAGATGTTAGTGGAAAGGATGTTGAGCAAAGTTTATGTCGCGGCATGATAGGTAACTTGCTTTACTTGACCGCAAGTAAGCCTGATATCTCATTTAGTGTAGGTGTTTATGCTAGGTACCAAGCTAGTCCTAAAAAGTCTCACCTTGTTGCGGTGAAAAGGATCATTCAGTTTGTGAATGGTACCTAAAATCATGAGATTTAGTACTTCTTTAACACTAATCCAAGTTTTGTTGGATTTAGTGATGCCGATTGGGCGAAAAATTGTGATGATAAGAAGAGTACATCGGACAGTTGCTTTTTCCTTGGGAACAATTTAGTCTCTTGGTTTTACAAGAAGCAAAACTCAATTTTCCTATCCACAGCCGAGGCGGAATACATTACCACCAGTAGTGCGTGCACTCAATTGATATGGTTGAAATAAATGCTAGCCGATTATATTTTAGAGCAAGGTACTCTCACATTGTTTTGTGACAACATGAGTGCCATAAACATTTCCAAGAATCCCGTCCAACATTATAGGACTAAGCACATTGACATTAGACATCATTTCATAAGAGAGCTAGTAGAGAGCAAAACCATTACATTGGAACATGTGGGAACAAATGACCAACTAGCGGATTTGTTTACAAAGCCCTTAGACACCCTCAGATTTGGGAACCTTAGCAAGTCTATTGGGATTTGTCACTTGGGTTGAAATGGTTTGTCTTGACCCTATATAGGGAGCTCAAGCAAAGAGAACAAAGTTGCATGATCATGCATTGTGTTACATTGATATATTTTATGCATCTTATTTAATTGCTTGAGATGATTGGTTGTATTTACTTATATGTATTTTTCTTAATAAGTGTGCTACATTGCCTTGCTTGCAATCCATGTCATATTTATGCTAAAACATGCATTTTTGGAATAGGAGATGTACTTTGGAAGTACTTTTTGAATGACCTTTAATTGATCTCCATGACATGATATATATTTTTTTTTTTTGATGAAAAGTATGAGTTGAAAAATGTGAAATGATTGATTGATTTATCTTGAAAGCAAATTTGTGTGCAAAGGAAAACTTTGAAACTCAAATAAATAAGGATTTTAAAATCCAAAGTCTCTCTTTCTTTATTTGTAGAACAAGGCTAATATAATACGGGTATCTCACTCGGAAAAATCAAATAGGGTGCAAAGTCGCTCATGTCTTGTTTTGCTTATAAAGTTGGATATAGTTGCTCTTTAATTTGAAATGCTTAAACTTTATATCCTTGGTTTTCCATGACAAAGGGTGAAATTGGTTTGAATTCTATTGGAAACATTTGTTGTTTGCTTTGCCAAATACCATTGTTTTTGAACTTGAATGCAACATGTCTTGCATGCAAAACATCTTTGTCACATTTTTTTTAAAAAAAAATAAAACTCCTTGAATCTCTCTTACTTAATTGAGGTGCATAAAATTGCTTAAATAATTATGCATATGTGTTTGTGCTACAAGCTCTCCTTGCCAATGCTTACCTATTAAGGGGACACTCCCTTTGCCTATCTCATGACAAAAAGGGAGAGTAAGGTTGGGGGAGACCGGAGACGATTCTTGGCATTGCATTTAGGGGGAGTTGAGTGAGAGAGTAACCCATGTTGGGAGTTGTTGCTTTTAGGAGTTGCATTGCATTACATGATTACATTTTTTTTATTGTATCAATTTTCTTTGGCAATTGCAATTAATCTTATCATAAGCACCTCTCACACACTTGCTCTTGGAAGGTATATTTCTTGTTGATTGTGTGTAGGTTGGAATTTTCTACAAGCTTTGGATTGACTTGAAGGTGTTCAAGACTTAGACTATGAGCTTTATTTGTATGGTAGAAAAATTTGTTGACCGACCATTTTTTTTGTTTTGTAAGGTTACTATGTGAGTGTTGGTTTTGTCACGAAATAGCCAAATGGGGAGATTGTAAGTGCCTCACTTTTTAATTGGCTTAATTTCGTTGACAAAACCACAATAGGGTTCAAACACGTAAGGGTAGCTTTGGATTGAAGAAATCCTCATCAAATGTCCAAGGACCTCATTGTGGACATCAAGAGCTTCAAGGAAGATAGATTATTTGTCTTGACTCTTAATTGAAGAGATTTAGTTGCACACACGCACTATTTAGCATACATGTGTGATTATTGCATTGTAAGTGTATGTTGTCACATTTCACACTTGCACAAATTTTCTATGCTTGAATGTGTGTAAGTGCAGTGTGCTGGTCCTTGCACCCGCACACACCCGTGCACACCTGGGCACTGTGCTAGTCGTCCAGCGCAGGTCACCATCACAACTTGTCTAACTAGTTGCCACTGGTCATGCGCAACACACTAGCACAAGACTTCCTAGAGGTTGTGCGCAGGGCCAACGCATCTGACGGGGAATCTGAACCGTTTTTTGTCAAAACGACCTCACTTTACTTGAATCTTATATATATATATATATATCTTGATTGCCTTAGGTCGTTTTTTAGAACAAAAATTACACTTTTCATGAACAAAAGAGTGTCTTCAAACACAAATCACCAAGACTTGATTTTTAATCATCCAAAACACCAATACCCTTCATCCTTCATGATTCATACATCATCTAGCATGGGTTAGGTATGATGTCTCTTGGTTTCTTTTCTTTACTCACATGACTTGTAGCTAGAACATCATTTGCATCTTCTTGTATGTTCTTGCTTTACAAGATAGTTTTTTTATTACTTGACTAGGTTCAAGATTGCACCTTTATGACTTGAATAGTTTCAAGATAGTTTCTTTAAAGTGGTTTGTGTGTTGGTTGTGGTAGATATTGCATATAGGACTTTGTTTGCTTATTTTGCTATGTTCTATGCATGCCATCTAGCAAAATGATATCTAGGAATGTCTAATATGTTCATATATGTTTAGATAAGCTTAAATGTCTAACCTTGCATTTTAGCATCTTGAATATTGCATATATTCACCTTAGGTTGTTTTATCTCTTCACTTTAGAGACAAGTCTTGTATTTACCATTTGGTAGTTTACAAGTAAGGGACTAAAGTCACTATTAAAGGTCTGCGGGTAGCAAAGACGGATTAGTAATCTTAGGTGTGATGTGGTCAACCTAGATTGTAATCATATTTGTAAGTAGTGGATTCGAGGTTCTTGTGTAACGCACATAATGGCCTGTGGTTTTTCCTGTGTGGGTTTCCACGTAAAAATTCAGATGTTATTTATTTTTCGCATCTTTCTATTGATAGTTGTTTTGACTAGCCAAGGGTTGTTTTTTTAATATCAACAAAATCACGAAAAATTGGTAATTGATTTGTGATTAATCTATTCACTCACCTCTAGATTAATTAGGCTCATTATATATATATATATATATTTTTTTTTTTTTAAACATGAATTTCTTTATTATTATTTTTTTTACCAAAATGGACCCATATTCAATATCCACACTGATGTGTCACTAGTTATAAACCTAAAAATATATATTTGCATCGGAGTTGTTCTTAAGTTTGAAAAACGTTTTTTAAAGACAATTTTATGTTAAGATTCTCGTGCCTTGTTCAGTAAGAGTACTTTTTGGACCATTTTTGTTTTTGTGTTTGAAAAATAATTTTGGATTCATGTTGGTAACTTTTTCTGATTTCTTTATAAAACAAAATAAGAAAAAATAGAAAATAAAACTAGTGTTAGAAATGAAAAATAAGGAAACTATTGTAATTCCAGTGGCTTCCACAATCTTCAAGAAGGGACACATATCAATGCATGTGTTGTATATTGATTGGATTACTTACACGAGGAATGGTGAAAGAAAGCTTGACCGGTGGCAATTTAGATATTCATTGTGTTGGTTGATCAGCACTCCAGAAATTCAATATCAAGGAATATATGTTAATATGTTATATCTCTCGTCTCTCAATTCTTGTCTCTGTTTCTTTATTTGTTGTTCATCTCTCTCATCTCACTTCTTTTACTTATTTTATTATCTCAATTATTTACAACACGTTATCATCACGATGCTATTATTTCCAAAACCTGAAGTTCTGAACTTATTATCACTAGAACCTAAAGTTCCTAGATTTATTACTAGAACCCGAAGCTTCTTAATTTATTATTATTAGAACCTGAAGCTTCCAGATTTTTATTTATTAATACCAGAACCTGCATTTTTGAATTTACTTTTCTACATTTTATTTTTACGCAATTTACTTTCTCGCATTTTATTTACTTTTATGCGATTTGCTTTCCCGCATTTATTTATTTATACTCTTTTATGAGATTGGCTATGCCAACCTACCAGAACCCGCAGTTCTGGATATACTTTTTTCGCATTTATTATTACGCATTTTATTTTGCGATTTTTATTTAAACAGTTTAGTCATCCATCCAGAACCTGAAGTTTATGGATTTATTTATCATTAATGGAACATGAAGCTTCTGGATTTATTTACTTACAAATATTCCTTTATATATCTGAAGGTTTAAATTCCTCGGATTTTGTTAGACTAGGAGTTCTAACTCCGATTGTGATTTTCGGATAACCAGAAGCTGTAATAATACCAAAGCTTGCAAGTTTGAAATTTGCTGCACTAGAAGTGTCTAGGGACAATTATATGTTCTAGGTTATTGATGCCAGAATACTCCTAAAATCAGAAGGCTTGTATTACACTATTGAAAATGGGGCCGAGGCATATGAAAAAGACAAACCTATTGTCGTGGTTATTATCCGTCACCATTTGCATAAGGATCTAAAAGTCCAATACCTAAATGTCACAGAACCAGAAGTTCTATGGCAAGAGCAAAAAGACCAATTTGATAACCAACCCGAAGTTGCATTACCAAATGCCATGTATCAATGGCAATATTTATGTTTTCAAGACATTAGATTAGTCTCTGAGTATAATTCGTCTATATTCAAAATCACTACACAACTGAAATTGTGTGGTTATGATGTAATCTGAAATCATCAATAAAAGCAAACAGTAAATTTTCTCCATTTTCACTTTATCTCATATTGTTATTCTCTCGTTCTTCTTCATCTTATTTCTGTTATATTATTTGTTATTTTAATTTTACGCATCTATTTAATTTTATGCAATCTATGTATCTGAGTATGCCAACTAACCAGGACCTGAAGTTTCTGGATTTGTATAAATTATGTATTGATCCTAACTAGGTTGGTCGTTAATTTCTAGAATTTAAACCAAGCTCGGCTAAACCGACTAACCAGAATCTAAAGTTTCTAGATTTATCATTATAATATTTAAGTTGACACAGTTTTACAAACTGATTAGAATCTAAAGTTCTAAATTTTAAATTTCAGTAAAAATATGGAGTTCTGGATTCATTACTATGTACATGGCTGTCATACTTGGGACCTGAAATTCCAAAATTTGAATTCCATATAGAACCTGAAGTTCTAATTTTGAATACGAAGTATTAAATATGAACTTGAAGTTCTTAAGTTTTGAACATGAAGTTCTAATCAGATTTGAAGCTTTGAATTCAATTTAAATTGTGATATTAAAAATTTTATATCAAAGTTTATTAGAACCAGAAATTATGAATTGAATCAAGTTACGATTCTTTCATCTAGAAAGTCAATTTGTAATTTTTCTTTAGAACCTGAAGTTTTCTGAATTTTATGAACCTACAGTTCATGGTCGAACCGGAAGTTCAAAAAATCAATATAATTCATGATTTTGTTTTATGAAGTGATATATTTTCATATCTATATGTTTATACTTTTTGATCATTTTGCTTAATATGCACTTTATTTTTCTTATGAATAAATATGTTTTTAAACGGTAAATTGGGTGATATTGAAAAGCAAAATACAAGAGATATATGTCTAGCCGATAGTGCAACGACTCTTACAATTCTGTGGAATCAAAAATACTTTCTGAATTTAACCTTACTTAAAGCAAATGTTAATGCAATATCAGGTCCAGCAGATCTGATAAAAAACTCCGGTAGAGCCATGATACTGTTACCAAACAATATTAAAATATGGCTATCACATAGAAACTATAAATGATGAGAATATTGAGTATCTGAGCATTACTTCTCATGGTTCAGGCTAGAAACTCATTATTGAAAGGCTGCGTGCTTTATCATCTGGATTATATTACACTCTTATAAGAGGTGTAGAAGTTTATACAATTATGAACCGGAAGTTCTCAGACCCAAAAATATTTATGCATTGGCATAACCATCTTGATCACCCAGGATCAACAATGATGCGTAGAATCATTGAAAATTCTCATGGACATCCATTAAAGAACTAAAAGATTATTTTATCCTATGAAAATTTATGTACTACATGTTCACAAGGGAAATTAGTAATAAAACCGTCACATTATAAGGTTGGCTTTGAATCTTCGTTATTCCTACAAAGGATTCAATGGGACATATGTGGACCTATTCATCCACTAAGTGGACCGTTCCGCTATTTTATGTTCTAGTTGATGCATCCATCAAATGGTCACACGTTTGCTTATTATCAACACATAATGTTGCTTTTGTAATATTACTTGTATAGATTATCAGGCTTCAGACACATTTTCCCGATCATCCGATTAAGTCAATACGCCTTGATAATACTGATGAATTTACTTCCAAGATATTTGATGAATATTGCAGATCATTTGGATTGATGTTGAACATTCAGTTTCACATATTCATACTCAGAATGGATTAGCATAGTCACTTATCAAGCGTCTCCAGGTAATTGCGAGAACTTTATTATTTCGATACAATTACCAATTTCTATATGGAGACATTTTATTCATCTCTGACCTACTACTTTTCATCATTATTTACCATTACAACTTGTAATTGGTTAGACATACTCATTTTTAAGATATTTGATTATATTGTGTATGCCTTTATTGCATATGTGACATGATCTAAGATAAGATCTCTCTACTATTATAATGATTAATCTTTTATCAGATTGTCTATGCTTCTAATAGTTTATCATCTTGCGCACGACCTACGTTTTATTATATTGATAAATTTTCAAATGGAAAGTTTCTCCAGAAAGAATAAATGAAAAGTCACTCTTATACAAAATAGAGATATCAGTTCTATTCTCTATATATATAAATGTGTCTCATTTCAGTCTTCGTATCACTTAAATATGAAAAATAATTGATTATCAGATAATTATTAATCAGTTACTTGATATATTAAAAGTGACAAAATTTTATAAATTGATATCTCATAAACCCCGGTCGGGTGATTGTTCCTGAAGAACGATCTAATTAAAATGCAACAAATAAATCATCTGATGCATATCATAAGCTTATGAACCTTTTGAAAGGTATTGTTATTAGGATCCTAATGTAAACAAAGCTCGAGTTATAAATAAATCCACTTTCTCTAAATCAACTCAATAAGAGCTTGATATATCTAAAGAGACACGAACCTATGAAATGACTAAATCCATTGAAATAGAAGAAATCTCTACTGAGATATAAGAATATGAGAATTAATAAATTTTTATAAATCATACAAAAGAAATGTGGAATAGTGAAGAAACAATCATTATTGATACATTTTCAAATACAATAGCTACTAAAATGATGATTATGAAACTCATAGTATCGATGATTATAGACAAAGACATGATTGACCTAAATGAAAAGAAGCAATTCAAGAAGAATTGACTTCATAAGCTAAACATAAAGTATTTAGACCAATAGTTCTCCAGATACCTGAAGATGTCAAACTAGTTGGATACTAAAAGGTCTTTATAAGGAAAACGTAATGAGAAAAACGAGATCGTGAGATATGAGACACGACTCTTAGTACAATCTCACAAAAAATTGATATTCAACAATGAGGAATACAATTACGTTTTGAATTTTTGATAAATTTGGATGCCTTTACAAGGCTTGAAATATGTCATTTAGACGTAATAATCATTTATCTATATGATTCACTCAATATAGATATTTATAATCCCGTAAGGATTTAAAATGCTAGAAGCATGTAAACCGAGATCTCGTAATATGTATTTGATGAATCTACAAAAATCCTTATATGGATTAAAAATAATATGGACAGATGTGGTTTAACCGTCTTAGTAAATATCTGATAAAATAAGGGTATAATAATTATATTATACACCCATGTGTTTTTCATAGAGAAATCAAAATCTGGAATTACTATATTCACGGTTTATGTTGATTTGGAACTCCCGAAGAGCTCTTGAAAACTGCTGAATATTTGATAAAATGAATTTTAAATGATAGACATGAGAGAGAAAATATTATCTCGACCTGAAGATTGAGCATAAATCAAATGGAATACGTATCCATCAATCAACATATGTTGAAAAGATTTAAGATTATATTATTCAAAATCTAACAACATTTCAGGTTTACTTGGTTATGCTGATGCCTGGTATCTATCTGATTCCCATAAAGCTCGTTCTCAAACAGGATATGTTTTTACCTATAATAGCACATCAATCTCCAGATGCTCCTTAAAGCAAACTCTTGTTGCTACATCCTCTAATTATTCTGAGATCCTTGCACTTTTTGAAACAAAGTCGAGAATGTGTTTGGTTAAGGTCAGTTATTTATCATATTCAAAATACATATGGATTTTCATTATCTATAGGGATGCGGACACCAATATTTGAAGATAATGCTGTTTGTATTGCTCAAGTTAGAGAGGGATATATCAAAGGAGATAGAACCAAACATATTTCTCCTAAATTCTTCTATACTCATGAACTTCAACAAAGCCGATATATTGATGTTAAATAAATATGGTCTACAGATAATCTTGCAGATCTATTTACCAAAACATTGCATACATCAACTTTTAAGAAACTGGTATATGGAATTGGCATGGGTCGGCTCTGTAAATTACATGATTGATGTTAAAGTTTTGTTCAAGAGGAGTGTTCAATCAGGAGGAGCAAAATTTTTAATGAACATACATATACTATACTCTTTTTCCTTCTACCGGATTTTGTCCCACTGAGTTTTACTAGAAAGGTTTTAATAAGGCAGTTCTGAACATATCCACCCCATTTGATCCAGAAGATCATTGCATTTACTTTTGCTAAAGTTTTTGTCCCACTGGATTTTTCCTAGTAAACTAAGATATAAATGGTGGAATCCAAAGGGGAGTATTGTAAATCTGGTGGCTTCCACCACCTTCAAGAAGGGACACATATCAATGCATGTGTTGTATATTGATTGCATCACTTACACGTGGAATAGTGAAAGAAGCCAAGCTTGACCGGTGGCAATTTATATATGTATTTACAATAAACACCCCATTGATTGTTTGCCTATATATGGCATTATGGCTTTCCATTGTGCTGGTTGATTAGTACTCAAGAAATTCAATATCAAAGAATATAAGTTGTGTCTCTCGTCTCTCAACTCTTGTCTCTGTTTCTTTATTTGTTGTTCATCTCTCTCATCTCGCTTCTTTTACTTATTTTATTATCTCAATTATTTACAACAAAAACATGTTTATTTTTTAGTAAAAGAAAAAAATAGACCATCTTTTTCTTCACTTTTTTTTTTTAAAATTATTTAAGTCAATATTAATTTTATATTATTTAATTTAATAATGAAAATTATTTTAACATGTCAATTTTTTTTTTGAAGGGAACATGTCCATTTTAAATACTCACTACATTTATTTTTTAAGCTGTGGTTTCTAGAAACTTTTTGTGTTCTAACACTTTGATTAGTTGATTATGATTTGTGATAAGTTATTGTCCACTTTTAAATATTCAAATTATAAATAATACTTCAAAAAAAAATTATAATACAAAATTACGTCGGCAAATTATTTAACTAAATTCTTCAATAATTTTATGTTATAATATCGAACAAAATACAAACATGATATTACAAATTTTTTATTTATAATTTTCGGTTATTCTAATATATGTGTTTTTATTTTCAAAATATTCTTTCAACATATGCTATTAGATACGTTTTCAAATTTTAAAAATTGAAACGAGAAATATTTTTTTTATTTTCATTTTTTTATTATATTGAAAAACGAATAATCATGTTGAAAAATGGTTCCAAACGTGCCCTAACCTTCTACGACATGTGGATGCAGATTGAATTACCACCGCTCCATCAGAGAGTTTTTTTTTTTTTTAATATTTCCATTGTCAATTAAATATTTTTGTTTGTTAAAAATATGAATTTTTATTCTTTTAAATGATTATTTATTGTAAAAGTGATATATAATAGGGGCAATTTGTTTCTTTACAAGAAAAACTTAGGAAATATTAATGGGACCGATGAGGTTGTTCTGGTGATATATCTCTTACACCTAGTGGTGGCCACGGTTCGGTTTCGGTTCGAAACCGGCGGTTTCGGTTCCGTGGCCACCCAAAACCGAAACCGTAATCGAAAAACCGGTTTGGTACACGGTTTCTAACCAGCGGTTTTACGGTTTCGGTTTAAAAACCGACGGTTTTGGGTTCGGTTTCGGTTTTTCAAAAAAAATTTCAAAAAAAATGCCACGTGTCAGCTTCTGATTAGTCGATTTTTTTTTAATTTTTTTTTTTATAAAAAACCGGCGGTTTAACCGCGGGTTTTTGGCGGTTTTTGGAAGTACCCAAACCGAAACCGTAACCGGTTCAACCGGTTTCCGACCGGTTTTGAAACCGTCGGTTTCGGTTTCGGTTTTGGGGCGGTTTTTGAAAATACGGTTTCGGTTAAACCGCGGGCAAAACCGTCGGTTTAACCGAAACCATGGTCACCTCTACTTACACCTGCATAACGTACACACAATATACATACACAACGTTGTGGATTCGAGTCATCTTTTTTTTTTTAAAAAAAAATTAATGCAATTTGGTCTATTAAAAATGTTAACAAATTGACTACAATGACCCCATGGAATAAAAAGCCATGTGTCTAAATATGAAGGGTGGTTTTGTCTTCACAGACAAATTATTGGTTACAACACTTCGATAACATTACAAGTGATTGTTTACCGCTAAAAAAAAACACGCATCGTCTTCTTCCAAATCGAAATGTCTGCAGAGCTCAGCTCTCCTCTCACGTTGGGCTTATCCATAAAACAACACCATTCTCAATCTCCATTACTAAAATCCTCTTACTTCTCTGCTTTTTCTCTATCGAAAACATCTCCTCTCTTCAATTCTTCTCTCTTTATCACTAAAAATGTCACTCGTCCAAGAAGCTTTCAAGTGTTTTGCTGCCAAACCGGTTTGGAAACCACCGTACAAGCTGGACAAGACCGTCTTTTGAAGGTTTCATTTCTACACTTGTTTTGTTTCCTTGCCGATTTTATACATATACAATGAAGTGGCTGTGAGTTTTAGTTTATAGTTTGTTTTTTGTGTTCTTGGCGATGGAATTTTTACATTATTGGTGTTTGGGTCTCTTATGAATTATGATTGCAGGTTCCGACATCGAATATCAGGAATTTCTCGATTATAGCACATATTGATCATGGAAAATCAACTTTAGCAGACAAATTACTGCAAATGACTGGTACTGTGCAGAAGCGAGATATGAAGGAGCAGTTTCTCGATAATATGGATTTGGAGAGAGAAAGAGGCATTACTATCAAGCTACAGGTTTCTGTATTTTTCTTATAATTAATATTCTGTCCAATTTTTCTGTGTTTTTCATTTCTACAAAGGAATTTATTTATTTATTTTTTATGTTTTCTCATAGCATTAGGGATGTGCCTAAATAATTTTAGTCAATGGTAGGGGATATATAAAATTTGTTCGATACAAAATTTGTGGACGACCATGTTTAAGCTTCTTAGGTTTTGTTTCTTATCTTTTTAGCTGTTCCAATCCAAAGGGTTTCTGATGCTATGAGGCTTGTTCTGTATTGTTTTTCAAAATTGTTTCCTATTTCCTAATTCACAGTCAATCAAGTTATTCTTTTGGCTGTCATTTTCATAGAGTGGATTTAGAAAAAAAAAAAAATTATTTTCTATAAAAATACATCTTTACATATTCTTCCATGAATTTATGTTATACCCAGAGCAGAATACTCCATTAATAGCTGGTAGGTAGCACAACTATTGAAGTTCCGTCTGCATTTAGTTAGTTTTTCCCAAACAGTTACAAATTGAAAGTGCTTGGGAATCCCCAGCATAAGTAAAGATGCTGGAAAAATCCTGTGCTAGTATTTTTTCTGTTGGATGCTACATTATTGCCTCGTATATCATGTTGCTTACTGTAGCAAGTAGTCCATGTGTCCAAAACAAGTATTCTTTCATCTGTTTACTTATGTATAGGGTCTAATGGTCTTCCACAATTGCATGTAGATTATGCTAAAAGCGACTATATCCTTTCAATAAATGTTCTTACCATGGCTTGCTGTTTCACTTCTTCTTAGAATTGTGCTTTTCCTATGCTTTAAGGTTAGATATTATTGTATTGAATTCATTTAGAATCATAAATACATTAAAAAATCAATTAGTATTGTATCTATAAGGAATATTAATTGACTAGTGTTATTGGCACTCCTCCAGTTTCTCATCTCATGGCACTCCTATTTTTTTTTTAATTTTTTTTTTAATTTTATTTATTTATTTATTTATTTTAATTCATACCATTTGCACCTTAAATTAAATACATAAAAAGGACAAACAAAAATAACAATAAATTTAGTAAAAAGATTTACATTCATATGCAAAGAGATTGATAATAGATTACGTTGATCGACCTTGTTTATATATCTACAATCCAATGCGTCAGCAACCATAAGCCATCAACAAAAACAATAGCTGGGGTTTCAAAAAGTTGAGCTTCCATGGCCACACTCAACCCATTAACTGCATTAGCAATTAAACATTAAGGGATGTCCGTTTCAGATTTTTCTTTGGGTATTATGGTTGCTCTGAAATATTTTCTGCATTGTTGTTCTCTTAATCTTCTTTCATGGTGTTCTTTTATATTCTTATCTGCAAAACCTTTTGAGGAGTTCAAATGATCTGCTCTACCACATTAAAAGATTAGTATTGTATCCATGTGGAATATTAATGTTTTATCTTACTTTTTGACATTTTGTTACCACATTCCTAATCAAGTTTACACAAACGTTGTTTCCATGCATTGAACCAGCTGATCCAATTGTCTTTTTATATCATTAAAAAAAATTAAAACATCTTACATCTATTTTTGCAATTAAATTAATTATTTATTTTGATTTTTGCAAAAATCACACAAAATATATAGAAATTTTTTGAACTTCGAAAATAATTTATTGTTTAGTATGCTTATATCATGTAATTATCGAGTAATGATAGAAAGCTAAATTGCTTGTCTGGTGTTCATGTTACAAATATTGTATGTGGCACACTCTTTGTTTGGTATCTTTCATGTTCAATGCTTTAATAATCTTTATTATCTGGTTAGCCTTTATGAGTTCATGCATTTCTTTATTTTGATTATTTTAATTTTTCCAAATGTTTAGTAATGCAACTTATTTGCATATGATCTTTGTGTAGGCTGCTCGAATGCGTTGGGTGATTGAAAATGAACCGTACTGCTTGAATCTAATTGATACTCCAGGTCATGTGGACTTTTCTTATGAGGTAATTGAATGTAACGCATTTGGTGGTCAAAATATTATTTGACATAATATTTGCTATCTTCAAAGTTCGTCGATTTTGGAACAACTATAAATTTGGAGGATCATCATAGACAACTTACAATGTCTACTTAATAAATTTAAAAAGACATTTTCGATTATTTCTACCAAATGAGTTTATACTTTTATATTATTACGATATTAAGAATTGGGAGATTCCTAAAAATCCTCTTGAGTTTTGACCATTTTTAAAAAAATAACTATCAAGTTTCAAATTTAGATGAAAACCCCCTTGTAAGGAGGTTATGTTACCCAATCATGTGGTTGTTTTAATTAAATTTTGAAACTAAAAGCTATTTTTGGTATTCCATAAGGGAGGAGGTTTCATTTAAATTAAAAACTAGCATGTTGTTTTAGTAAAAGGTCAAACTTAAAGAGGGGTTTGTGCAATTCTCCCTTAAGAAATATGCCAAGTGAAAATCTAATTGTCAAATTTCATAACACCTTAGACACATAAAAAAAGAAGTTAATTACGTGTCTTGGGTTGGAGGTTCCCATGTGATTATATCCGATTTTATTGTGTTTTTGTTTGGGCTAAAGTCACGTGGGGGTCTTGCACGTTAAGGGGTGTTTTCTTATGAGTTAAAGCTTTTGGATTATTAGTTATTAAAAATCATTAATCAACTAAGAATTATGTAAGTGTTCTCAAAATATGAGGTGAATATTATTGTTAATAAAAATACACTGAAAGTGCTATTTAAAAAAATTAATGAGTTTTGTTATTTCAGTACTTCTATCAGATGTGTTTTTATTGTTAGAGTGCTACAGTTGATTCTTTTTCTATCCATTTAAACCTTTGGGTCTAGTGGTTTTTAACATGTTATTAGAGCTAGGTTTGAGTAAGGGTGCCTGGATTTGAGTCTTCCAATTTTGGTTTTATTGAATTTGTATGCGTCTGTGTTTGGGTTTGATCCACATGGCAAGCTCATTGGTCTTGCACATGAGGGAGTGGAGCGTATAAACACTATTGTTCGGTGGAAAAGCTTTTGGGTCCAGTGGGTATTGACATCTGCTGTTCTCTTTTTCATAACCTCGGCTTTAGAAAATGATGCCAAATGTGTGTTTACAGAACAACAAATTACTTAAAATTTAATTGACAGCTGCCATAATGGTTATGTTCACTTATATTTTGCTTATTTTGGTGATGTATCATAGATTTTTAACTTAGAAAGAGATGAACAAGCAGTCCACCCTGGGAACTAAGTAACCAGGGCTTTTCTCCTAGAGTCGTAATGTTCACTAAATACTTATCTCATTTAGAAATTGACTAAAGCCTATTAATGTCATACAGAGTTAAGCTTTTTGACATATTATTTATGGCTAGGTTTCTCGTTCTCTCGCTGCTTGTGAGGGTGCTCTCCTCGTTGTAGATGCTTCTCAGGTAAACTTTGATGTACACTATATTTGACACATGATTCAAATCAATTACTTATACTATTTGACACATCACATTTGATAGACATGCCTGTCATCGGACTGTTGATATAATTGAACTTTTACTTTGAAAGTAGTTTTGTTATCAACTGCAATTTTAATTTTTAATTTTTTATACTATTTCTACTGTACACATGATTAGCAATTAAAAAGTGTGTTAAAACTGTCAATTATTTGTAGGGAGTGGAGGCACAGACTCTGGCTAATGTATATTTGGCCTTGGAGAACAATCTTGAAATAATCCCTGTAAGTGAATTGTCAAGTTTTATTTTGTTATTTTCTCTTCTGTTCATTTGCTGAAAGTTGCACCAAGAGTCTCTTAGCTTTGGAGTATAGTAACAACACACAACATCTACATCAAACTTTTAGCTTGAAAAGCATTTAGGAAACTCTTGAAGATGGGGGCATTTTTGACAAATGTGTGGAGCAAACACTTGCATTATTACTTGGATTTATTTGAATAAATTTTCAAGGAAGAAATGGTGTTTGTCTATATTCTGTCTTTTTAGGGTCAATGGGTGACAATTCATTATGGAAATGTTTGTTTTGCTGCATCTTATACTATATACTTTTTATTGGCAAAATATATCTACTCAAAGAATGCTCCTTTGATTCCTTTCTTGAAACTCTTTTCTTGGTGAGGGGAGGAGGGGGGGTGCACGGGTTGGTAGTGGATTTAGTATGATACTCTAATAATGTGGTTAGCATTGGCAAAATTTTGCTGTGAAAAATCTATGGCTGTGACTATACAGGGGTTTCTTCTACTGCACATAGAATTTCTGGTATTCTTGCACCCAAAACACATGGCATGTGAGTTGAACATTTATATATTGTTTGATTGATCAAATGCTTGTTTTGCATAGGTTATCTACTCTATAAACAGTTTTTTTTTTAGTATCAAAACCTCTTTTTATTTTTTTAATTTTGTTGTTTGGTTGCAACTTGAGTAGAGCTTTTGAAGGAAGAAGTTCGTTTTATGTCTACTTGGAGAAGCTCTTCCTTCTAAGAGTATTTTTTAACTGATTTTAAGATGTCAAAACTATGTCATGATGGTTCACTGTATCTTTAAAAAAAACAAAAACCCTATTATACCTATTCAATCATAATCATAATTCTTATGTGTGGTTGTTAGTAATTAATGATATACTAGCAATTATAAAACTATACAACCAGTTTTTCAGTTTAAAAGAGCTTTTCAATTGAGAATCAAGCGACAAAGAAATTTTCATCAAAAGCTCTCTATTTGTAAATGCTCCTTTATTTTTATTTTTTTTATTGTACTTTTAAAAGCTCTACTTGAACGAGCCATGCTGAAGGGACCCTAAGTCTAGCCATATTTAATGTAGCCGCCATTATGTAGTCAATATTTTCTTAATGCTTGGGTTCATTCGATTCTTTACTTAAATTTTCATATCAGGTTTTATGACGTGGACTGCCATTTCACTTTTAGTGTAAAACTATTTTGTTATATAATATATTGTATTTTGTCTTATAAAGAAAATAAATGGATAGGGACGTGTCATGGATATGAAAATTTTTCTCAAGTAAAGTATGTTGATTTTTACAGGTCTTGAACAAAATAGATCTTCCAGGTGCTGAGCCAGATCGTGTCATTCAAGAGATTGAAGAGGTTGGTGTTCAAAAAGCATGATCGCTCAATGGGTGTGTAGCTTACGTTAATCCATGTTTTTTTTTTCCTTTTATTTATTTATATTTTATTTTTTCACTCTTTTGTGTGTTTTTTACATATAAACTTTTTCCAGTAAATCTCCATTGAAAAAGTTGACATCCATTTAAGGAAGACCCCATTGGTGAATTGCCTCTTCAACAATTAACATAGTAAAAGGAGTCATATTTGCAATAGGAGCAAAAGTCACGTCATAATCAATCCCATAGACTTGTTTATTGATTAGTTTGAGCTTTCTAATGGCCTTTTTGACGACAAAAGCTACACTCGTCTATAGCAGCTTTTACACATTGCTTCCTTTGAGTGCTGGCCTGAATCTTGGGAGGTAGCGTCAAAACTGTATGGTTAGGTAGAAGAAGAAGTCCCTTCCCAATACCAATTTTGAAAAAAATTTCTTCTGCCAGTAATTCATTCACCACAAAAATTACAAAGGGAAGTGGGCGGGCTTCGATGAAGAATGGAACCAAGAAGTCCACAAAGTCATCCCCTGAGTGCTATAAAAAATTATACTAACCTTTGCTCTCTGTAATCACAATACAAGTCATTGGAACTAAACGTTTCTGGTTATGTAAGAGCTAGTTGATCTTATAGACCGGGCATAAATTAATTGAGTGAAAAATGAAAATTCTTGAACACTCTTTCCCCTTGGCTAGTACTTTGGATCTTAGATTCCTATTGATACGTCTTAGCAAAATTTGATTGTACATATATAACTTGGATAAATAATCCAATATCTTCTTGGCCATTGATGACTTAGCTGAGCGAAGGCTGATGGATTGCTCAATGAAGTTATTTATCCAAGTGATGATCTTGGTATTATTTATTCCCTAGTGGACAAGGTTGCAGCATAATTTCTGCCTTTGAGTCGGTGGGTTTCCCTCTGACTCAAGTAACATAATTCCACATCCTTTCCCAACAAAAAAGTTTTCATTACATATGCCCAGTAGGTGTAATTATCACCTGTCAACTTTACACTTATAGCTTGTAGAGAAATCTGATGTTTTATCAGTTATGAATTCAAAATTGAAAATGATTTTAAAGAAGAAAATGATGAATCGAAGGAGAGACAAGAAACTTCAGTTGTGTGACGTTTAGAGAGTAGAGAGAAAGTGACTCAAGGAAAGCAATTCTAATAAAATAAAATAAAAACCTTGCTCTAATACCAAGTTATTAACCATTAAACCTACAAGCTTAAGTTATTAGAAGGGCCCAGAGAAAATATTTAAACACTTAACTCTTAAGTCTTAATGCATTACTTAAATCATCAACCATAAAAACAAATAACATAAAGGCCTTTTTCAACTTCTTCTAGCTTAAGTTACTCTTTTGGAATTGTAATTAAACTTTTAAATAACATTGCAAATATTTGTACTAAATTGCTTTTCTATGGCAGAATGATGTTTTCATTCTTATAACTGAATGGATTAAGTGGATACTTGCCCATTGTATTTATTTTCAAGCAGCCAGATAAAATGCAGAATTTTTGAAGATTCTACAGGAGAAGGCTGCTAGTTTAAATATTTAGCTTTATTGTGGGCTTCGGTTTCTAAATGATTTCAGGAGTTCCCATTATTTTTTAATCTAAATAATTAGGAGGGTGCTGTGAATAACTTCCTAATTAGGAGGGTGTTGTGAAATGATCGCTTGATTTTGTATTTGTTTTCCCGATTGGTTGTTGTTTTATGGACTGCTGGTCCACTTTTTGTACTCTTCCACCATCTTTAATACAATGCTGTGTTTCTCAACAAAGAAAAAAATTGTTGGAGAAGATGTAGCGGTATTGCTGTAATCCATATTGCATCTTTATGCTTTTGCATAAGTTTATCTTTTGTTAATACTTGTCTTATTTTAATGATAATTGTGGTCCTTTAAGGGCCACAAATTGGAATTAAATAGGTTTGCACAGCGGTATGAATTTGAAACTGAAGTTAACGTAATACTTATTCTGTGTAGGTTGTTGGGCTAGATTGTAGCAATGCAATTCTCTGCTCTGCAAAGGTTAAATCATGACATTTGGCTCCAAACCGTATTTTTTTTTTCTTTATACTGTACTTTATGGAAGTTGGTATGAAAGAATTATGCTAATTTTTTATATTTTATACTTCTTTG
Source organism: Acer negundo (assembly GCA_035582765.1). Classification (NCBI taxonomy): domain Eukaryota; kingdom Viridiplantae; phylum Streptophyta; class Magnoliopsida; order Sapindales; family Sapindaceae; genus Acer; species Acer negundo. Next base: position 13,398,851 of record CM069240.1, read on the forward strand.
GCCTTATTTTTAATTTTTTTATTAGTTTTTTTAATTTCAGGAGGGAATTGGTATAAATGAAATTCTGAATGCCATTGTTGAAAGGATTCCACCACCTTCTAATACTGCCGGATGTCTTTTGAGGGCCTTAATATTTGATAGGTATGTTTTTCATTTGGTAGACATAATCGAAATTGAATATCAGTGGTGTTGGAGTACTTAAATGCTACTGTTGGGCTCTTACCTATTAGCTTAAGCCTTTGAATCTATTGTTTACTAACTTGATGTTAGAGCCAAATTATACCTGGGAGTCTTGGGCTCGAGTCCCCAAAGGTGATTATATTTGAATTTGTAATTTGATATCCGAATATGTTGAGTGTTTGTGTTTGGGCTTGAGCCACGTACATGCATATGAGGGGGTGTGTTAGAGTGCTTAAATACTACTGTTGAGGTTATTGGATTGATACATGAATCCTTTTGTCTCCATTTCACCTTATAATTAGGACCATATGTTTCACAGGTATTTAAGAACTAAGATCTTTTTTAACTTATTCTGCCCATATAAGTTTTAGTGTATATTCATTCATTTGATATCTACTAATTGAATCAAGTCTTTCTTGTGTACTTGGCAATCCATAGATCCGTTCTACTCGGCCAAACTAAAACTATTACAATCAACCTTTCCTTTAACTTATTTTCTGTAGAAGCTATTCCAATATTCATGAAAAAGTGAATTAATTTCTTATCCATTTTTTAATTATTATTTTTTTGTATTCTATGCATGCATCCTAAAACTATCATTTTGGCCTCACTCATTTTTATTATCATGTTGTTTCTAAAGATTCAAATTCTCTGTTTCATAAAGCATACTGGTTTTATTGCTTTAATTATGTTTGCATGATCCACAATGCAAGTTTCTTCCCTCCGTATTTTAACAGAGTGCTCAATCTTAGGGACTTCTTATAGTAAGGCATATTTTGTAGTTTGATACCATAAATTTTCGTAAATAAGGTTATGTTGTGGACGTTTTTAGCAACCTTCATGCATCTGACTGTGAAATTATAGCTTTTTAGTCGACTAGTCTTGTAAAGATAGAAAATGAGAATTTGTTCCATAGAGGAATATCTAAGTGTCTTCTGTAGAAACTGAGCATTCTTTGCTGTTTGATAGTGTTGAAATTTGGTCTTTTTTGTCCTGGTCAATGGCATGATTTTGTGTGATAGCCTAGGATATTTTTTTAGAAAGTTTTTCATTAGTCTCTATTTTTTCCTGATTGTATTTGCTGTAAATAATTAAATATGGTAGCTGCATATTGCCTAGAATTGGCCCTGTACTAACTAGTTAGTTTCCTAATTTAATTTTTCAGTCTCTCTATATATTGACACTTGTAATTCAGGATTATTTATATGAGTTCTCCTCTAAATTTTACGTTCTTGATAGTATTTTTAGCCTAGTATATGTTAATAAGTACATACACCCTACTCCTAACTGATAATTTTCTCAAAGTTGGTTCTAAATGTTATAAAATGATTAGCCCTGTATATGTCCATGAAATTACTATTTTTTTTTTATTTTTTTTTTATTTGGATACTTCTGCAGTTACTATGATCCATATCGGGGAGTTATTGTATACTTTCGAGTTGTTGATGGGACTATAAAGAAAGGTGACAGGATTTATTTTATGGCCAGTGAGAAGGTGAAGTACTCTTGTAGGACTTTTGTGTTTGTTATCTAATTTGAAGATGATGGGATCACCTTATTTGAAAAATAGGTTTGCACATATCGTTGCATAAATGTTTAAACAGCTAATACATTTCAAAAAATTAATGAGAGATGGTAACTAAACTTACTCAAGTCTGTTATGTCTGTACTTTTTCCTTGGCAAACGTTTTGATATATTTTTGGCATCTTTTGTATCAGTTTCATAATTGAGTATTGAATTGCAGGATTATTTTGTAGATGAAATTGGTGTCTTATCCCCCAATCAATTGCAAGTGAAAGAACTTCAAGCGGGTGAGGTAAAATGATTCTTGTGACTTGTATATATTTTGCTTCTCACTGCAATGTACTGTTACAAATTTTTACCAAATGTATTTTTTTGTTGTTTTCCTCCCTTAAATGCAAATGCAGAGGCATGCAAAAACATTTTTCCAGAAGTTTCTTGTGGGAAGCAAATATTTTTTACCCTTCGCCCTCTTGCTGTAGAAAAATAAAGCAAAGTTATTATCTAGATCACAAAGGCAACAAACAATAATTAGAAGAAAAACTTGTGATGCACATATACTGTAGGAAGCAATTCTTTCCCCTCCTTTCTCATGATGTAAAAAGAATTACAAAATTAATTAGAATCTAAGTATGCAAAAATTAAATGGAATAAAAATTAATTGAATCAACTATATATGTGAGTTGTATATGTTTCTAGAAACTATGTTTTTTTCCCTTCTCACTCTTGCTGTAGAAAGAAGAGACAAAAGTTAATTAGACTACTAAAGGAAGCAAAAATTAATTAGAATAAATATTAATCATATATGGATATATGCATGTAGGGTGTATGTACTTATTAACCAACCACTCATAATGACTTGAGAAACAGTTTTTTACAACTGTGATGCTATACAAATGTGCTGTAGTGATTAGTCAATATCTAGTGCAAAAAAACAGGTTTGAGGTTGGTAAAGATATGGGATGCTGGAACTTCAACTGCAAGCACATTAGAAAAACAAAGATTGAGTGGTTGATTAGGAAATACAATTAGATCAGATTGCTTTGAAAGTGTTGAAAGGCTAAGATTTTTTTTTTTGTTTTTTGTTTTTCTTTTTTCTGATAGGAAACAAAATTTTATTGCAAAAGATAGAATGAAATGAAAGTACCCTATACAAAAATCATAGATTGTGGCCTCATGGCCCTATACAAGTGTGAACAAGCAGTCGACCTAGGCTAAAAAACACCACCTAGGGTAACAAAGAGAGCCATCAAGACCAAAGCAAGGCCTAAAATACTGAACAAGCAGTTCACCTAGGCTTTTGGTTTTGTTTAGGGAGTAGTTTGCAAATTTGAAGTTTGGATGGATGGAAACTTGGAATGTTGATGCATGGATATAGATCTTGTAGGGAAAAAAAAGGCCTAGACATTATCCTTAGTCTTAGGACCAATACTCTTGAGATATATCACACAACAATAGCATTGCAGCATACGGCACACATAAATAGAACTTTTACTTAACTTGGAACTTCTGTTGCACAGATAAAATGGCTAGATCTTTGGGAGGTATATTTGTATCCACAACCAAGATATGGAAGAATGACCTAACTGTGGATGATCCTGATCCTGACTAGTTAAGGGTCCACACACTATTATCCTCCCTCATTTCCTCGAGAGAACTATTTCTAACAGTTGCAAAAGAGCAACACATTCTGTTCTCTCCCTATTCTTAAGATTTTTATGAAACTTGAGAGTCCTAATTTTCATGATCAGCTATGGAAAAGTTCTTTCTTAGCCAATAGTTTGTAGGATAAAGGGATAAAAGGGAGAAAGCAGCCTCTCTTCTTTATTGATCCTCAGATAATAATTTCCTACCATTCCTAACCACAGTCCTAAGGAGAGGCAGCAAGGGACTGCTGTTTTGGGAAACTTGTCTTAAATATGAATGGGTCTCCGTCATTCATTTAGCAGGACCAAACTCCATTGGCCACTTAGTCACAAAATCAGCCATTTGATAAAATATACACCTTCAGGTTGATTCACTCAATCTCACCACTCTTAGAGCGAGCAGGCATTGTCTGTGCTTTTTTGAGTGCGATAACTCCTTTCAGACATTAACAAAACCTATGCAATAATATACCGTTGGAAAGCTTAAGAGTTGGCTTTCTATAGAAATTTACAGTTTGTGATTTGGAGGTCTTTAGAAAAAGTTATGGTCGTCTAAGTGTCAAAAGGTTAGTTTGGAAAAATCAAGGTTTCCAAAAACACAAGAATCAAAACTTATAAACAGTGTCGAATGAAAACAACACAACCTAAATGCATTTCAAGACAATTATAACATGTACAACATTTAAATCAAATCATGTAACTAACAAATTATAGAATGAAATACATGATCATGAATGTGTGTTTTCCTAAGTTCTTTCAAGAGTTGAACAACTTGTATTGGAATTCTTATCTTGCAATCTCTTGAAGACTTCAACATGGTGGTAGGGTGCTTGAGTCCAAACTTGAAAGAGAATAATCATCCTAAGCTACTAAAAAAGTATTACAAGCAAAGAGCGTTTTGTTATGGAAAAAGCTAACACAAAAATGGCCCTAACAGTTTAATACTCTTAACACACCCCCTAACATGCAAGGCCAGACTTCTGGGTTTGTCACATGGACTGATACATGGGTCCATTTTGCTCTATGTTGTAATTATATATTTATTAAATAAATTAGGGATCCCAAGTTATGAACTTGAGACCACTAGGTCAAATGTGCTCTAATATCATGTTAATTATTGCTTTAACCAGAAGCTTAAGCTATTATGTAAGGTCCAATATTAGTATTTATACAATTATACTCTAACAACTATAAAATAAGATTCGTAGATTATGATCTTTTTATTGGGTAAACAATAGTGTAAAGGTGTCATCTGTTTTAGAGGCTGAACCTGCTTGTCTGAATTGGTTTCAAAATAGTTCTGGCTTTAATGCATATTCTTTACTTATGATACAAATTTTCAACTTTTTGTCTATTTATGAGATATTATTAGTTTGAACTTATGTAATAGACTAGTTACTGATCCTTCATCCATGTTTAAGGTTGGCTACCTTTCTGCATCTATAAGATCTGTAGCAGATGCCAGAGTGGGTGATACTATTACTCACATCGGTAAAAAGGCTGAGATCCAACTTCCTGGATATGAGGAAGTCACTCCAATGGTTTTCTGTGGCCTGTTTCCAGTTGATGCGGACCAGTAAATCTCTTGCTTCATTTTTGTTTATGGAATTCGACAATGTAACTTTGTCAATGGCATTTTCTCTAGCATCATTCTCTAGCATCATTCTCATCTATTTTGTTGGTAGGTTCCCAGAATTGCGTGATGCATTGGAAAAACTGCAACTTAATGATGCAGCATTGAAGGTAAGTATATTGCTAAGATGTTATATAGGAAAGGACATTTTCGAAATTTCCCATTGAATTATGATGCACTTGGAACTAAGAGTTGAAATTCGGTTAGTTTAGATTTTCTTTTTACTATTGATTTAACAGTGTCCACCATCCACTGTGGACACTTTAAAGTAGCTAAGGTTGAATTGGCTTATTCTTTTTTCCTTTTTTCCAAATATATATAGTAGTTATTAGATGCGGGATTTTACACAATTTTTTCTTGCAGGATCACTGATGGTGATAATCAATGTAAATTTTTTTACACTAATTCCCACCGGTGATAATTAGTGATAATTAGTGATCTCTTACGAAAAATTCGTGCGGAATCCCTGACTTGATAATTCATATATATATATTATTAATGCAAAAATATATTTAAATGAAGGAAAAGTTCAAAAAAAGTGGAGGGCGTTAGCCAAACTATGCTAAAAAAACTACAATAAAGAAAACAAAACAATACATCTCGAAAAGGAGAAAATCATTTGTAAAGCATTTTTTTTCTAATCTCAAGAAGAGATCTTCTAGAACATTCTTCAGAAATAGAAGCTCATAAAAACACAACAAACCTTTTTTAACGCAAAAGTATGTAACAATTGTCTTCTATTTCTTCAAAATTACACTTTCAACTCCAAACTACCAATAGCAATTATTTCACTTCACACCTGCATTTCCTAAATGCTCCTTAATCTTTAAAAAAACAGAAATTTTCTTTTGTCAAGATGCCCAGGCCAATAATGTACATGCACTCATATTAATCGTTAGTGAAGTACCATGATTTAAAAGTGGTTTTAAGAGTTGTGGTTACTATCCTTGGAGAGAGACTGAGAGAGGAACATTGTAAAATTTTCTCAAAAAGGAAGTGAAAGTGAAAGTGATTGGACAAATTTTTTTAGAAGTATGTGATGTGCAGACGTTATTTAATCTTGGTTTACTGGTTTAGCTATCTTCCCATTTTTGTCTTTCTTTATTGTTTTGATCCTTTTGTCATTAAAAGGGGAGACTAAGTCAGTGGAGACAACTTAGGAACTTTCTCGATGTATGCCAGTTAATATGACCTTGAGAATCCACTGTAGAAGGGGAGACTAAGTCAGTGGAGACAACAAAGGAACTGTCTCAATGTATACCAATTATTATGACCTTGAGAATCTTTGGTGGCATATATACTTATAGAAGTAGCAGTATAGTTTGTCAAAAGTCAGTAAGAAAGTAGTCTTTCGGCCCACATTTGAAATTTTTTTGGAAAGTCTTTCTACTTTTTCTCTTTTAAGTTTTACATATAGGGTTACCTAGGTCATTTGATAAGTAAAATACATCAGTTGACAACTTTTTAGAAACCAATTTAGTTCAGAGATATGTTTTATCACAATTTTTTATTTATTTGAATTACTATGTCTCATGCTTTAGGATTTAGTCTACGAAGGATTCACTTGTTTTTCAAAATCGATTGATTTGAATTGCTGACTTATGCTTTAGGATTTGAGATGCTGATCAAGAAGTCCTTAAATTCTTTCGAAACTATATGTCTATTCAGTGAAGTGGAATGAGTCTCTGGAACTTATGAACTTTCTCATTTCGGAAGGATTGTTCATCTTTTTTGGTGTTGACTTTGCAGTTTGAACCTGAGACCTCAAGTGCAATGGGTTTTGGCTTTAGATGTGGGTTCTTGGGTCTTCTTCACATGGAAATTGTTCAGGTTTGCCTTCTTTTCAACTTTATTTCTTCCTCAGTAGTTGTTTTTCATTACCTTGATTTGTAAATGTTGGAGAGTTTGGAAAGTTGGCATTGACCATGTAAAACTTTTATCTTTCAGGAAAGACTTGAGAGGGAATACAATTTGAGCCTAATAACTACTGCACCAAGTGTTGTATACAGGGTGAACTGTATAGATGGTGATACTGTAATTTCTTCGCCATCCTTAACTTGCTGCATTTAATTTCTTTAGTTTCACATGAATTTTGATATTTACAGTATGGTAGGTAGTCTATGCATGAGCCCTGGTAACACCTATGCACAGTTCTAAAGGAGCTAGGGAAAACTTTGGTAACGCCAAGTCAAAAAATTAATTAGATATAATTCTGCAGTTTATGCTTCGTGTCCTTTATCAAAATTGTCAAGTGATGTGGAAGCTGATGCATTTATGGAATCAGGGGTTAACTATGTTCATACACAAAAGAATATGTTGTTTATGAATAACTATTATGAAACCTAACACCTATTAATTTTATGGCTTTTAAGTGTCCTCTTTCTCAAAACCTTAAGAAATTTGTTTACATAAATATTAAATGGATTGTTCCGGTCTAGAAAACCGTTGAAAATTAAACTATTGAACGAGAAAATCTACTGACATTAACCTGCTATAGAGGCTTTTAGAATTTCTTATTTTTTGCCAGAAATATTTCCAGACATTAATTAGTAAGAGCCACGGCAGTTTGTATTTATAATTATATGTAATTATGACCTCTTGTACAAATAACTGCTGGTTATTATTATTATCTTTTGTGCCGTTTAGATTCAGTTGAGTGCCTCTTAACAACTTGAATACAATTATCTGTTTGGTGTATGTTTGTATATTTGCATATGGGTAATATTAATATTATACTTTTTATCGTTGACTCCAAAAAATATAAAAATGTTCTTGAAGGTTGAGTGCTCAAATCCATCTTTACTTCCTGAACCTGGACAAAGGAGATCAATTGAAGAGCCATTTGTGAAGGTTATATCTTGCACCTTTAGATGCTTTACTTCTTGTGCTGCTAATATGGCTGAGATAAAAGGTGTTAACAGAAAGAAAACCCCCCATAGTGAAAGAAAAAGCTGAGGTGGGAGGGAAGAATAAATTTGTTGTATATTATTAAGGAACATTACAAGTATAAATGGGCCTAGACATGGGCAGAAAAGGAAATAAAACCATGTAATAATTAATACAATCAATGCCTAGTTAATGGAGCTGTCTAGCCATAGTTTCCTAAACAAGATTTAACACTTTCCCTGAAGTTGGAGCTCAGATATCTTCAATGTCCAACTTGGAACAAAGATGTAAAAAATTTCCCTTGTGCATATATTTAGTAAAAGATGTCTTCAACTCTTGATTTTCAGACTATATAAGGAGTAATTACTTCTCCTGCCATCACAATCTCTCAATTAAAGTGACAATCAACCTTCTATACGTTTGGTCAGCTCAAACAAGGTTGCTAACTATGTATATTGCAATCAACTTAATGTCTAGGCATAGTTTCCTAAATAAAATTTAAAGAAAGAATGTTAAAATCATGTAATGATTAATGCAATTGATGCCCAACCAATGCACAACTAATGTCTAGGCATAGTTTCCTAAACAAGATTTAAAAAAAGAATGATAAATCATATAATGATTAATGCAATTGATGCACAACTAATGTCTAGGCATAGTTTCCTAAACAGGATTTAACAAAAGACATTCTTTTGAGGCTTTTAATGTTTTGTGTTGTTTGTAGATTGAGATGCTTACACCAAAAGACTATATTGGTTCACTCATGGAGCTATCTCAAGATAGAAGAGGCAAGTTTATGGAAATGAAATTTATTACAGAGAATAGAGCATCATTAACCTATGAGTTACCCCTTGCAGAGGTAATGTTTTTCCTTTTTCTTTTTCCTCTATTTGTTCACCCGAGAAGTTTTTTAAAAGATAATTCTATTGGGGATTCTCTAATTTAATTTCCTAACTTTTCTCCCTTTTACTTTTGCTTAGCCATTCTATATATTTATATTTCAGATGGTGGGTGATTTCTTTGATCAATTAAAATCCAGAAGTAAAGGTTATGCTAGCATGGAATACACTTTTATCGGGTAAATACATCTATTGTTTATCATTTGGTAACTAGCATTTAGTGCATGGAAGTACTGTGCTTGTTATTTTCATAATTGTTATTTCATTTAGATGTTTAGCGTATTGATGATCCCTTATCACATAAACTTCTATGGTCATATAAATTCCAAGAGTTGGGTTGATTGGTAAATATCTTTGGTTCTAACAATGAGGTCATTGCTTCAATCCTTTTGGGATACCTACTAGAGATATTATACAACCCATGCATTTCTTGACTGTTAAGGTTGTGTTTGCTTATTTGAAAAAATGAATAGAAAAAAATTCTTGAATGATCTTATGGATGGTCTCGTGGAAGTTGAATTAAACAAAGGAAGCTTATAAAACAATTGGGCTGCTAGGGTAGTGAATTGGTATTGTTCAATTCAAGACTGGGCCAATTTGCAACTGAATTTTATGTGGAAGGAGCATTAAAGTGATCTTTTACAATGAAAATAATGGTTTCCTGATCCAAACCTTGTTGGAAATTATTGTACAAGTCCAGCTGGACAAAGGAATCCTATTTAATTCAAGGAAAGTAATGGGTTTTTTCATTATTTGTTTAGGAATCTAGTCATGAGAGTCTTTTATTCTATGAAAAATTGTCCTACAAGGAAAGAGAAACTTAAATAATGGGGCCATTGAATTTGTTTAAGTGTGACAGAGAGGGTACAATGTGAGGGTGGCGATGTGAAGTCTTTGGGAGACTTGTGATAGAGAGCAATCAGAGACGCGGCCACCACAAATCGGGGAGAATTTGTGAATATCGTTTGAGAGGTGTCTTAGCGGTTTTATGACCAGTGAGGTTGAAGGGATTAAGATCTAGAGGAGGTACTGGTGCTATTTTCATATCTAGTGAAATTTATAGCCTCCATTGACATAGTTAAGTTAGTGAACCACGTTAAAGTGTTTGTCCAAATTATTTTCATCTTAATTTGTTGGTATTATTTTCTATATAAATAAGGGGGTCATTCAATTTGTTTAAGTGAGACAAAGAGAGGGTACAATTTGAGGGTGACAATATGAAGTCTTTGAGAGACTTGTGATAGAGCCATCAGAGATGTGGTGGTCACCACAAATCGGGGAGAATTTGTGAATGTGTTTTGAGAGGTGTCTTAGAGGTTTCATGATGGGTGAGGTTGAAGGGATTACTATCTAGAAGGGATACTTGTGCTATTTTCTTATTTAGTGAAATTTATAGCCTTGTGGACATAGTCAATTTAGTGAACCACCTTAAAAAGTGTTTGACTCAATTATTTTCTTCTTGTTAGTATTTTGTTTTATTCTTCAACATTTACAAACATAAGCCATGGAAGGTGTCATAATTTGCAACAAATTGGTATTAGAGTTTGCTATTCTAAGTTTTTTGTAATAGCTAAGAATAGTGAGAAAGGTGAATCCTCAACTAGATACTCTCGTGGTGGCGACGATGATGGCTCTATGTTAAGAAGGGCTGTTAAGGGTTATTTAATTGGAAAAGCCATGCATGATAATGATTAATGACGCATCAAAAGGGAGGAAAAGCTGTGTTGACTATTGAATGTCCTTTCTATTATGTTCTCTGTTTAATTATCAAGTGGATTGCCAAATGTGTATTAATTAAAAATTAATGCTAATTCGTTCAAAGTTGAGTTTTCTTTAGGGATGGCAACGGGGCGGGTCGGGGGCGGGGAATGCTTTACCACCCCATCCCCGCCTCCCAAAACCATCCCCATCCCTATCCCCGTCCCCGTCCCCGTCCCCGCATTAAGAGAGGCGAGGCCGGGTGCGGGGATTCCCCGTTGGAGGGGCTTTCCCCATACCCGCCCCATTCCCCGTTTAATATAATTATATATTTAAAAATTACAGCTTAAAATATATATATATATATATATAAATTCAGTTATATATTATAAATATAATAAATATATATTGATAAACGTTGTGTCAAAATATTTAGTTTTATACCGTCAAACGTGGTGTCAATATATATATATAATATATATATTCAGTTATATATTCCAATAAATCACAACCTGGCTAAACGTGGTGTCAATATATATAAATATATATTATATTATAAATATATATATATATATATATATATGTATATAATATATATATCATGGCGGGGATGGGGCGGGGAGTGCTTCCTCCGTCCCCGCCCCGCTACAACTTCGGGGACAAGACTTTGTCCCCGTCCTCGTCCCCGTCCCCTAATATTATCCTCCATCCCCGTCCCATTCGGGGCGGAGCCCTGTGGGGCCCCGCCCCCACGGGGAATATTGCCATCTCTAGTTTTCTTTCAAGGTTCAACTTATCTTGGTTTTTTCTTCATCAATTTGGGAAGGAAAATTTTTGTTTATTTGAAAACAAGAGTACTGGTATTCGTTTTGGTGAAGAAGCTATTGGTTTATTAAATCAATTTCAGCTATCATTTTGAAAAATTAAGAATTTGAAGATTTAAATTTACATCACATGAAACTGGACATGGCAATATGGCATACAATGTATTCTTTTCATATTTTACAAGAAAGTTTTTTACTAATATTTATGCATGATATCTTCTCGTTTGACTGCCAGGTACAGGGAAAGTGTACTGATAAAACTTGATATTTCGATTAATGGTGATCTTGTGGAACCATTGGCAACGATTGTGCACAAGGATAAGGTCAGCTAAGTTTTATTTAATTATGTTTTTAGAGAGGTGTTAGAAGTGCATTGTTGGTATGTTGGTGAATATTTATCTAAAAGAAGGTACCGTAGAGGTGGCAATCTGATTCAGATTGTCCGATCCTAATTCGATCCGGAAAATTTTAAAATTCGGATATCCGAATATGATTTTCATAAATGAGGATATTATGTTTGACAAAATCCAAATCCGGATCCAGCTTGAATCCGCAATCGATCCAACAAAAATCCGAAACCGGGAAAATTCCAAAAATCGGAAATATAAAATATATTAAATTAATAAACTCATGCACAAAAAATAAAACAAATATATATGAAAAAATATGTGATAATTATTTTTATGGTTCTTTTTCAATATACTCATTCTTTTCAAAATCAAAACATCAAGTTTTGTAAAATTAAAAGGTTGCATTGATATTTATATACCCATATATCAAATTATTAAAAAAAAATGATAATGTAATCGTTTTTTATCTATATAAAATAATGCAATTTAAAAATAAATTAAATCACATTTTGCATTGATCTAACATACTTTCAACTCAAACCTTGATTCTTTACAATAACAATCTAATATGTTGGAATTGAATTATTTTTTTTATTTTTTTTATTTTTTGAAAATAATGACTCCATAGGTCACACATTGCGACATGAAAATGGTTGACTCCAAAATAAAATTGGAAATTGAGTAAATAATAAAACCTTTTGTTTTAACAAATAAAAATATAAAGTGATAAAAATAGAGAGATGTACTTTAGCTACATTGATGCAATCAAATCCCATTCTTCTTCAAGTTATTAAAATTATAAAGTTATTATTTTTATCAAACTTATAATAAAGAAATTTTCTTATTTTCCACTATACTTTCTTCTTTTATTTGATTGATTATGTGTAGTGTAGTGGATAAAGATGATTCCATTCGAATATTTATCTTTTTCCAATATTATTAGAATAAAATAAAGATTTTTTTTTTTTTAAGAAAATGCAAAATACAAAAAAGTAAAATCCAAATCCAACCCGGTTCTAATTCGATCCAATCCCAAATTCAGATCTGAATCTGTAATTTGAAAATTCAAGTCCGATCTGGTTCGACATTTCAGATTGAAAAGTGTTTTTCTTTATTTTATTTTAAAGTCCTTATCCAAAATATCAAAAAAATTGGAGTCAAATAATCCGAATCTGGTTCATTTGCCACCACTACTTAGTAGAGTGTGAGAATGCTCCATTAGTTGCAAAAGGATATGTTACTTTAGAATTTTATAGAGCCGGATGCACCTGGATGTGTTGTTTTTTATTTTATACCAATGTTAGCAATTATGGATCCTGGAAAATTTCTTAGTGGATTCTGTGTGAAATATCTAATGAAGAAGATCCCCTTTTAGACCATTTATTCTTGTTAACTGTTATTGCAACAATTTGAGTAAAATTTTTTTAATGAACTGTTCTTTTAAAAGGGCTGTCTGCTTAAAAAAAACTTGACCCTTTTATTGTTTTACGAACTTCTTGTCTTGATGAAGTTGTTTTGAACTACTCAAGCTTTTCTTTCCAGGCATACGCTATTGGGAGGGCATTAACTCAAAAGCTGAAGGAGCTCATACCACGACAAATGTTTAAAGTACCAATCCAGGTAAGATCCGTATTTTTTTAAGATGTTGGTTTGGGTTTTGATTAGCTTTATTTATTTTGATGAGAAAGTTGCTTTCAAAATGATCATGAAGTATAACATAAAACTATTTCTATTTTTGTTATACATGTAAGAAACTTCTATTATAAGAATATGATGATTAGGAATTTGTTTTTAGAAATTTCCTTAATTTAGACTTTGGCCTTTGAAGTTATTTGTGCCCTTATGTGCTAGTGTCCTGTACTTCTAAGTGTTCTAGCTCAATATACATGCTATTGGTTGAGATATGTTAGAAAATAGCATATCGATGGTAATTGTTCGTATTAGAAGTGGAATTTAGTCCGTTCTTTTGAACCTATTTCCATCTGTTCCTTGCAATATGGAATATATTACATATAGGTCTAGACTAATAGTGAGGCACCAAAAATTGGGCAAGGTGGATGGGCTCGTGCTGCTTTCCTGAACTATCATCGTCCATCCATCAATTCATGTTTGTGTGGGTTTAAATATGTGAATCTACTTATTTGCATGTTACCATACGTGCCTGAATTGTGTTTTCTAGGTCTAGAACCTGTGTTTCTGCATTTTAGATACAAGATGTTGCTTTATATTGACTTGGACACTGACCTCTTAAATACATAGATTGTGGTATTCTTTAAGCATCAGGGACTATTTTGAAGAAATTGCTTTCTGTCTAAAATGTCTATTTGGCATTGCTCGCATTACATTTTAAATAGAAATGTCTGATTTTAGAGCATACATTCCATAGCATTAGTTTTTTTGGTTATGGAATAACTTGGTTGAATGTGTAATATAACTATTACAGGCATGCATAGGTTCAAAAGTGATTGCTAGTGAGGCTTTGTCAGCAATTAGAAAGGATGTTTTGGCCAAATGCTATGGTGAGTTTCTTTTGGAAAGTGTCTTAATTCACAGATTAGATAATTTGTGAATTAACTTGTTTATTTTTTTAAATTCATTTGGTTGTATCTGACTAGTGCAGCAGAAAGTGGGAGGTGTGATAAAATTTTTGGATACCACTCCTAAGAAATTGGTCCATACAGATAAACATGTTTGCTTGTTTTAGACGTTATGTATAACCATTCTCTTGGAAATTTATTTTGGAACTTTTGTGATTGCTAAATTCAAAGCAGTTCATTTCTTTAATAATCTTACTTGTGAGGTGGCTCTGCCTAAAAGGGGTTTTTGGTTTTTCTTTCAAGTTTTGTGAGAGCTTCTTCTTCTATAGAAGCTGGTATTCTTTTTTTTTTTCTTTTTTTTTTTTTTCCCGTCTCTTCTTTGTTCTATTCCTGATATTTTCCTAGCTCTGGACAGTCTATTCACCAACTCTTTGTACATCTTCTCTTTGCTTTGGTACAAGCTCTCTTTTTGTTCCAAAAAGAAAATGTAATATCTGACCAGAGCATCATCATTATACGATACCCACTATGTTAGTTTGTGTGCCCTCATTCATGCTCTTTCGTCCTATGTTTTTCTAAAAAGATGTATTTTGTATTCATTCATTATTGAATATTTTTCTGATTCTTCTATATGCTTGTAGGTGGGGACATTACGAGGAAAAAGAAATTGCTAAAGAAACAGGTGCTTTAGTTTTACTTGCCAGAATATTATTTTATATTTGACAAAAGAATGTTCTCTATTGATCTTTTAATGCTGTTGGTGATCATCAAATTATTTAGTTCATTGCAATTGTTGTGACTGGTTTGTGCCAAGAGAAATATCCAGTCTAGAGGCATTTCCCTGGAATAAATATATCAGTGAGATGTTGACCTTGTCATTTTCAGAAGCTTTGCTTGATAGTTAGCTAATATTGCAATGTTTACATTTTCCATCTAGTTTAATTAATTTTCCATTTTCCACTTCAATTGATGTTGACATTCTGAGATACCCATGTTGGATTGGACCTGAGGTAGAGTGTAGGATTTGTATATAAACATGAAGACAAATATGCATGTAATTGGTACTTGGTAGTATGAAAGGAGAAATAGAGTGATAGTTAATAGACTTTAAGGACCTTTATTTGTACGTTCTTGCTGGTAGGCATCATCCATGTACATTTTAAATATTATGACGTGCTATGTTCACATATCTAAAGAACAAATATAGCTGAACATTTTTCTAGCTTAGTAGCTTTTTATAATAACTAAGTTATTTGATACATTTTGTTCAATGTAACAAAGGTAATGGCTACCGACTCGATCATTTAAATCTCACACTTTCATTAGTATAATGATTAGCAGTGAAATAACCCATATTTAGTTGATGTCTTTACTCTTGAATTTGAAGGCTCAATTTAGTACACTGGATTATAACCATAACGTGCTGAAAATTCAGTTTAGCTTAGCGTTATTTTAGCAAATTGTAAGAAACAAGGCAAGGAAATTATGAATTTGTGCATAATTGTTTTCCTGTGTGCATTTTGTGTTCAGGCTGAAGGGAAGAAAAGAATGAAGGCTATAGGTAAAGTTGATGTACCTCAAGAAGCTTTCATGGCTGTATTAAAACTTGAAAAGGAGGTTTTGTGATCATCTTTATGTTGTACTTAATTTGCAACATTATTGTCAATTGAATAATTAATTCATTGTGAAAGGGGTATATAAATCTTTTACTTCTTGTATATCTTGCTTATAAAATAACAAATTTTGAGTCAGCAAATCAACATGAAACTTTGTAAGGAGGAGAAACATCTGGTGGGTGACTCCATTGGCTCATTTGCAACACTATAATGAAAAGCAATGGATGGATTCCCAGTATACTAGATGGAACTGTCAAACCCATAATCTTCCTTGCAAGTGTTGGGAAATGTATGTTGATGACAGTTGAGTTGCATAAACCCCTGAATTGTAAGATCAGGGTCCAGGGAGAATCCAAACTCCTTCCCAAGATTAAATCGACAAGACCCCGAAGCGGCACAGCTGAAGCAGAAATATCGGTTTCGATTCGAGGATCTCCCAACTTCTGGTCTGTAATAGTGTTGAAAACACAGCAGCAAAGTTAAGTTGGGATTATATATTATTTGCTGTGGTGGATGAAGAACTAGAATAAAACCCCAGAACAACTATAAAACCAGTCGATAACTTCAAGTATCATTCTGGGAACATATTGAAACTAAATAGAAATACCTTGAAAATGATGTTCTATTGGACCTTAATTAACCATTGAAATTTTAGAAATTTGATGATTTACCTGTTTAGAGGTTTAAATGGAACTTTGACTTGTCAGATATTTACTTACAAATTCAGGTTTTTATTCTTTCCAATTTCAGTTACTCATCGACTTTGGACCATATCTTTAAGGCCAGTTTGTTTTACCGTATTATATTGTATTAGACAATTAAAATGTATTTAAATAATACAATACAGTATTTGCACAATTAAAATGTACTAAAATAATACAAAACAATAGCGTATTAACTAATACATTATATTTTATGGTATTAAGTTGTATGGTATTAGAAAAAACACATTTCTTTTATCTTTTTTTCAATAAATATGGAATATAGATAACATGTGTATGTTGTTAATATTTTTTTATAATTTCAAAATGTATAGGAAAATTTTATTAATTTTTTTTAATTAAAATAAATATTTATTGATTTTTATATAAAAATATTTATTGATTTATTCATGGTAGAGATATTTAAAATTAATCATTAAGTATTTTTTTTAAAATATTATATTTTTATAATATAATAAAATACAATATAGTTATATATGAATAATCTAATACGATATAATATAGTGCATCACCAAACACAAGTTTGTATTAATAATAATACAGTCCAATATAGTACAATACAATCCAATACAGTCCAATACAGTGTGCCAAACGAGCTCTAAATATATTGTGAATTGTTTTGAAAGGTTTTTATTTATTTATTGATCTTTTCTATATTATTATCATCTGTAATCTTAGGGGCTCTAATGGTAAACTGTTAAGAAATAGAGGACAAACAATCTAAACTGAATTCTAGTGACGGGTCTTATTTCGAGGCCCACATATGGCCCAATTCAAATTGCACCGGTAAAAATGAAGTGAAGAAAACACACTATTATAGTTATGACTGCGGTTTAGTTCTGGTTTCAAACCGTCCAGTTCTAGAGGGAATTGGAACTGCCTAGAGGGGGTTCCGGTTCACCTAGTTCGGTTCTTTTTTTATTTTATTTATATATAATAATAATACATTACAAAAAAAATAACACTATATTTATAAAAATAAAATGTGAGAAAAGATATTGTAGAATATTGGGGTGCCCATAACCCTTGTCCAAGTAAATGATACGAACCCACTAGGTAGAACTAATCATTAAAAACCAGTTTGTAAGGAGAGGGTGCTCAATGGGTTATATACCTTGACTAATCCCATGCTTGGTCAATGTGAGATCTTAACATTCCACCACGCTTCTGCAGCCATCGTCCACGGCGGCCCATTTTTCCCAGCTAGGTGACTTCGCGAATCCCGCTTTCTCTAGTAGCAGCCCTCCCTAGGTGGCCTCGTCCGTGATGAACCCGCTGCTCAGCTTGGTCTAGGCTCTGATAGCAAATGATACGAACACACTAGGTAGAACTTATCCTTAAAAATTGGCTTGTAAAGAGAGGGTGCACATTGAGTTATATACCCATTGATTAATCTCATACTTAATCAATTTGGGATCATAACATTCCACCATGCTTCCGCAGTCGTTGTCCATGGCGACCCATCTCTCTCAACTGGGTGACTTCACAAATTCCGCTCTCTCGGGTAGCAGCTCTCCCCAGGTCACCCCATCCATGACGAACTCACTGTTCGGCATGGTGCCGGCTCTGATACCACTTGATAGATTCTCTTTCTTTCAACCTCAATTTGATGACAAAATCACAAAAGAAAGAACAAGAATTCTGTTTTATTTATTCAATACCCTAAACCATTAGGTATGGGTCTTTTTATACAATTCTTATATGAATAGTTGAGAAGCTGTTATAATGGAACCGTTAACTAACAGTAACAATATATTTTCTAAACAAATGGTTTCCTGTCAATTACTCCCCCTTTTAACTATCAAGTTTACACTACATGAAACTTGAAATTATTTCTACTACTACTTCCTGCAATTGTGAAACCAATATAGCATCAATGAGATCTGCAACAACACTGATTAATCTCTAACTGAGGCATTATAAGATGATGTATATTTTTCCACAAAATCGGGGAACCTGGCTTTAAGATCATAGAAATCCTCTCAAGTAGAATCTTCAACTGAATGGTGCTTCCAGTGCACTAAAACATCCACACCAGCTGCATTACCTCTCTTCACCATTTTCCTTTCTAAAATAGCCATTGGTTCATCTTGAACAATTCCATCCTCAGTGACAAGGGGTAAGTTCAAAGTAGAAGAGACATTTTCACCTAAATGTTGCTTTAAACAGGAAATATGAAAGACATGATGGATTTTAGTCGATGCTGGTAATTAAAGCTTGTAAGCAACCGGTCCTAACCTTTCCAAAATTTTATATGGCCCATAATACTTTGGTAGCAGCTTATGGTAAGAGTGGTGAGCTAAAGAATGCAGCCTACAAGGAATTAACTTCAAGTAGACCATATCACCAACCTGGAATCCCTTCTTTCTTCTATGCTTATCTGCTTACATTTTCATTCTATGCTAAGCCAATAACAAGTTCTGCTTAAGCAACCTAAGAAGCCTATCCTTTGTAGCTAAACTTCTATCCATACTAGCAAATTTAGTTGAACCAGACTTATAAGGAATGACAAGTGGAGGTGGTTGTCCATACATTACTTCAAAGGGAGTAAGTTTGGTGGATGTGTGAAAGGTTGTATTATAACTAAATTCTGCCCAAGGCAACCAGTGTAATCACTTCTTAGGTTGAGCTGCAGCAAAGCAACGCAAACAAGTCTCTATGCACATGTTCACTACCTCAGTACCTTAGTTTGACCATCGATCTGAGGATGGTAACCTGACCTCATTTTTAAAGACACTTCAAGCAACTTGAAGTACTCTTTCCAGAAATCACTGATGAAAATAGGATCTCTATCACATACAATTGATGAAGGAATACCATGTAATTTGAAGACATTTTCTATAAACAATTGGGCCACAGATGCTACACTATAGGGATGGCTAAGTGCCAAGAAGTGAGGATATTTACTCAATCTATCCACCACCACCAGAATCATAGACTTACCTTGACAATTAGGAACGCCAATGATAAAGTCTATAGAGATGTCAGACCACACTCTCTCAGGAATAGGTAAACGCTGCAACAAACCAGCAGGAGAATGTGTTTCATACTTGTGTTGTTGACAGACTTGGCATTCTGCTACCAATTTTTGAATACAAGTTTTCATGCCAGGCTAATAAAAATTCCTTTTGAGCCTATGATATGTCTTTAAAAACCCGGAATGACATGTTGTTGGAACAGAATGGTGAGCTTAAAAAACCTTAGGTATCCATTTAAAATTAGGGTCAAGCATAATTCTGGATTTAAACTTAAGTAACCCATTATCCACTAGAAACTTTTTAAGATGATTTGCATGTGAAACAGACTGACTAGCGACATTGGCCTCTCCAACATGAGTAACCAGTTACTGAATTTACTTTTGTATCCAAGGATCAGCCCCATTAAATCTTCTAAGATCATCCATCTAGCTATGATAAGGTTAAGAGATGGCCATGTTGATTGGACAACGATCATGATCAGCTGGCAAGGGCTCAAAAGAGATTTGCTACATCATCACTTTAGTAGTTGTAATATGTTGACATCTGTCCACATGAAACCTGGAAAGTGCATCTGTAACTTTGTTGTCTACCTCTTGCCTGTACAGTATTTTATAATCGTATCTTAGCAACTTTGTGACCCACTTCTGTTGGAAGGGAGTGTTGGCTTTTTGGTTCAAGAAATATTTGAGGCTGTAGTGATCAGTCTTGATCACAAAATGTCTTCCTTTTCTTTATAGCATGAACAATTGCAATCAGCTCTCTTTCATAAGTAGATAAAGCCTGATTTATTGGCCCTAAGACCTTGCTAGTGAAAGCTATAGTTTTGCTATCTTGTTGTAACACTGCCCATATTCTTATTCCAGAAGCATCATTTTCTATGATGAAAGTCTTAGAAAAATCCGGCAAAGCTAGTACCTTTGGGGATAACATAGCTTTTCTTTAGCTTGTGAAAAGCTGCCTCATCAACACTGCTCCAACTAAAACCACAATTCCTGGTCAATTGAGTTAATTGGTGACATAGCTTTCCATAATCAGGAATAAACTTTTTGTAATAGACAGTGAGCCCTAAGAAACTCATGAATGCTTTGACATTTGTTGGAATCGGCCAATCAGAAACTGCTCTAAGTTTAATAGGATCAACAGAAACTTCACTCCTAGATACAGTGTGTCCCAAATACTCAATTGATGCAGCCCCAAAAACACATTTTGACATCTTAACAAACAATTGGTGCTGCTGCAAGACAATGAAAACCTGTTTTAAATGTGTTAAACGGCAGGACCAAATAGTACTATAATCAAGGACATCGTCAAAAACTACCAGCACAAACTTCCTCAAATAATTCTTGAAAACATCATTCATCAATCCTTAGAAGGTAGCAAGAGCATTGGTCAAGCCGAAAGGCATGACTAAAAACTCATAATGGCCTGCATGAGTTCTAAAGGCTGTCTTTTCCACATCAGATGGATGAACCCTGATTTGATGACAACCACTCCTCAGATCAAGCTTGAAAAAATATTGTGTGCCATATAGTTCATCTAACAAGTCATCTATAAGAGGAATATGATACTTATCCTTAATTGTTAACTCATTTAACTGTCTATAATCCATGCACATCCTCCATATGTCATCCTTCTTTTTGGCTAACAATACTAGAGAAGAAAAGAGATTGTGGCTATTTCTAATAAAGCCCAAATCAAGCAATTCATTTACATATTTGTCAATTTCTGATTTTTGTGAAGGACCATAAGCATATGGCCTAATGCTTGGTGGCTTGCAATTAGGCACTAATGTTGTGTTTGGTAAGAAGGACAAATGGAGGGAAGGAGAGGGTTGGAGGGAGAGCCTCAATCCCTTGTTTGGTTGGAGGGAGGGGAGGGAGGGAGAAAAGAGGAGAAGTGGAGGGAGAGAAAATCCTCCCGGGCCCACCATTATGGATCCATCCAATTATGGGTGGATCACAAATGAGGGAGAGTGATGGGGGGCAAATACCAAAATGCCCTCCAATTTTTTTAAAGGTAACATAGTAATTTTACAAATTAAATATCAATCCATCTATTTAACCCTCTTTTTAATACCAAACAACATGAAGGATAGATGTTATCCTCTCCATCCCTCCTACTCTCTCCCTCTTAATTCTTCCATCCCTCATACTCTCCCTCCCTCCCACCAAACATAGCCTAAAGGTATTTTGTGATCATGGTTTCTTTTTGGTGGAAGAATTGTTGGTGTGGAGAAAATTATCGAAAATGAGTCTTGCAAATCTTGAAGCTTTTTTTGCTGCTGTGGAGACAAGACTATGGATTCTTCCTTGGCCATCACACTATCAATAGCATATAACAATGCCCCATAACAAGATTATGAATAAAATTTTCTATCCATTTGCTGAGTAGAAACAGGTTGAATAGGTTAAGGCTTAGAGCTAGATAGCACCACTTTAGTTTCTTGATGCCAAAATTCCATAGTAAATTTCTTAAAGTCCTATAAAATTGGGCCCAAAGCTCTTAGCCATTGAATTCCTAATACAATATCACAACCACTTAGAAGTAGTACTAACATGTCAGATGTATAGTTATATTGATCTATCTTAAGAGTAACTACAGTGCAAGCCCCTTTACACTTAACCTGACCTCTATCTCCTATCATCACATCAAATATTTCTGAAGTGTCTAATGCCAAACTCAATTTCCCAACTAAACCATCATCTAGAAAGTTATGAGAGCTACTAGAGTCAAACAAGACTATCACAGGGCAATTCTTAATATAGGCCCTAACCTTCATGGTTTTAATAGCTTGAGGGGCATGGGTGCCAAACAAGGCACATGTAGTAATACAGCAAGCAGTGATCTGTTCTGGTTCTTGTTCATGTAAACTTTGTATTATTTCCTCTTCTTTGGAACTACTATACCCTAAGTCCAATAACAGGATCTGTTTCCTAGCACATTTGTGACCCCTGACAAACTTTTCATTACAATAGAAACATAAATTGTTTTGTCTCTTATACTGAATTTCTTCAGTAGTGAATTTCTTAATTGGCAAATTGTCTTTGGTTGCATTTTCAACTTTAGTGATGTTTTCAGTTTTAATTGGTGGTAAATGGAATTTTATTTTTGTACTACTAAAAGACCTACAATTATGGAGTTTCAAGTCTACCTAAAAAAAAAATCATTGTCTCTTGGACTGTAATTGGTCTCAATAGCTTCACTTCATGTTTTAATTCCTCTTTCAAATTACCAATGAAACAATTGAGGCGAAAAGTTGGGTTAAGATCTTTGATTCTGATAGCTAGCCTTCTAAATTCTGATATATAATCCTTTAATGCTCCAGTTTGGCGAAGTTTGAACAAGGATTCAGCAAAATCCTTAAATATGTGAAGACCAAACTCTCTACAAAAAGCTATTGTAAAATCTTCCCGATTAGAAAGTGTTTTCGTGCAATCTTCCCATTGAAACCACTGGAGAGCTTCTCTATCTAAATGAAACGATACAGTCTTAACCTTCTTCTCTACTGAAACTGAAAAATAATCCAAGTATTGTTCTGCTCAATAAACCCAGTCCATTGGATCATCTCCTTCAGCATATTTTGGAAAATCCATGCGAATAATTGGGACACAAGGTTCCAACTCCCTTCTAATCTCCATCATCGGTTGCGAATTATTCTCACCAATTTCTTGTTGAATCTATGTTGAAGGAGCCGAGTCGGATCTTCCATGGCGTACTTCTAAAGCTTCTATTCGTTGATTAACCAAGTCTGATCGTTCCTCAATTCGAGTTAGGCGAGATTCGATTCGACGAAGTGCTGTGATAGCTTCTGCAAGATCAGAATAAGAAGATTCCAAATTTGTCACATGAGTTTCCATGGCAGTGGAACGAGTTCGAACTCGAGCACGGGTCATAAGCTAAAGGAACAATTTAGAGGATTATTATGTTTAGGATTGCTTTGTTTAAGAAAAAAAAAGCTACTTATAGCTTCACTTAATAAATAATTAATTTAAGAAAAAGTTGGTAAGTGTTTGGTAAACTAAATTTTAAAATTGCTTAACTTTTGAAAGGATGGAAAATGTATTGAACAAAATTACAAAAATAGATATCATTAAGAATATAAATATAAAGCATATAAAAAGAAATAAATAAGAAATTTAAACAATATATATATAACTGAGTCAACTCGTTCATCTTAACACTAATTTACTGAGTCAACTCACTCACTCAAGCTTTGTTAATGGAATCTTTGCAACTCAAGCTTCAAATCTGGTGGTGTCTGCAATACAATTGCACATAAAACATATTCAACCAACATAAATCAATTTGCATACAAATTCCAGAACTTTATACCTTCCATGGCTGAAGCGTGGTGGTGATCAAAGTCTCAGCCATTGAAACGAAGGCAGACAAACCCAAAATCTTGGGTCAAGCGGTCTTCAGCCATAGCCTGCATTCACTGCACTCTCTACAGCAAAACACTCTCTTGCAACCAAACATCAAAACCCCACACACCATTGCACCCAAAACTACTCCCCGAATATTCAAAACCTTAACATTCTCCAAATTTGGAGACAAAATTTGATTTTCATTACAACTCGATTCTTCAGTGGCTCTGTTTAGCAATTTTGAGCGAGTTACAGCTTTAAAGGTGTTTTTTTTTTAAACCCAGAACTGAAAACTCTCGAGTAGTGATTGGTTTTCGATGAAATTTTGATTGAAAGTTTGAACATCGGCTGAGTGAACTCACTCACTCAAGCTTTGGGCGAGGTAGATCTGGGAGAGAATTGTAGTCCATACAATGGTTTCTTGTCGCACGGAGGTTGCGGCTGTGAGGGAGGTGAGGCGGCGTCGGCGTTGGTGGTGGACATAGAGGGATCTCCTCTGGTCTCCAACTTCGGTGGTGGCCACCTCCATTGTTCAATTTCTGTTTTCTTACATTTTCATTTTTTTTTTTTTAGTTTTTTATTATATTATTATTAAATATAAGGGTAATATTGTCTTTTAATAAAATAGTGAGGGTATTTTGGACATTGCATAAGCAATAAGCTAGCTTCTGCTTTAAAAAGCAACCCCCCGCCAACTTTTCAAAAATTAATTATTGGAGGAGCAAATTGTGAAATTAATGCTTTTGAGAAGTTTATGAAACACTCATTTGCTCAAAACTCAAGCAAAAACAATCTCAAACATAGCCGGGCCAGTTTGGTATTGTTGTAACTTTTATAATAATCACTGTTAGTTGTACTGAAAAAATAATCAACTGTGAAGTTAATCCACAGATATTTGGTTAATTATATTTTTAAAACTACTGTATAGCTTAAAAGCAGCATATATATGTTTGGTAATTTTATTGCAAAAGTGTTGAAATTAGTTACAATGACTAAAATATACATGGGTTTAGGATTCTATTTCATTTTTTTATTAATTACATATATTAACTGGACTATTTAAATTGGAAAAAAAAAATTCTATAAGAATAATAAAAATATTTTTAAAAGATTTTATAAATCAAATCAATATTTAAATAGAATATTTAATTTTAAAATGAAATAAGGTATATAAATGATTTTAAATTGATTTTATTAGGATAATAATGATATTTTAAAACATGCATTAAATGCTGGAATAGATTATTCTATAATTACTTTCTAAAAGTAACCCCTACCTACTTCTCAAAATCACCGTCAAAACTTAAACAAATTATCAATTAATCACTTTTGGAAGTTTTATCAAACATCTTTTTGCGATAAAATTATAAAATAATCTGATTTTAACTTTTCAAAAGCAATAACAAACTAGCCCTAAGTATGTTTTACTTTGACTTCTCCTCCTTTTTATATAGGTTGGTTTCTCTTGATTTCTCTTATTTATCCGATATGGGATATAGGACTGAATACAACTATGATTATAAACAATCAAGATTAAGGATAGAGAATATATGAATGAGATTTGATGATTTATTTATATATTAATGATAATACCCTATTTTTAACCGACAACCCGAAATTCCTTTGATGTAAAAAGAAATAATAATAATAATAATAATAAATAAAATAAAAAAGTAAACCCTAAACCTAAATTTCATTCAGGCATCTCCACTCAATCACTACCGTCACTCTCTCATCTCTATCTCAGAGTACCACCGATTTCTTCTTACTCTTCTCCGTTCACGGCATCCGGCGCAGCAATACTACCATCCGAAGCCGTTGTTCTACCGTCCACGCCGTTGTCATCTACTCCACGTTGCTGCCCGGTAAGCATTGTCTTGTATACAATTTGTCACGAAATCTTTATAAGGATAGATGGACATATATTTATTTTGTAGGCATAAACTCCATACTTGAAGATTTGTTTAATCATCCTCAGAGCCGGCCTGAGGCCTTATTTTATATTTACCGTAAAAAAAAAATACTTATAAAACAACTGCTTGAACTTGTCTGTAAGTTTGTGTTTACAATTTCAAGAGATATATATTTTACGGATTTTGTATTGGAAAGTTTTGTTACGTTTTTGATCAAGTTATCTGTTTGCAATCCAACTCGCATTTCATATGTGGAATATTGTTTCTTTGACAAAATTACGAAGCTTATTATAAAAGTATCCATAATGTTACCAAGTGTCATAATTTCCATAGATAAATTGGTATTAATCGAGTTCATACAGTTGGATTATATTGGTGAAAATGATTGTGCTTTTTTTTTTTTCATTAGACCTTAATTAACCATTGAAATTTTAGAAATTTGATGATTTACCTGTTTAGAGGTTCCCAATTTCAGTTACTCATTGACTTCTAGGACATGTATCTCCGAATATGTCGCGAATTGTTTTGGAAGGTTTTTTATTTATTTATCTTTTCTATATTATTATCATCTGCAATCTTAGGGGCTCTAATGGAAAACTGTCAAGAAATAGAGGACAAACGATCTGAAGTGAATTCTAGTGATGCATCTTCAAAGAAGCAGGAAACTCGCGATGAAATGCTTTCTAGGCACAGGTAACATGTTCTTTTCCAAGCTGCATAATAAGTTCTCTCTATGTGTTTTCCTACAGCGATGATGGGGTATTCCATGCATGCAGTCATAATTATCATATAAAATGAAGTTGAGTGTTGCATAGATCTTTAAAATGGCCTGTTTTGGAAAGGTGGAGAAAAAGACAATTTCCATGTGCCATTTAATTTAATCGATAATTAAACGATTAAAAAATATATTTTTTTCTTTCCCAAATAAGTGTTAGTAGCTTTCTTCTCTTATACATACTGCTGGGGTGCTTTGTTTTACTGTTATTAACCATAATAGAGGTTTGTGCCTTGACATAATTTATTTGATGTTTTTAAACTTTCTTAGCATGAACATCATTGTTTCCCTGTGTATGCAGGAAAGAGACAGCACAGCTGCAGAACAAGGAAGTTGAACTGAAAAAAACAGCAGCGAAAGGTAGCAAGGCTGAACAGAAGGCTAAGAAGAAGCAAGTGGAGGAGGAGATATCTAAAAAATCCGCGGAGCTTAAAGAAAAACAAGCTGAAGAACTTGCTTCATTAGGCTACTGCAATAGTAATGGAAATGAGAAAAGCAATCTTGACACTTTAGTGAAGGCTATTGCTGGGGTTTCTGTTAACAACGAACATGATCATTCTAAGCCTAGCAAGAGTGTGAAGAGGCGAGAGAAAAGAGCCCAGGAAGAAGCAGCAAGAGAGCAAAGAATTCAAGAAGAGCAGAGCAATATTGTGAGTGATAGAGTGGTTGAAGATGAGAAATTGAAAAGAAAGCTTGAACCTATTGGATTAGCTGTTAATGAAATTAAGCCAGATGGGCACTGTCTCTATCGAGCTGTTGAGGATCAGCTTGCCCATCTATCAGGTGGTACTTCCCCTTATACATACCAAAAGCTTCGAGAAATGGTGGCTGCGTATCTGAGATATCATGCATCTAATTTCATACCCTTTTACCTGTCTGAAAATATGATAAATGATGATTCGGACCGTTCGCAAGCAGAGAGATTTGAGAATTACTGTAAAGAAGTTGAATCAACAGCAGCATGGGGAGGGGAGCTGGAACTTAGAGCCTTAACTCACTGCCTGAGAAAGCACATTCTGATATATTCAGGTTCGTTTCCTGACGTGGAAATGGGAAAGGAGTATAAATCAGATGGTGGGTCTGGTTTATCTAATGCAAGTATCGTGCTGTCGTACCATAGGCATGCATTCGGTCTAGGTGAGCATTATAATTCCGTAGTTCCAAATGCAATCGGATAGTAGGTATAATAATTACATCAGCTGTGAAGAGTTTTCCTTTTTGTTCTTGCACTTCTACTTTCAGAACTTGTTTACCTCTTTAAATTAAATGTTACCAAATACATTATTTTTCGTGTTGTATTGAAATTTTGATGATATACTTTTGCTATCAATGCTCTATAGAATGATATTCAGTTGGTTATGTATATATAACTTCGTATTAGTTTTCTCACACGGTTATCTACTCACATACTTATTTTATTCCCAGAATTTCTCTGTAATGTCTCTTAACTTTTGTTTCAAGAGTTTGCTGGTGGTTTTGTTATCGTGTTACCTTTTTTTCTGGGGTTTGTTTCCCTCATGAGTGTTGATGATTGAATTTGCATCAAATCCAATGATTTACTTGAAGATGTTTTACAGTGGATTCAGGTCTTCAATTTTTCTTCTTATTTTTAGGTGAAAGAAAAGAGGGACTATATTTGTAGATATAAATTATTGAATTTACCACTTTTATATATTGAATTCTTTGAATTATTATTATTATTATTATTATTTTGAATTACTTTAAACAATTATTTCACTAACCTTGTGTTTTTGCATTATGACATAAAATTTCAACTACTGTTCTTGATTATATGAAATTATGAACATCCCTTCAATAGTAAACTTGTTATTTTAACTATCAGGTAAAACAAAAGGTTTCAAAATAATTTCCAACTGTTTGTATTTATATATCTATTTTAAAAAATTGTAAAATGGCCCCAGAATTTTTCATAATTATATATCTACCAAAAATCAAAACTTACTAAGCGGAAGTCAAATTTTCATTAAAGACAGACAATTACGCTTTAAAAAAACTAGATGGCAGGCCTATTAAAATCGGGATAACTACTTAATATCATTAATATTTCAGAATTAAATTCTTGATGTGAGAGTGAGACTCAACCATCTTATAATTTTGTCATACTTGTTCAATAGTAATACTAAATATCAAACACAAGCTGGTTGCCTTGGTGGTCCAAGGCTTGAGATTAAATACCCAAATCTACTCCTGACAATTACATTGTGGCAAGCCCTCATGACATTTAGCTCTCCTGGTGGAATGACACATATAGGGCTAACGTCAGCGGTTCAAATCCTACCTAGGCGAGGACAAGTTCTGATTTACTCGCTTGCATCCTTGTGGGACCAGGGGTGTGGGCCGGAGTTTCCTATTTATCCTACTCCACGATACAACATACATGCCACATCGAGTCACGCAGTCGGGGAGGACGGGCCAATGGGTGCCTGAACGAAGATCGAGATCCTCGATACCAAAAAGAAAAACAAAAAACTAAATATCTCATTTCATATTATAATGTGTATCTATTTATCAATTTAACACAAGAAAAAGGAAAGAAAAATAAATAAGTTGAATCATTATTAACAAAGACATGTGCATCAAGCATTTGAATTTAATGATCAACATTCAAAGTACTGATGTATTTTATATCAAGTCAAACTGACAGAAGAAAGACCGTATATATATATATTTGCTTTTTATTTGATAACCACCGTCCATCTTTGAGATGGTTGATGGATGGTGGAGTTCCATTATAAAAAAACATTTTTTAAAAAGGTTTTTTTTTTTTGTTTTTTTTAATTTGAAACTAGGTTTTTTTTTTTTTCTTTTTAAAAAATTGTATAAATCTAACAGGTTTCTTAATATATTAAAACATGACTAAAAGAACTTTTTTGACCTTGAACCGGTTAACATTGACTAACAGAGGGATCATTTTGATGTATTTTCAAAAAGTTGAGAACCAAAAACTCTAATACCCATTTGTCTAGTGAAAAAATGACTTTTTTTTTTCAAAAACATAGGGACTAAGCTGTAATTCATACTTTTATATAATACAAAATTGTTTATTTTAACTTATTACTTATGAGTTATGAGTTATGAAAAAGGACTTAAATAATAATAAATAAATAAAAACTTTAATCTTGTTGTTACTTTCAAAACCATTGTTTTTTTTTTTTTTTTTTAATATTACATTAATTCGGGATTTGGAGAGTGAGGGGTACACACTCAAACTCACAACCTACACAGTGTAAAGGGCAAACCACTATACCAACCTCATTGAACCTTCAATTATTATTATTTTTATTTTTATTTTTTTGTAAAAACCAAAATCATATATATATATATATATTATATCTTAATTATGAATAATATCTCATCAATATTTACGTAAAAAATGGTTTATAATTTGTTAAATTATTTTTATTTACTTGTTTGTATTAGATCAAATGAAAATACATAACAATTAATATTAACAAGAATATAAACGTTAAATTAATTGTTTTCAAATAAATTTATCTTTGAAAAACAAACAAATTGATACTATAATACAAAGTGAGAAAAATGAATATATATATATATATATATTTATTTATTTATTTATATATATATATATATATATGTTCAATCCCATTTTAGTGTTCATTAAATTTTAGAAATGTTTCGACTTAAAGAAAAAAAAAATGAATGTCCAAAGAAAAGATTGTTGGTTTATATAGATAAACTGTGGTTCTTACATCAAGAGCAAACACAAAATTGAATGTCAAAAAAAAGATTGTTTGTTAACCATTTTTATTTTCAAAATATAAAAACAAAACTAGTGTTAAATTGAAAATCGTGGAAAATCATAAACATGTTTTCTATGTTTTCCATTTTTTTTAAAAACTCACTTTTTTATTTTTCCTTTTTTCCTTCTTCTTCTAGTCACCATTTACCTTCGTCGTCACTCTTCTTCTTCTTCTTCTTCTTCACGCCAGAGGAGGTGTAACACCAATCTGGTTTGGGCCATGGATCTACTTTTTGATCTTCTTCTTCTTCTTCACGCTGGAGGAGGTGTGATGCCGATCTGGTTTGAGTAGATCTTCTTCTTTTGATTTGAGTTGTGGATATGCTCTTGGATCAATCTTCTTCTTCTTCACCACACTGGAGGAGGTGCGACGCTAATCTGGTTTAAGCATATCTTCTTCTTCTTCTTTGAGCTAGATCTTCTCTTGGATCTTCTTCGTCACCACGCCTAGATCCGCGACTCTCTCATTGTTTTTTTTTTTATATAAATTTTTTTCTTTTTAAGAGATTTCAGATAATTTATATTTAATCAAAAAAATATAATTTATAATTTATAATTAATGTGATTTTCTTTAAATAAAAATTAATTTTAAATAAATATTTAATCAAATTGTTTTTAGGTTATAATGTGAAAAAAAAAAAAAAAAAAAAAATTGTACTTCGTTTATAATTGTTTGGGATGAATTATTGATAATTTTTAAAAAATTTCAGTTAACCTACTAGATGCGTTTGTAATTTTTAATTTTCAGAATATTGTTTTCCGCATATGCTATCAAATGATTTTTTGGATTTCGAAACTGAAACTGAAACTGAAACCAAAAGCACTATTTTCATTTCATTTTTCTTTTCGAAAAACAACAAATGAAAAACGCTTACAGGATGTGCCCTTAAATTTCAGAAATATTTAGACTTAAAAGGAAAAATATTGAATGTCCAAAGAAAAAAAAATTTGTTGATTTATATAGATAAGACGTGGTTCTTACTAGGGGTGTGCGTTTTCGGTTTGGTTTGAGCTGAAGCTCAATATCAAACCAAACCAATATGGATCGGTTTAGTTATATTTCAACTCAAACCAAGCCAATGTAATTTTTCAAACCGATTTAAACCAAACCAACAAAGATTAAGTTGGTTTGGATTGGTTTATCGGTTTATATTTAAACTCAAAAATCTTTTTTTGTTATTGGTATTATATTATAAAAAATATTTAAATAAAAAATCATAATATAAAATATTAATTATGTATATACATTTATATATACTCTGATTAAATACATGTTTGATAGTATTTATGTTTTTGAAACCCTAATAAATCAATCAATCAAAAGAATTGTATCAAAAAAAACTATAAAAACTTAAAGTAATCGGTAAAGGTTATAAAACCTGAATAAAAAACGTAGGTGAATTTTATATTTTAGTTTTACTTTCTAAAATATGTGATTTGGTTTGGGTTGGTGAATTATTTCACTCAACCCAAACCGATCCACCTTTAATCGGTTTGCCCAAAAGACAACCCGAACCACCCATTTCTTATATTTGTAATTGAACCAACCCAAACTTTGTAGGTTGGGTTGGTCGGTTCGGTTCGGTTTGACGGTTTTTGCACACCCCTGGTTCTTACTTCTTACATCAAGAGCAGAACATTTATGTACATTTTCACATAATTGATACCTTCTCGTCCAATCCAAGTCCAACCATCACTTACAGAAACTATGCAAAATTCACACAAACTTGAAAAACAAATAATTTAAAGAAATCTATCCACTAGCTAGACGACTTGAGTAGCACCACTTGAAGCAGTAGTCCTATAGTGTAAAGTATCTTCTGAGTACAAGCCGTGGTGCTTGCTTGAATCATACTTCTCGCCATCACCCCATAAAGCGTAAGCCTCTTCACCATGCACAGCATCATCACCAATCAGCAATTGCTCCTCCGACATCCGCAGTGGTATAACTTTATCTATCACCACGCAGATTATTGATGTCACCACTACATTCCACCCTATGATGAACCCACCACCTACTAACTGTTTCAGAATCTGAATGCCACCAGACCCACCGTAAACGCCTCCCCTTGAGTTCGCGACCGGAAGAAAGAGCGAGCAAAGGATAGGTTCTGCAAAAAGGCCTGTTAGGAGACCACCCAAAAGCCCAGCAACGGCATGAGTGTGGAACACGCCTAGCGTATCGTCGATCTTCTGGAGGAGCGGCCAACGTTTGTGTACAATCATCATGGTGAACCATGGGACACTCCCCGAAAGAATTCCCATGATTATAGCAGCCCATCCTTGGACAAGTCCTACACAAAACATCATTAGGCTCAAATTAGAAGGCATTGTCAGCACAGGCGAAAAAAACTTCAAGAATCTTTTAAAATAAATGTAAATAACAAAAAATATGGGGTAAGATTTAGTAAGAATGTAAAAAATATAACTAAATTAAAAAAAAAATTAAAAAAAAAAAAAATCGATCCCTTCTAGACCTCCTAGTGGCTTTGCCACTTATTATTAAAATAAATAAATATTATTTACCACTTAACCACACTAGACGGTACCGCTGCAGTGTAGCTTTCATATAGGTTGGTATTTATATTTAAAAAAAACATATGTATAGGTACCTGCACCAGGAGTAATGCAAACAAGGCCAGTGATCATGCCCTGAACAGCACCAATAACAGATGGTTTTTTGAAGAAAATGACATCAAGCCAAGTCCAAACAAGTAGGCTTGTGGCAGCGCAAATGTTGGTATTGAGGACGGCCATAGATGAGTCAATGTTTGCAGTGTATGGATCTCCACCGTTGAATCCGGCCCAACCCATCCATAGCAACCCTGCACCTGCTAACGTCAATAGAACGTTGTTTGGTGGAAATCTCTCTCTGTCCTTTGTTGATCTTGGGCCCACCTGTGAACACATCACTACCCGTTTACCGTTACCGGTAAATTACATCCTAAATTTTTTTTTTTTAATTATTTTTAAAAAAATATTACACAGTCATGGTTTTTTTTAGTGAGGGGAAGGATTCGAATCCACAACTTCGTGGTGCAAGTGTGAGGCCGTGAGGGGTTTACTATTGAACCAACATCATCTCGTCTCCTCCATCGTTTTCTGCTACCATTAATATACCTCTTTTTTCTTTAAAGAAAACAACCTATGATTCGCTTTCAACAACACATTCAATCAATCACATTTATATTAAAATATAATTTCCTTGACTAAAAATGGAGATTTAATCTGTAAGTTCTGTGATGTGGTGTGAGCTGTTTACCATTGAATCACTAAATTTTTATTAATAATAAAAATAAAAATAAATAAAAATATTAATCTTAACACATAGAAGTTTTTTTGTGAATAGTATATAACCAAATATATACCAATTAGTTCATTTTTTAATTATAGGAATTAAATAAAATTAAACACTAATAAACAAAAACATTTTCTTTAATAACTTTTTAGAGATACCAAAAAAAACAAAAACAAAAAAACAAAAAGGTAGAACAGGTTAAAAAAAGGCATATATAATTCCCATTTCAATTTAATTATTATATATGTATATATAAAAAAAAAAAAAAAATCAACAAAAAAATAGTAAATTTCATAAACATGATTTATTATATGAAAGTGACGGGTGGTTTGAACTTTGAAGTTTTAAGTTGTAAGAAGAAGAAAAGAAAAGAAAAACAAACCCAGTAAGCGGCAGTGAATCCAGCAATCCCAGAAGAAAGATGAATAACAAAACCACCAGAATAATCCATCACACCCCATTGAAACAAGAACCCACCACCCCACAAGCTAAAAGCCCCCACTGTGTATGAAAACGTCAACCAAAGTGGCACAAATGCCATCCAAGCTTTTATATTCATCCTCCCTAGCACCGATCCCGCCAACAAAATCACCGTGATAGCCGCGAACACGCACTGAAACCAGACCATGGATGCCATCGGATAATACGGAGTGATCATAGCCGTCTCCACCGATCCATCACCGTGAAAATGTGTCGACGCAGGAAGCGCAGCTTGTTTCAGAAGGAATTTCTGTCCTAAAGCAGGTCCGGCTTTGCCCCAGAATGGTAAAAGCTTGTCTCCAAAGGACATTTTGTATCCCCAAATGACCCAACAGATGACGACAGCCGCGAAGGCGTAAAGAGCCATGAAAGCTGAATTTACGGCCCATTTTTTCTTGACTATGCTACCGTAGAGGATGACTAGTCCGGGCACGCTTTGGAGGCCGACGAGGGTGGCCGAGATCATTTGCCATGCGTTGTCGCCTTTGTTTAGCCAGTCGGGAACAGCTGCAGACGTGCCTCCTTGGTACGCGGTTGGGATTGACATAGGGATGACGATTTCAAACGAACCCAACGCAAAGTTCTATTTGTTTTGTTTTGTTTTTGTTTTGGGTTTTTATTATAATGGTGCAGAAGAGATGGAATGGTGATGTGCTGCAAATGCAATGCAATATTCTAAAGACGGCATTTTTGTTGTCTTATTAACTCCATTGACTTTTTGTCCGGTGAATCTTTTTGATTCCTTTGCTAGAATCTCGGCTTATTGGCCTTTATTATTTTTATCAACAAATCAAAAATTAAAGGAGTTTTATCATTTTTTGGGTCAGGGTCATCATCTCATTAGGTTAGATTAGGGATTTCTTCATTTTATCATTAAAGAATACAGCTTGTGTTACAACACTTATGCGACAGAGTATGGCATTCCAACAAATATTTTCTTCTTGGCTTATTGAAGAAGTCAACCCACGTGGATGCTCTATTTTCTCCGACTACATTCATGTTGAATAGTGGCCTTTTGCTTGGCTTGTTTTGATTGGCCTTCCTCACCTATAAGTATGATTGATTTTTTTTTTTTTTGGATGTAATCCGAAATCGTCAATAAAGCAAACATTAATTTTTCTCCCCTTTCACTTTATCTCATACCGTTATTCTCTCGTTCTTTTATTTGTCATTTTAATTTATTATAACACGTTATT
Organism: Acer negundo; assembly: GCA_035582765.1. Taxonomy (NCBI): domain Eukaryota; kingdom Viridiplantae; phylum Streptophyta; class Magnoliopsida; order Sapindales; family Sapindaceae; genus Acer; species Acer negundo. Next base: position 13,434,155 of record CM069240.1, read on the forward strand.
AATAAGATGTTGTTATTTCCAGAACTTAAAGTTTCTGAATTTATTATTACTAGAACCTGAAGCTTCTAGATTTTTATTTATTAATATCAGAACCTGTAATTCTGGATTTACTTTCTCGCATTTTATTTTTACACAATTTACTTTTTCGCATTTTATTTACTTTTACACAATTTTTATTTAAACAATTTGGTCACTCATCCAGAACCTGAAGTTTATGGATTTATTAATCATTACCGGAACCTGAAACTTCTTGATTTATTTACTTACAAATATTCCTTTATGTATTTAAAGATTTAAATTCCTCGGATTTTTATCAGACTATAAGTTCCGACTCTAATTGTGATTTTCAGATAACCAGAAGCTGTAATAATGTTAAATCTTACAAGTTTGAAATTTGTTGCACTAGAAGTGTTGGGGAATATCACATGTCCCGGGCTATTGATGCCAGATTACTCCTAAAATCATAAGACCTGTATTACACTATTGAAAATGGGCTGAGGCATATGAACAAGACAAATCTACAACCATGGTTATTATCCATCACCGTTTGCATGAGGATCTAAAAGCCCAATACATAACTGCCACAAAACCAGAAGTTTTATGGCAAGAACTGAAAGATCGATTTGATAACCAACCCGATATTGCATTACCAAATGCCAAGTATCAGTGGAAACATTTACACTTTCAAGACTTTAAATCAGTCTCTAGGTATAATTTTGCTTTATTCAAAATCACTACTCAGCTGAAATTGTGTGGTCAGGATGTAACAGAAAAGGATATGTTGGAAAAGACGTTTGCAACCTTTCATGCCTCTAACATGATATTACGACAGCAATATCGAGAACTTCGATTCTCAAAATATTCAAAGCTAACCTCATGTCTCTTGCTTGCATAGAAAAATAACGAGCTCTTAATAAAAAAGTCATGAAACACGCCCGACTGGCTCTAAAGCATTCCTAGAAGCGAATGCTAACACTATTGGAGGACATACTCGCGGTCGCAATCCCTATCGTGGTAGTGGTCGTGTCGTGGCCATGGTCGGGGTCATGGAAGAACATATGGTTATTTTGGTCATGGTGGTTATAATCAAAATAATGAAAACACTCCCCATAAATGGAATGTTTATAAGGCCAGACCAGATAAAGGGAAGAGTATCCAAAAATGGCCTAAGAAAGATGATAGTATCTGTTTCAGGTGTGGTTTTCATAATCATTGGTCTCGTACATGTCGCACACCTAAACATTTGGTTGAGCTTTATCAAACATCGATTAAAGAAAAGGAAATGGGAAAGAATCTTGAAACCAACTTCATGGAGGATTAAGATTTTACGGATATCACTCAGTTTAATGTTTCTGATTTCCTAGATGATCCGAATGATAAAGTGACCACTTCAACTCGTGATGGAAATTTCCATACCAATTAAGTACTGCTTGTGATATTTTTTTTGTTATCATGTGAAATGTTTATGTAAATATTCTTTATGTAATATATACTTTTGATCACTCTATCTGATATGCACTTTATTTTATTTTTTTATGAATAGATATGTCTTTAAATGATAAGTTGGGTGATATTGAAAAGCAAGATACATGAGATATATGTCTAGCCGACAGTGCAATGACACCTATGATTCTGTGGAATCATAAATACTTTCTGAATTTAACCTTGCACAAAGCAAATGTTAATACAATATCAGGTCCATCAGATCTGATAGAAGGCTCCGGTAGAGCCATGATATTGTTACCAAACAATACTAAAATATGTATCAATGATGCTTTATAATCAAGCAGATCCAGAAGAAATCTACTTAGTTTCAAAGATATACAGTGTAATGGATATCATATAGAAACTAAAAATGATGAGAAAATTGAGTATATGTGCATTACTTCCCATAATTCCAGCCAGAAACTCATTATGAAAAAGCAGTGTGCTTTATCATATAGATTATATTACACTCTTATAAGAGATGTAGAAGTTTATGCAGTTATGAACCAGAATTTCTTAGACCCAAAAATATTTATGCTTTGGCTTGACCGTCTTGGTCACCCGGGATCTACAATAATGCATAAAATCATTGAAAATTCTCATGGACATCCATTGAAGAACCAAAAGATTCTTTTATCCTACGAAAATTTATGTATTGCATGTTCACAAGGGAAATTAGCAATAAAATCATCCCAATCTAAGGTTGACATATGTGGACCTATTCATCCACCAAGTGGACCATTCCGTTATTTTATGGTCCTAGTTGATGTATCCATCAGATGGTCACACGTTTGCTTATTATCAACACGTAATATTGCTTTTGCAAGATTACTTGCACAGATTATCAGGCTTCGGGCACATTTTTTCGATCATACGATTAAGTCAATACGCCTTGATAATGCTGGTGAATTTACTTCCAAGACATTTGATGAATATTGCAGATTAGTTAGGATTAATGTTAAACATCCAGTTCCACATGTTCATACTCATAATGGATTAGCAGAGTCACTTATCAAACATCTCCAGGTAATTACAAGAACTTTATTATTTTGAACACAATTACCAATTTCTACTTGGGGACATGCTATTTTACATGCTGCTACATTAATTCGTCTTCGTTCCGCTGCTTATCATCAATATTTACTAGTACAACTTGTATTTAACCATCAACCAGATATTTCTCATATACGTACTTTTGGTTGTGCAGTATATGTCCCAATTACACCTACACATAGAACTAAAATGGGGCCCCAATAGCGTTTGAGAATATATGTTGATCTAGATTAACCATCAATTATTAGATATTTGGAACCTTTGATTAGTGAATTTTTTACTGCATAATTTGCTGATTGCCATTTTGATGAGAGAAATTTCCCATCATTAAGAAAAGGAAAAACTTTTCCTAAAGGGAAGCGTGAACTTTCTTGGAAAGTTCCTAATCTAATTCATCTTGACCCATACACATCTCAATGTGAGAATGAAGTATGCAAGATAGTTCATCTTCAAATAATAGCAAATCAGTTACCAGATGCATTTACAGATGCTACTAGGGTAACAAAATCACATATCTCAGCTGTTAATGTACCAGCACGGGTGATTGTTCCATGAAAACAATCTAAACAAATAATAGCAAAAGAATCATCTATTGTACGCCATAAGCGTGGAAGACCACTTGGTTCAAAAGATATTGTTACTCAGAAGAAGAAAACAAAATATCAGGATCATATTCCTAAAATTATAAATAAATCCACTTTTTTTAAATTAACTCCACAAGAGTTAAATGTCCCTAAAAGGACACAAGAAACCACTGCAAAGGAAGGAATCTTTGAAGAGATACAGGAACATAGAAATTAGAAATGAGGAAATTTCTATAAATTATACAGGAGGAATGTGGAATCATGAAGAAACAATCATCGATGATATATTTTTGTACACAGTGGCTACTGAAATTTTAAATGATGATTATGAGTCTCGTAACCTCGACGATTGTAGGCAAAGGTCCAATTGGCCTAAATGAAAAGAAGCAATTCAAGTAGAATTAACTCATTAGCCAAATGTAAAGTAACTGGATCAATAGTCTAGACTCTTGAAGATGTCAAACTTGTTGGATACAAAATGGTTTTTGTACGAAAATGTAATGATAAAAATGAGGTGGTGTAATATAAGGCATGACTCATAACACAAAGTTTCTCACAGAGACCTGGTATTGATTTTTGATGAGATATATTCACCAGTGATGGATACAATTACATTTTGATTCGGATGAGACATATTCACCAGTGCTGGATACAATTACATTTTGATTTCTGATAAGTTTGGTTGTCTTGTAAAGACTTGAAATGCGTCTTATGGACGTAGTAACTACTTACCTATATGGGTCACTCGATTCAAATATTTATATGAAAATCCCTAAAGAATTTGGAATGCCGGAAGCATACAACTCGAGACCTCGTAATTTATACTTAATTAAATTACAAAGGTCCTTGTATGGATTAAAGCAATCTAGGCGCATGTGGTATAACTGCCTCAGTGAATATTTGATATAAAAAAAAGATATATTAATAATCTTATATGCCCATGTGTCTTCATAAAGAAATCAGAATTTGGATTTGCTATTATAGTATTTTATGTTGATAATATGAATTAATCGGAATTCTTGGAGAGCTCCTGAAAACTGCTGAATATTTAAAAAGGGAATTTGAAATAAAAGACCTAGGAAAGACAAAATATTGTCTCGGCCTGGAGATTAAGCATAAATCAAACGGGATACTTATCCATCAATCAGCATATGTTGAAAAGATTCTGAAAAGATTCTATATGGATAATGCTCATCCATTAAATACTCCTATGATTGTTAGAACTCTTGATCCTAAGAAAGATCCATTCCGGCCAATTGAAGATGGTGAAAAGATACTTGGTCCTAAAGTACCATATCTTAATGCAATTTGTTCTTTATTATATTTGACTCAATGAACTAGACCAGATATTGCATTTACAGTAAATTAGCTTGCTAGATTCAGTTCAGCACCAAATCAAAGACATTGGAATGAGATTAAACATCTTTTTCGTTATCTTTGTGGAACAAAAGATTTAGGGTTATATTATTCAAAATATAACAACTTTTTAGGTTTACTTGGTTATGCTGATGCTGGGTATCTATCTGATCCCCATAAAGCTCGTTCACAAATGGGATATGTTTTTACATATAATGGCGCAATAATCTCCTGGCGCTCCACAAAGCAAACTCTTGTTGCTACATCCTATAATCATTCAGAGATCTTTGGACTTCATGAAACAAGTCGAGAATGTGTTTGGCTAAGGTCAGTTATTCATCATATTCAAAATACATGTAGATTTTCATTATCTACAGGAATGCTGACACCAATATTTGAAGATAATACGACTTGTATTGCTCAAGTTAGAAGGGGATATATCAAAGGAGATAGAACCAAACATATTTTTCCTAAATTCTTCTATACTCATGAACTTCAAAAGAGCCAAAAAAATTAATGTTAAACAAATAGGGTCTACAGATAATCTTGCAGATTGGTTAACCAAAACATTGCCTGCATCAACCTTTGAGAAACTGATATATGGGATTGACATGCATCGACTATGTAAATTACATGATTGATATTGAAGTTTCATTCAGGGGGGAGCGTTCAATCAGGGGGAGCAAAATTTTGAATGGACATATGTGTACTATAATCTTTTTCTTTCTACCGGATTTTGTCCAACTGGGTTTTACCGGAAAGGTTTTAATGAGACAATCCTAAACAAATCCACACCACGTGATCCAAAAAATCATTATATATACTTTTGCTAAGGTTTTTTATGCCACTGGGTTTTTCCTAACAAATTAAAATACAAATGATAAAAATCCAAGGGGGAGTGTTACAACACGTGTGCGACACGTGTGTGGCTTTCCACCAAATATTTTCTTCTTGGCTTATTGAAGAAGCCAACCCACGTGGAGGCTCTATTTTCTTCAACTACATGCATGATGAATAATGTCCTTTTGCTTGTCTTGTTCTGATTGGCCTTCCCCACCTATAAGTATGTTTAATTTTGTTGTTTCTTTTCTTTGGATGTAATCTGAAATCATCAACAAAAGCAAACAATAATTTTTCTCCCCTTTTCACTTTATCTCATACTGTTATTCTCTCGTTCTTCTTCATCTTATTTCTATCATATTATTTGTCATTTTGATTTTATTATAACAACTTGCAGTTTCCTAGGAATATATATATATATATATATATTGAGAAGATAGGAATATATTATTACAATCTTACTTATATATATATAGAGAGAGAGAGAGTAAGTCTCTCATAAGGGATCCCTTATTTTAATTTCGGTAAGGACCACCATGAAATCACATCGATTTGAATGAATTTTGATCTGAATTTTTTGCGTGGATGATAAGTTCATTAAAATCTACATATGCAAAAATTTTGAAATTTTTTCAGGCACTAGAACTATTTATCCCGATTTTTTTTAAATATGAAGGCATCAGAAAATGAGTGAAATATAGAAAATTCAAGAAAAATAGTTCTAGTGCTTGAAAAATTCTCAAATTTCATTCATATATAGATTTCAATGAACTTATCATCCACAAAAAAATTTAGATCAAAATTCATTCAAATCAATGTGATTTCATGGTGGTCCTTACCTAAATTAAAATAAGGGATCCCTTATGAGAGACTCAATATATATATATATTTTATAATAGTATTATAATAATCGATAGTAAAATTGAAAGGAAATAAAATTCCAAGGGAAAGAGGATAAGGAAATGGGATTTGATTCTCTAGATGGGAGAGGGAATTATGGTTCATTTACGGTAGAAATTTAATTCCTCATTTGTGTATAATTTGATTCCCAACTATAATGACAAATCATGAATTAAATTTTCTTTCCTTCATCCCGATTCCTGAATTTCGAGTGTGTATAATATATATATATATATATATATTTATATATAAAGTTAATTCATTATGTTTGAATTTTGAAAAGATAAAAATACCTTTAAAAATACCTTTAAAAATTCAACAAATAAAAATGGAAAAATTAAGTTCATGGTCCATGAATAGGGATGAGAATTCCCCCAAAATCCCTATTAGAGGGGAGGGGATGGGGATGAATTTCATCTCTAAATGGAAATGGGGATGTAGATAGGTATCTGTAGTGGTAAAAAATTGGCATAAAAGCCCAATGTCATTTTACACCTAAAGCCCAAGGTTGACTCAACCCTATAAGACCCGTTTTGATCATAACTTGGACTACAGGTCAGGGCAGCCCATCAAGGCTCAATCTAGCAATCACAGAGTGGCCAATAAATGTGGACTTGAATCAGTCAAACTATAACTAATGCCCTGTTTGATTTTTTCACTTAACAATGAATGACACTTAATGTGTTCCATTCAATTATTTTGTTTGATTTTTTAAGTGTTAAAATCACTTAATGAACCCCTAAAACCACTTGTTTTGAAAAGTGAAAATTTTTCACTTTTCACTTAACAAAAATATTTTCACTTTTCACTTAACAAAAATCCATTAGAATCTAATACAAAGTTTTACTTACAAAACTATACTTACTAATTTAATATATTTCCAATTTTGTCTTCTTAAAACCCTACATATTTCTAAGGATACAATATTTATTATATAAATATATATATATATATATATATATATATGGTTGGTCTCATTTAACATCATTGAGTTTACAGTAGTACTAGAGCATTTATCAATTAAATAGTACCGATGGGCATTTATCAACTAAATAGTATTGGTGGATGTAAATCAATAACTGTAACCATTACAATGAGAAATTAATCATGTTGTAATTCATTGATAATGATATTCAGTTAAAACAAAAAAAACAAACAAACAAACAAACCAAACCAACCTATCCAGAATAATATAAATTTGAAATAATATTAATAACTAAATAAATTTATTTTAGAATTATTAATTTATATGTTAGAGTTGTCCTTAATATATTAAAATGTAAATATATAACAAATAATAGTTAGAAGGGTATAGATGTAAAAGTATTATTTTTATATATTTATAACTTAAAAAACAAACTTATTACTTATATTCAGTTTTCAGTGAAAAAAACAAACATGTTTTTCAGTTTTCAGTTTTCAGTTTTCAGTTTTCAGTCACTATTCAATCTTTAGTAATATTCAACACTTTTCAATCTACAGACAAAAAATCAAACGGGGCCTAGGTCAGCCGAACTGACTGATAGGACAGTTTGTTAAGGATTCGAATACTGGAACCCTGATATCTCACCCACATTACCCCAAATATCGAAGAGATCAAACTTGATCAACAACCCACTTCTCCATTTATAAATACTATACCCCTCGTTTGGGAAAAGGTGGGCTTTTCTTTAGAGGAGCACTGCTGAATTGTCTTCTCTCTCTCTAACTTTCTCTCACTAGGATTTGAATTATACAAAGTACTAGTGCACTATAAACCTGTTTCGACACGACACTTATGTTGAACCCGTTTGGTTCCCAACGACAAACAGAGCCAAACTTATCCCCAAGGGCTTCAAACGAACCAATACGAGCGATGGATACAAACGCCAATCAAGCCGGTCCGTCGACACCGCTTGGAGCACAGATCCATCAGAATGGTTCTAACCAGGTGACGCAGTAGGTCTATTGGGATTTGTCATATGCCTTGATTTGGTTTGGATTTGATCCCATGAGGGGAGATCAAACAAAGAGAGTAAACTTATATAATTTAAGTTAGTAGAGCTTTAATTTATTTTATGCTCTTTTATAATTGCTTGAGATTTTTAGTTGCACTATTATATATGCTATATTCTTAATAAGTGTGACTTGTTGCTTCAATTGTCAATGCATGTTATGTCCTCGATCAAACTTGCTTTATTTTTTTCTTGGGAAATTGTCTTTTGGGAATATATTTGAATGACCCATAATTAATCTCCATGGACATGATTTGATTATATGCATTCATGGGCTCTTTCTTGAAAATGGCAACTGATTGCAAAGTGTGTAGCCACCCAATTTAGAAAAGGGTTACATTTGCAAAGGCTTGAGCATAAGTCGTCAAGAGAGTTACCCAAGCATGAAAAACAGAAAACATGCATGTTAGATTTGAAATTATAAGGAGAAAAGAGCATAGTTGAAAATGAAAGCATTCAAAAGATTATATATGTTTGTGATAATTGCCAATGTGGTGGGATGCAATGACAAGACAAATTAATAAGGATTTTATATCCACGTCTTGTCTTTATCCTTAAAAATTTAGGCAAGACTTCAATCAATAATGATCTTGTATCCATGTCTTGTTCTTATTTTTAACGATTGATATATGAGACATTTTGCACACAAATGCTATATTGAATCTATATCATCTTATTTATGACAAAACTATGCAAATCAATTTGAATTTTTTTTATAGAAACCCTTTTGATGATTGCTTTACTAAATTTTCACGGTTGAGTCATTAATGTCTCATGTCTTGTATGCGTAGTAACGTCTCTTCGCACATTTTATTCATATGGAATAAAATCTCCTTGAATCTCTCTCAATTATTAGTTGTGCATACGGTTTGTTTATATGAATATGCACTTTATCTTGTGATTAGCACTCTTTGCCTTTGCTACCCCGATTGGGGGATGCTTTTTTGCCTATCTCATAACAAAAAGGGGAAATAGTTTATTAGAAGATAGGGGGAGTTTGCTATGATTCTTGCATGTGGTGAGCGTTATGCATTGAGGGGAGTAACCTGTCTAGAGGGGCATGCTTAGTTTTGCATTGCATTTAGAATCTTGATCATCTCACATGTACCTGTTTTCTTGGAAAAGTTGATTGCTATGTGTGTTTTTCAGGTGTGTTCCTCTACAAGAAATTCAACCCTTGATGATCTTTTATTTTGAATTTCTTTGTAACGTAGATTGAATATTTGTTGACATTAGAACTTTTCCTTTTTTCTTTTTTTTTTTTGGAGGTATTTTTGTGACTGTTAGTTTTGTCACGAAATATCTAAATGGGGAGATTGTAAATACCACATTTTTACGATTAACTTATTTCAGTGACAAACTACTATTGGGGATTTTAATGTAAGGGTGGATTAGGTGCTTGAAGTTTTTGTGATCAAGCTTCCCTTGGCATCCCCAGAACTTCAAGATCAAGTGCTTAAAGGTATAACACATGACTTTGATTCTTGAAGAGAATAGGTGCACACACACACACACATCTCATGCATTTGTGATTCTTCATTTTAGTGTGTTCTTTACCCTTTTCACACTTGCACAACATTCATGTAGTCTTAGGTGTGTTTGGCCGTTTGAAAAGAGAATTTTTCTCTTTACCATAGTTTGGGTCGTGGCTTGTGTATCGTGGTAGTTTCCAGTGGTTTTCCATAGATTTTGCCACGGTTGATCTTGCAGTACATTCCAGAGCTTTTACGCTGTATGTGCCACCGCGGTAAGTGTTCATCGAAGTATACCGCAGTGAATTCCAGTTAGTGTGCTTGCCCTTGTTCTGTGGTCTATACACGGTACAAACCGCAATTATGCCTATTTTTTTCAAAACAGCATAATTTTGATTAAGGCTTCATATATATTCTTCTCTTCTTTTTTCCAACTGAGTAGGACTTCAAAGATCCCATCTTTGAGTAAGAGTTAGACCTGGTAAGGTTCCGGTTCGAACCGTGGAACCGGGGTCGAACCGAAACCGAAACCGAAACCGAAAAAATCAGAATCGGAATCGAAAAATCGGTTCCGGTTCCGGTTCCGATTCAGGTTCAGGTTCAGAAACCGAAACCGTAACCGGAACCGGGGGAGGCTGGTTTCGGTTCCGGTTCTATTTTTTTCAGAACCGACCGGTTCGAACATGATTGGAACCGGCCGTTCCGGTTCTGGTTTGAACCAACGGTTCCAAGTTTTTTTTTTTTTTTTTTTTTATATTTTTTAAAATTAAAAAAATAACACTTTATTTATAAAAATAAAATGTTTAAAAGAGAAATAACATTGAAGAGTATTGAACCATGATCCATAACTCTTGTACAAGTATATATATTTTATTTTACATTCTCCTCATTTTTATATAGATTAGGCATCTCACCACTTTTCTTCTTTATCCTATGTGGGATGTGAGATTTTCTTATCCTTTCTATTTTAGTTGTGATTTTCTTATACTTTTTATTCTAGTTAGGATTTTCTTCTCTTATTACATACAATATCTAATATATGATATAGAAAACCATCATTTGCCGGAGAATAAATAATTTGTTTAAAATAAAAAGCAGAAGACTTTCAGAGAGTTGAAGATCCAATACGCTCAGCTGCTTTCCCGCAAAGAGATAAGATATACAAAGAGTTTAGTTTCAGCAGCTCGTGATGCTGGAAATGACAACGAGAGGTTATGCATATATAGCTTATGTTAATTTGTGAATTCATATTTATTTATATATATATATATATAACTTCCATTGTTACATTTATTTATCTTTTTTACATTCAATTTCTTTCTCTCTAGTATCAATTTGTTTCTTTTAATTATAATACTATATTCGGATTGCACTTTGATTTCTGTTTGGAACTCTTATCAATTGTTTTTCATGCCCATTAGCTTTGAAATTTTTGCATGCTTCGTCAATTATAGATTTGTTAGTTGGACATCGATCAATTTCTGTTTGGATATAGATTTGTTAGTTGGACATCGTTAGTTATCAATTGAAAGTGCTTGAATGAAAAATCATCTATGTACAAGAACAAAAGCATGTTTTTTAATCCAAAAGCTCACTTTCAATTCATAGCTTGTCACAATTATGTAATAAGAGAAGAAAATCACAAGTAGAAATCTAGAATAGAAAGGAATATAAGAAAATTTCACATCCCACATCGGATAAATAAGAAATGTGTAATGATGCCTAACTTTTATAAAAAGGAGAAGAATGCAAAGGAAAATATACTTACTTAGTTACTTGGACACGTGTTATAGGCCACGGCCCAATACTTCACAATGTCCTTTTTAACATATTTTTTTTAATTATAAATTAAACGTTATTTTTTTGTAAATAAATAATAAAAATAAATAATAAAAAAAATAATAAAAAAATAAATTTCCAGTTCAAAACCGTCGGTTCAAGGTTCCGGTGGAACCGGAACCTTGCCACCATTAGTAAGAGTGAAGTTTCCCCCCTTGAGTGATAGTGTTCCAAGAAACCTTCTTTAACACTCAAACCCCAATTCCATGAGCATCTAAGCATCATCAAGCATCATTCAAGCATGTGTACTTAGGTTTCATCATTTGGTATGTTAGAATAATCACTCTTCTTTGTTTATTGTTCTTCTTTGTTAAGAAATCTCTTTTATTGCACCTTATTTTCAAAGTCTTCTTCTCTAATAATTATTTGTAAAGTCTTGAGATTTGATTAGGATTATTTAATAGCTAACATGTTACGGATTCATTTACTTCATTTAGCTAAGTCTTCGTGTGTGTGCATTTAGACATCTTGATAACTAGGATAGTTAGATTTGCATCTTTAACCTCTAGTTAAGCATATTGTATGAGGTTTTGTACTATATTGCATCTTGAATATTTCTACATATTCACTTAGACTTAATCTCTTCATAGAGTCAAAGTCTTGTGGCTTCTAGTTGAAGTTACATAAGCAAGTAAGCCTTGCAATCAAATGGTTGATTGGCAAGCAAATGGTATATAATCACTATTAAGGCATGTGAACTAAAATAATATTATCTGTTGTTTGGTATAATATGGGATTGGATAAAAAAGAATAGAAATTAATTGTATTTTCTAAGAGGTCATTATAAAATTATATTAAATTAATTTTTAAATAAATAAAATCATTTAAAAAAAATGAAAAGAAAATTAGTTTAAATAAAATTTGGTTAAAAATTATTTAAATTATTTTTTTGAATAAAATAAATTATTTTTAAAAATAAATAAAATTATTTAAAATTAATTTGAAATTAAATAACATTTAATTTTTAGTTGATATAAAAATATATTTTTTAAAATATTATAATAATTCGGGGTTTTAATAAAGGAAGAAACTCGAATCTACAACCTTATGATTTAGGTATGAGTGGCATACCGCTAAGTCAACCTCATATTATCTATTTTAAATATTATAATAAAATATATTAATATTTAAAAAGAATAATATTTAAACAAGATTAAGTAAATTTAATATTTTATATATATAATAATTTAATTTAAGAAAAAAAAAGGAAATAAAAAAGGTACAAGCGCTGACCTAGTAATTGTATAGGAGAAATCCAATCTCTTGTAGACCACAAACATGGGACTGCGATGCCCAGTCCAATCCCACCAAACAAATATACACTCACTGATTGGTATGTTCTCATTGTTCAATTGATTTGTATATAGTTGTTTAAAATTAATGGACGCTAACATATATTCAATATATATATATATGAAAATTTTCCTATAAGGATGCCCTGATATAATTATATAAGGACATTGAATATAAACTACTTATTTTACATACTTTGACTTGTTATGTATGCACTTGTCAAATCACCTTTATAAATAAGTAGCTCACATTTAATATCCTAGTAAAATTATATAAGGATGCCCTGATAGAAATGGAACCATATATATATCCCACTTAACAAATATGCACTCACTGATTGGTATGTGTTCACTGTTCAATTGATTTGTATATAGTTGTTTAAAATTAATAGACACTAACATATATTCAATATATATATATATATATATATTGTTTCTCTAGTTAGGACGTCTTGATTAGAGAATTTCAGAACATTTAACCACAGCCACACATTCACATTGGGCCACAGCCGCACATTAACAAATACTCACACCTAATGTAAATGTATGAATATAGGTGATTATCCTGACTTTATAATTTTAAGATGTCCTTACTAGAGAACCACTATATATAAATATATATATATATATATATATATATTTATATAGGGGAAAGATCCCCAGCCCCTACACTTTACACAATTTATTACACTATTTCTGGACCATTGGATTTTGATGACATGGCGATAGAGATGCACTCATACATATAATCACCATCAGATATATATACCTCACATATATATATACAGGGGAAGGATTCCCGGCCCCTAAATTTTACACAATTTATTACACTATTTCTGGACCATTGGATTTTGATGACTTGACAGTAGAGATGCACTCATACATATAATCACCATCATATATATATATATATATATATACAATTTTTCTATTGTCAGTTCGTCCTGATATAAAATATATCAGGACGAAAATTGTGGACCATTAGATTTACAGACTTTGACTTAAAGTCTGTAAATAAAATACACTTTGAGTCAAAGTCTGTAGATCTAATAATCAACATTCTTCGTCCTGATATATTTTATATCAAGACGAATTGACAATAGAAAAATTGTATATATATATATATACAGTCTTTCTATTGTCAGTATATACAATCTTTCTATTATCAATTCGTCCTGAAAATAAATACATTAGGACGAAGAATATGGACCACAGATTATGGAGAAGTTTTGACAAGTGCATACACTTTAAGTTAAAGTATGTAAATCTAGCGGTCCACATTTTTCGTCCTGATATATTTATTATCAGAACGAACTGATAATAGAAAATCTATATATATATTTTCTAGTGGTCCACATTCTTCGTCCTGATATATTTATTGTCAAAACGAACTGATAATAGAAAAAATATATATATATATCCAGTCTTTTTATTATCAGTTTGAACTGACAAGAGTTATATCAGTTCATTGCATGTGGGTCACTGAATTTAAATACTTTGACTGACAAATGCATACAGCCAAGTCAAATTATTTAAATTCAGTGGCCCACATATAAGGAACTAATATAACTTTTTTCAGTTCGAACCGATAATAGAATATCTAATATATATCTTATAGTGCTACATCTTCTCTCTTTCTTTTTTTTTTTTTTCTTTTAATTGTTTCTCTTTCCTTTCCATTGTTAATTGAAAAAATTGGCAAATTAATTTTTTAATTGTTTCTCTCTCCTTCCCATCATGCACTCATACCTACACGGCTACAAGTTCTTTTACAGCAAACTGATCATTTTTGCTCGGTCCACTAAAATTCAAACACCATTCTCATCTAAAATCCGAGTTTTCTACTGCTATGAAACTTTTGTTTGAGCTTAATTATTATAAAAGTTATTTAATAACACATGTTCTCTTGTCAATATGGTGAGCCTTGCTCAAGAGAACCCTCACCATCAAGGATCACGACTTAGAGTATGCATGGATTTGTGTAAATTTTCCCACCACTAGTGTTGGTGTTGTCTCACTAATATGTGGGTGATCTCTCCCCTTTTGTGGGAGTTGCAGTCCGAACTAAGCTTGTAGATCCAAATCTTACCGGTCCCGACAGTTGTTGTATATAAAAATAAATAAATAAATAAAAACTAATTAGGTTTTTTTTTTTTTTTTAAAATGTGTTTCACCATTTTTTTTTTTTTTCAAAATCCTTCACCAATAGAGGTGGAGGTCAATTCGGCCTCCAATGGAGTTCGAAATCGACCTCCATTGAAGGTTGATTAAGTGTATGTCTGGTATGGCTTTTGTAGAGGTCAAAAGTACTTTTTTAATGTCAGAAATTGTTTTAAGGTTTTTTTTTTTTTGTTCGGCAAATTTCAAAAATAGCATTTTTAATCGAAAAAACAGTCATTTTTTGTCTACCGGAGTCTTCTCCCAATAAGTTATTTTTGAGTTTTTTTAATATAGTTGTATTGTCAATACTACCCTCTTTGAATTTTAAATATTCCATCAGATACCTCTTTTATTACACAACCCTATTATACTTGAATACTTATCTAACATCATTTTTGTCGCATCATCTTCATTGGCATTCAAACGACAAATTTTCATCTATCACCTGTAAGTTCAAATCAATACTTTTTTTTTTTTTTGGATAATCATAAACAATAATATATATATATATGTTTACTGTAATGAAGTTATATATATATATATATATGTGTGTGTGTTATATGAAGTTATATATATGTGTGTGTCATCTATCACCTGTAAGTTCAAATCAATATTTTTTTTTTTATGGATAATCATAAACAATAATATATATGAATGTTTACTGGTATGAAGTCATATATATATATATATATATATGTGTGTGTGGTTGATTTAAAAAATAAAATAAAAAATAAAAAATAAAAAATAAAAAAACTCATCTACCTGTAATTGAAAAAAAAAAAAAAAAATCATATACATGTACTTTTGTATTTGTGATATATATATTTTTATTGTGATTTTCTTAAAACTCATTTACCTGTTATTTGTTTTATTTATAAAAACAAAAAAACAAAAACAAAAACAAAAATGAATCTCATGTTTGTAATTTTTGTTTTTTTAAAACTAATGTATTTGTGATTTTATTTTTTAAAACTCATATATTTGTGATTTTTTTTAACTCATGTACCTATGATATTTTTATTTTGAAAAAAAAAAAAAAACATCATATATCTGTGATTATTTTTTAAACTCATGTAACTGTGATTTTGTTTTTTAAAAAATGCATGTGTCTGTGATTTTGTTTCTTTATGTATGTACATCTTTTAATGTTTGTACATAAGACTCCATGCTAAAAATGATGAGGAGTTCAAACCTTACGATAACGACGAAGAACTACTTCTACCAAATGAAGAAGAAGGGAGTGAGGAACAAGATTCAAGATTCAAGATTTGGACCTAATATCGGTGCATTGGATAAACGCGAAATGGATAAGAAGCGTGATCAAATTGTGGTTCTTCTCACGCAACAATAATATTTAGACAATTGTCGAAGGATATTGATGTATTTGTTATGTACCTGTGATTTTTTTTTTTTTTTTTAACTCCTGTGTCTATGAATTTTATTTAAACTCAAGTACTTTTGATTTTGTTATATATTTTTGTGTCTGTGATTGTTGAAGCATATTGATATGTTTGTTATATACTTGTTATTTTTTTTTATAAAAAAAAACTCATATATCTGTGATCGTTTTTTAAACTTAAGTAGGTATGATTTTGTTATGTATTTGAAGAATATTGATGTGTTTGTTATTTACTTATAATTTTTTTAACTCATATATCTGTGATTGTTTTTTCAACTAAAGTACTTGTGTATTGTGATTGTTGATGGACATTGATGTGTTTGTTATTTATTTGTAATTATTTTTTTTAACTCAAGTACTTGTGATTTTGTTATATACTTGTGTATATGTAATTGCCTATTTATATAATACCTTTGATTATTTTTTTGGTTTGTACCGGTTGATTTGGTAATCTTTTTTTAATTTCTTACGGTCATAATTTACAAATCCATTGTTTATGCTCTTATTTGTAATTTAACACAACCAATAGCACTTTTGGAAATATACTGCAAAACAATCAGGTTACTGAAAATCACATTTGTAACTGAATACCAAACAACATATGTCTTTTTATTAGAAGCTCAACTCTAAAAAGATATGCTCTGGAAACTCAATTTGAAAAGTCATACCAAATATACCATAAGAAGAAGATGAAAAAAAATAAAAATAAATTAAAAAAAAACAATTAGAGAGCATTGGAAAAATGGGAAATTGGAAAAATAGGCAAAATATAGGAAATTCAAGAAAAATAATTCTAGTGCTTGAAAAATTCTCAAATTTTATTAATATATAGATTTCGATGAACTTATCATCTACAAAAAAATTCATATCAAAATTAATTCAAATCAATGTGATTTTATAGTGATCCTTACCGAAATTAATATAAAGAAATTTATTATGAGACTCATTATATATATATATATATATATATATATATATATATATATGCATGTATATAGACACTAACATATTTTCAATATATATATATATATATACTAACACTGTTTTGAAATTCATCTCATGTTATAAGGTGTTTTTTGCAACTTGTTGCAAGCATCATGTTATACAATGTCTTTTTTATAAATGATGTTATGAAATGTCTTTTTTATAATTATGTTATATTTCAATAAAAAAAAATTTGCATGATAACCGTTAGTCTTTTATTTAATTATTTTTAGTCAAACAATATCAAACTGGAAGAAAGATATTCATGGAGGTGACTTCCTAAGTTCCCATAATTTATTTTTGAAGAAAAGTACTTTTATAATTTAATATTTATTTTCATTACATACCCATGTTCAGTTGACTTTAATTAATGGGTATGTCAACCTAAAATGTGTCAAGAGAATACACATTATTAATAATACTCCTGGGAATAATGTTCAGATTGCAAATTTAAAGGATAATCCGCAGCTACATTGTGATAAACTATAATCACTAATGATTTAAATAAGGAGTAAGTCTCTAAGATCATATGATTATCAAAGCAATCTCCCAAATCAATCTAACCAAATTTTCAATTACATTTCTCATATTTTCATTATATATTATTCAGAACCCATGATTGAAAAAAAAAAGGAAGATCCATTCTATAAGAAGAATATAAAAATATAACATTATATAAAGACATTTAAATAAAGATCCACATCCACAACACGTTTGTGTTAAGAATGCCAAAAGGCAACATTTGCTATATAGATGCCAACTTTGTCTATACTGCCACTAATAAGCCATAGTCTCAATTCTAACAAGTCATTCTCTAAACTGTAGGGTCTATGGTGGTATAAGTTAATAATCAGAAGCCAACTCATTGTTAAAAGTTAGATCAAGGTCCTACGGGGTTTCTTCGATTTTGAGTCTCATGCTTTCAGCTTGTATATCCTATACAATATCTCTATCCTACAACTCTATAGTTTAACCAGAGTTGTCCAAAATCCTATCCTATAATTCACTTCTATCTTTCCAACTCAAACTAGTCTATAGTTTTGATTCCTTCATTGCACTAACAGTTTTCGAAATCTCCATCAACTGTTCTTCCATTTTACCTTTCCATTTAAGCAACTCCTTCCACATGTCCTGCCAAAAAACACATTATCAACGGATGCATTCAACTTAAATTATTCAAGCTATCTGCTTTTTAACATTACCTGTGAAAAACCAAGCACTGAAGTATCAAGATCTGTTGAATTGATGGAAAGAGAAGACTCTGGAGTCACATTAGCTTGATCTTCCTCATGCTTTCTTGGCACTAGCTCCTGCACATATCTGTTTAAGATAGAAAGAATGTCATCTCTAAGATCAATAATAACAAATTTCTCTTACCAACTCATGTTGCCTAGTTTAGTTACCTCTTCATTTTAGTGATTTCTTCCTTGAGCAGCTCAACCTCTCTAGCGCAAACAAAATCCTGAAGAGGGCTATCACCGGGCTTTGACAGGGGTGGTGGGAAGGGATCTTGAACTACAGCTTCCTGCCCAACATTAGCCAGCTCACTGCTCTCTAACAAACCTACAAAATCTTCCCCATGAATATCATCTAGGTTGGTGCCATCCAACCAATCCTCCCACCTCTCTGGATCTGAAGGGCTGAGGGTAGCGCATTGCTTTGAAGCCTGCAAATTGCTCAGCGAATTTGAAAATTCACTCAGCTGCTGCTCGATTTTAGCCTTCCATCTTACCAAATCCTTGTACATATCCTATTTTAAGAAAAAAAAATATCAGATATTACTAGCTAGATCAACAGATACAGGCACAAACCATTTACACATTCAATAAATATAATGCATGTTTAAAAGAAATTACAAGAAATAATCGACATTCTATCTTTTATTTCTATCTACATATTTTCAGAATCTCAAAGACTTGAGATGAAATATTGCTTCAATACCTGCATACCACTCAAAGAACTTGAGATTTCCATCAAGCGTTGGTCAGTTTTAGCTTTCCATTTCGTCAGTTCCTTGTGCATCTCCTGCCAATAAGACCCAAATGAGGCTTTACACAGAAAAATCAACAAACCACGTTATTCTTTAGCAAACTGCTATTCATCATTCACCTCAATTGGATTAGCTTGATGTTTTTCTCTCTGCTTGGACACCAGCCACTGCACATCTCTAAAAAAATGCACCAGAAAAAGGAAAGAAACAAATAAGTTCAATAATTATTAACAAAGACAAGTGCATCAAGCATAACAAAATGAGTTAAAATTAAAAAATTACTCTTTTATTACCTACCCTTTAATTTTATCCATTTCTGTTTTAAGGAACTGAAGTTCTCCAGCAGTAATACTATCCTGAAAGGAACCACCACCAGGCTTCCACCATGATGATGGAGCAACATAGTTAGGATCAGGCACCCCAGCCTCCAACTTAATCTTAAGTAGGTCAGCACTCTCCAGCCAATACTCCATTGATCCTTCAGTGTTGTAACACCGCCGGAATCTCTCAGTGGCACCTGGTGCTACTTTTCCATCAATGTGCTTCAGTAGGTGGTCCAAAAGCCCAGTATCACCAATGCTTTTACGAGCTGTGTTTCTCAATACTGACCTTGAGATTGCATTCCCAAATACAGCCCCTTCATCCTTCAAGATCTCAAACAAGAATTGTTCCGCCTGCTTAAACCTTCAAAATATGAACTTCGTTGTTAAAAAAACTATAATTCATATCAACACCAATAGATTGAACAAGTTAAATTCTGTAGGCAGTACCTCTCAGCTGACCATCTGTCTTTGGCATTCTCATTCTTTTTCTGCGTCCGCTTACAAGGTCTACTGTTCTGTTGCCTTGATTTTGAGCTTTGTGCACCTATTGTTTCTCTAAGTTGGCATAAACTATGGCACTTTCTCTTCCGAATTTCTGGTATCACAAGAGACTGAGCTGCCACATCTTCTCCACCATCATTTTGATCTTCATCTTTAACAATGCTGGATGACATTTGGGTGATGTCACTATTAGGCTGGAAGTGAACTAATCGAGAAGTGCCCCACTGCGACATTCCTGTACGTTTTAGCTCAGACCAACAGAGCCCTTTTTTAGAAGTTTCGTCCAGTTTCCCGTGGCTCTTCAATGCTTCTGAAGCACCTTTAAACAAAAATTACGCTCAGAGACCAAAATCACAAACCAACTTAGTATTTCAACCATACAAAACGTAAAACTATCAACATGTAACTTTTAGAAGAAACAGGAAACAAAATTGCTGGGTTTCTTCATCTATTGCTATAAGTTTTTGCATTAATCTGCGATGCCCACATTGATCTCAGAATTATATGGCAGTAACATATATGATTAATTTCGTAAGCGGAGAATGCTTATTTGATGTAAAGATGAGTTTTCAAGGAATGCCAACAACGTAAATGGAAAATTTCTGAAAACTGTTAAGAGCCATGGCAGTAGTAACGATAAATCCCCTTATTTAAATTTCAGTGCAAAACTCCTGATACTGCAAAAGGGATAGAATCATAATAATATTTTTTTTGTGCTAGGACTCTAAGCTCTTGTTAACTGTCCTATAGCCGAAGTAACAAAAATAATTCAGAAAACGATCGGCCTTTTCATCAAATATCCTTTAAGTTACACAAATCCTGTATTTAAAATTGAAATTTGTGACACCTTACTGCTATGGTCAGGTAGAGCAAAAGAGAACAAGGGAGTGAACATGTCATATACTATCTCTTAGATCCATGTTTGTTCACATGCTTTTACTTTTCCAATGTCATGCTTCTCCATCCAGGGTTTAGAATAAATTCTAGTTCATAGTTCCAATGCTTTATCTTACAGAATTTCTATGTCCCCCGCTGATAAATTCATTACAAACAGGCCTAGGTTTTCCTCAAGTGCTAAAGTGAGGAATTAATTGAATACTGTCATGTATCCAAATGCTTCCCACCAATAATAATAGTTCTACAATGATCCAAGTCAAATTTGCATGTGAAGGAATAGATCTAAAGCAAAAATAAATCTGTAAAAACTATCGATTAATCTCACTTTGTCAAAATAAAGGGGATTCAAATCTTTGTCCGGACTCCGGGAGATCATCAGTACATACATTTATGGGAGAGATCTTCGGTCCACCTAGTTAATATGTGATTCTATTGGCAGACCCAGTCTAGTTTCAGCCTTTAAGGCACATTATAACAGTAGTATGAGCTGTATTAGGCTTTGAGTTTTGACAGTACATTTAAAAAATTAACCTCTTTTAAATCTAAATGGACATCCTACACCTCACAATTTTACCACCAAACACCCTGCTTTTGTGATCAATTAACTCTATATTTCTTTTCACCCTATTATCAGAAATAATGATTACTATAATACACACACAAGCACACACAAATGGAATTCAAAGTGCAAAAATAATGCCATTGGGTCTAGAGGGGAATCATCGACATCAAC
Organism: Acer negundo; assembly: GCA_035582765.1. NCBI lineage: Eukaryota > Viridiplantae > Streptophyta > Magnoliopsida > Sapindales > Sapindaceae > Acer > Acer negundo. The sequence goes on from CM069240.1 coordinate 13,455,957, forward strand.
TAAAAATCATCAAGAAACAAATTGGAACCACAAGATATGTAAAACATCATTAAACTCATATTAGCGGAAAATAATAAAGTAATTCTTCATCTTGCAGACATCAAAGCTGAACAGCCTCAGCACTTTACAGCAATAAAATTAATTTATTTAATTAGTATGGCAAACGACAAAATCATCAGGATTGAACAAACCCTTGCTACAAATGACAACTAACACAAAGATGAATGATGCACTCTGCTTTCCTAAGCCATGGAAAGCATAACTTATTAAACAAGGTAAATTTATATAATTGAGGCAATATTGTAGTAATATAAAACAAGTTCTTGAAATGTATCCACATCATGTAGAAGGTTGATTGTGACCTGCCCAAGATTTTGTGAGCTAATTATCTGGATAAAGATGACACGTTTAATACCTGCATCTTCAATTTTTCAGTGCTTAAAAGTTAAAACCACAAAGTTAGTTTATTTATCCAGATCATTCAACACCGATTGCTTGGCGACGCGAAATAACTGAAAATACCAGAACATCTGTCATGGCACCTTTATCATTCAACTCTTTTTTCCCAAACTATAAAGCCATCCTATCAAAACGAAAAAGAAATCTAAAAATCTACAATAGCCCAAAAGAAAGAGAACAGTTGGATTTTTTACGGTTTTGACCATCAAAATTGAAATTTAAAATCAACGAAAAAAGTATCGAACTTATCATCAAATTCATATTCAAGATGTTTCAATTCTTAAGCACTTTTCAAGGGACAAAAAAAAAAAACTTTTTAATCTTGCTTATACAACACAAACTTTCATAATTACAGTCTTCATAAACACAACTATGTTTTAGACAACATACAACCTTTTCCTTTCTTTCCCTTTTTTTTTTTTTTTTTTTTTTTTTTTTTTTTTTCAAGAATAGTAAATGATTTTAAAACATATCCTAAACAATCCACAAGTAATTTAACACAATTTTTATCACAAACCATGCCAACTGCTACATCCAATATAATCATAACTACATCCATTGTTGCTAGAAAAGGAACTACTAGAGGAAAGAGTACACATAAATCTAAAAAAAAAATCATAAATAAACCCCACATTGTAATTTTCTTCGTTTTCTCAGTAACCAAACAGCAATGGGAAATCTAGACAGAAAACCGAAAAAAACCCAATGAAGCCAGCTCTGAGTTGATAAATGAAAAGCCAATGTTGTAACAAAAACACAAACTATAATATAAGAAAATAAAAAAAGAGGGTTCAGGATTTAACCTTTAGAGGGTATGGGTGCCACCGTCAACATTTAAGCATTCTAAAACCCTAAAATAAAACACACACACACACAAAAATCAATCATGAATAAATCACAATAATATACGGCGTCACTAAGCAAAAGAAAATAAAAGAAAAAAGGATTTCGATGCGATAATATTTATGACATTAAGAGAGAGAGAGAGAGAGGAGATAAAATATATCTCACTTTCTAGTTTCTACAGCTTTGAGAATTTCTGCAAGAGAGAGAGAGAGAGAGTGGCCGACACTGTAGCTAAAATTCTATTCTACTGATCTGCCCAAAAAATATATATATTTTTATCTTTTTTTTTTTTAAGAAAATATTTAGAGTTGGCTAAAACCCTGCCCTATTAAAAATATAAAATTTGTAGGTGCGACACGTGGAGAGAGACCAATTGATTTGGCAGGAATCTTGAGGTGTCGATTCATTTAACCCTTACGTTAATGTCACATGCCGCGTATTAAGCTACAAGCCTGCAAACTACAGTATGTATTCGTTACTTTCTCCTCGTATTTTGTTTACACGTTTACCTTTCTCGGTTACAGCTGTCAAAAGCCCATCTGTAATGGGCTTTAATCCGTTTCCGTACAAGTTCGTTCAATCTTGCCGTATTAAGGGCTCGAGACATATATTAGGGTATCATTTGTTGCACTGAATTAGATTGAATTATTTTATGGATCGGATAAAAATAAGAAATAATTAAAACTAAACGAGATTGGATTTGATTGAATTGAACTTGATCAAATTAATAGTCTCATGTGTTTGGAGTAGAGATGAGCATTTCACCATGAGGTCTATACTCCACAGACCGCCATATTGTTTTAGGGATAAATTTTGCTTTCAAATGGGTTTTGGAAATGAAAGTGGGGGTAAACTTAGCCCCCATTTTATAAATAAGGGAAGTGGTGGGGTGACGTCCTCCCAAACTCATTCACGCAATTCCCCCAACATATATATTATTTAAATTTAAATTTATAATTAAAAATTTTAATATATTATGTTAACCTGTGTTAATAGTTAGTACATGAGTATTAGAAGTATTTGTATTTATTTTGGATTTTTTTAGACCAATTATATATTTTATAACGAATATTTTGATTACTTTTTAAATTGAATATTTTTAACAGGATCAAATTAGAGATTAGAGTTGTCAGATTCCAAATTCCAAATTTCAAATTATGAATTGAAAATGAAAAGAAATAAAAGAAATGGGGTTTAGGAGTGGGGGAGGGGGAACCTCCCCCTCCAAAACGCCCCCACCTTTAGTCCCTTCAAATGGGTTTTGGGTGAGGTGGTGGAGGAAGGGTTGATGAATGGGGATGGGGGTGGGGTGGGGTGGGGGTGGGGGGGCCCTCCCGTGTCCCATTGGGCCTCCACGTCCATCCTTAGTTTGGAGAAACCTGAAATTAGACTTAATTAATATTATATTTTGTTTGGTGAAATATGAGATTACACTTATTTTTAACAAAATAATTATTTTAATCTATATAATATTAAATTAAAAATATCCAAAAAAAAATATTATTAAATTCTAGATTTATATTATTTTTAAATAAATTTAAATATTTCTCCATTTATAATTTATTTATTTAATAAAAACATAGGTGAGATTAAGGTAGACACCACGAATTTAGATTTCCCGATTCTGTTGGGAGAGATTATGATTGAAATAATCTCAATCAATTGTAATCCGGTGAAAATTGAATAACAAACTATTGCTAAATAATTATTTAATTTATATATTATTAAATTAAAAATAACCGAAAACACTTTAAAATAAAATTATAGTTTTATATTATTATTAAATAAAATTGATTTATTATTAGAATTGAAAAAATATATATATAAATTTAGCCCCGCTCATATGGGATTATATAAACCAACAAATGGTCTAAAGCTCGTCAAATTTGTCAAAATCAACACTTAAATTATACACTAATGTTAAAAAACCTAAAAAGGTAGTTCAAAAATCAATTCAATTGATATGAAAAATGATTTATCCTTATCATATCATTCAGCACAGCATATTATGATTCATATGATAATGACAACTCATTTATTAGTTACTAGTTGTTATGTCATTTGGGTTATATAGTATTGCTCTAATTATATTGTATATATTTTCATTAATGACGTAATTATAAGTGTACTAGAGTATTAAAATAATTCTCTTTATTTTAACAACTAACAATTACATAATTGTATTTATAAAAATAAAAAATAAAAAAATAGGACACATAATCCTATTTATTTTACCAACTCACTTTAATGGATACAAAGCATGACATGGTGCCAACAAAAATGCTCAATTAAATGTGGATCAAACAATCGATTATTATTTTTGGTTAGTAATCGCAAATGATTGGTAGTTTTAAATGGCACCATTGTACCGACTTAGTTGTGATGTATTGAAACCATTGTGATATTCACACTAATTATCAAATATTCAAGTTATTTATTTATTGAATGCTTGTATTTTTTTTTTGTTAACTAAAATAATAATAATAATTTATTTCTTCAAGCCTTATGTTTTAAAATTATTTTGTTTGATGTTTGATGGAGCTTTAATTGTAAGTTATTTAATTTAGGGAAAATTGCACAAACTTCCAATGAGTTTAACCAATACTGTATTCAGATGTAACATTAGTCAAAATTGCACATACTTCCCCTGCTTTTCATTGACTAATTGTTTGATCAGCCTTAAAATTTAAAATGACTAAATTACTCTTGAATTAATTAATTTATTATAATAATTATTATATTTGAGGATTTATTATAATAAAATTAAATAACTAACCATTTTTTTATTTAAACGGTTAGGGATTTTATTACTAATATAACTTAATTAATTAACTAACCATTTTTTCATTTTAAAAAACATTTTTATCAATTTGTTTTTATTTGTTTTTAGAAAAATGATTTATTAAATAAAAAAATGTTTAGTTAATTAATTAGGTTCTATTTATAATAAAATCTCTAACCGTTTAAATAAAACAAGGTTATTTAATTAATTTTATTATAATGAAATCCTCAAATATAATAATTATTATAATAAAATAATTAATTTATGGGTAATTTAGTCATTTTAAATTTTAAGGCTAGTTAAACAATTAGTAAATGAAAAACAGGGGAAGTATGTGTAATTTTAGCAAAAGTTGCATCTGAGTATAATATAGGTTAAAATCATGGGAAGTTTGTGCAATTGTCCCTTTAATTTATGAAGTATAAGGGTATTTTAGTGATTTCAATCAGATCGTTAAAAATAGGCTATCAAGATGGTGGTCAACGTAGTAGGGATGTTTGTGTCATTTGGAAAAAGAGTTACCGCTCAGTGAAATATTGTATAAACTCAGAATTGTTTGTGCAATTTTACCTAACTAAAAGTTGTAGAAACTCAGTAAAGTTTCTCAGCTTTTCAAAAAAACAAAAAAAAAAAGGTAAAGTTTCTCAAGTAAGCTACTGGTATTGCTGCCTATCATCTGTGAGAAAAGAAGAAAATGGATTTGGAATCAGTGAAGAAATACTTGGAGAAAGGAGGAGGAGACGATGACAAGAACGGATCCACAGTTGAGGGTTTGCCTCTCAGATTCTATGAACGCTTTATCATGCAAGGCATTCACGTTGATCTCATCGAACCTGGTCGCATCATTTGCTCCATGAAAGTCCCTTCTCGTTTATTGGTAATTTACACTTACCCAATTCAATTGGGTTTTTTTTTTTGTTTCTTTACAATTTCAATTTTATGTCATAACACTAACAAATTATGAGAAGAGAAGCCCTCTGCCTCTTTTTTTTTTTGTGGGATTGCCAATAATTGCTTCGAGAAAATTAGTGAAAATGGAAGTTTTTGTTAGAATTAGAGCCATTTAATAGTGACTAAGTTCCCTATTATTAAAAATAATTGATTTATTATCTGTCTGAGCCATTTAATAGTGACTAAGTTCCCTATTATTAAAAATAATTGATTTATTATCTGTCTGTGCTTATCAGGAATCTTTGGAAAACAAGAGACAATAGGATTTATTTGTACAGTTTTAAGTATTGTTTTATAATTGCATTTCGTGGTTTCGGGAGCTTTCTACACAACAATAAATATGTTTTCAAAATCTAACCACACAATTTCATCAGGTAGTTGATTCTGATTATACTATTGGCCTTTGTTTGATGGTTTATTTTTAAGAACTCTGGTAATTTCTTGCACGGTGGGGCCACTGCAACGCTGGTGGACTTGGTGGGTTCGGCTGTAATATTCACTCTTGGGGCTCCCGCCACTGGAGTTTCGGTTGAGATTAACGTTTCATATTTGGATGCTGCCTATGCTGGTGTAAGTATCTCTTGTCCTCTTGTGATATTACATTGATTTTATTTCTTCATTTCAGTTTTATATTTATAAATCGTTAACCTTCATGTCAAATTGAATTGATTTTGTGTTCGAAAACTATAGTAGTTATATAAATGGATGGAAAAAGTTGTGCCATGTTATCCATTTGATTCATCACCATGTGTTCAACATTTTGCCTTATACATGTTTATCTAACACATACGTACATAGATACAACCTTACAAAACATATCTGCACATGTAAACACATAAGCACAGGGCCTGCTTACTTCTATAGATCAGTGTATAACAGTACCAACATTGCCTACATGCATGTGTGCACAAGGGATAAACATTTTGGTATAAATGATATTATTTTTGCAGTGTGGGAACTGTTAATCGGTATAGAGCACTCTGTATATAATATGTTGTAATGCTGAGTTTGTTGAAAATACAGACCAGTAGATTGACAATTCAGAATCAAAGCATTTCAGAATTTGTTTTTGGCAGTGAAAAAATTACATTGCCTTTTACTTATAAAATTTACTTTACATTTGAAAATCTTGCTTTATTTTGAATAATTTCAGTTTACTATTATCTTCAAAAACCTTTTCTAGTCATCTACTTACTACATATGGATGTCATTTCTATTAGAATTCTGGTAAACTATTTTGTTGAGGAATGAACAATTTAGTTTTCAAAATTTTGAATTTCTTCAACTGAAAAATATTGCTTCGTGGACCGTGGTGAAGCTCGTATTGTATTAGTTTGTGGCTAATTCACTTCTCTTGAACAACCGATTAGCATGGCATTGCAATTTAGCATGCCATGCTGTACTTTGCTTAAGTTGTATTTTTTGTGTGGCACTTCTCCTTTTTGATAATTTCTGTTAGAAACGTGTTCCCTCCGGTTCTAGTTTAGACACCTACAATTCTATAGAAAGATGCCTTTTCTTATATCTCTAGGTGCCTTTTCTATAAATCCAGGCTTTAATTGGCATATACATTGTATCAGCTTAGTATCTAGCAGTAAACTTGAAAGATTGAACTTCTGAGGTTTGGACAGAGGAAAGGGTTGATTTGGAGTGTTATGCCAAAAGAGATGGTTTACATGTTTGCTTCCCTGGATGTGCAACCCATTCCTATGCACCTGCATATTTTTGATGGTTTATACTTTATACTTTATATGTTTAATTCCTTGTCAATGTGATATGCCTCCAGTAAAAACGATAGGATTAAAAGAGTAGAAGGGAGTATGCATTATATATAGCAAAATTACTTTCTTGTTTCTATTTGTACTCAACGAGTGTATTGCTTGTTAAATATTTTGATCCTTAATTCTATGGTTCCTTCATTTGGAAACCTCTTAGCTTCTTACTCTATTTGTGTTAGCAACCATCAAACCTAAAAACTTAAGTTGATAAGAAAAGGCCTAACAAAAGTATTTAAGCACTCTAAACACCCCTCACATGCAAGACTAACGGACTTGCCATGTGGCTCAAACCCAAACACAAATTCAAACTCATAACAAATTCAATAGTGTGTGGGGGACTTGAACCCGGGACTCCTTAGTCAAACCAAGCTCTGATACTATCAAACCTAAAAGCTTAAGCTAATAGGAAAACGCCCGATGATAGTATTTAAACACTAACAATCTGGACCTAAATAGCAAGTATAATCACGGGTAGCCTTACTTTCTGATTTGCTTGGTACTAATATTTGCTCACAGCACTTGGTTAACAACATGCTGACCCAATTTTCTGTGGGGCAGAAATTGTTTGAGCTCCATCGATAGATGTTTCGGATTTATGCTTGATTAAGGGAAATTTAATGTGAAGTCATATTTTAGGAGTTTTAATTTTTCTCTTGGACTCTGATTCTTTTGAATTCTTCTGAATTCTTCTTGTTGCCCAAAACGTTTATTTGGTGATCTGAGCTGAAAAGTTATGTTTCTGGAAGTCCATGACTTATTCTCTAGTTGTTGCCTCAGTCTAGGCATTGGAACATTAGAATAATTTCTTATTTTTATTATTTTTATCTGTAGAAGGGGCAGGAGCGGGGATTGGTTTCCTGGTTTATATTTCTTTTGCAGTCATTTGTGCACAAAGATGTTCAAACTAACATACAACTCTTTCTTGCTGTTCAATCAGGAGGAAATTGAGATTGAGGCCAAGACTTTACGTGTTGGAAAGGCCGTTGGTGTCGTTAGTGTCGAGTTGAGGAAAAAAGAAACCGGGAAAATTATAGCTCAGGGACGTCATACTAAGTACCTTGCTATCACAAGTAAAATGTGAAAGTTACAAATATGCAACTTACCTGGATATTTGGAATTGCTTTACCCTTGTAATTCCTCCATTCTATATGTATTTATATTTCATAATGTATCTACCAATAAATGTTCTTACAATACAACTGTTGGGTAGATGCTTGTGATTCAATTGTGATTCAATAAAGTCAGATTTTTACCGACTTTGACTGCCCTTTTGTTGGTTGCTCAGAAATATAATTGTTATGTTAAAATAAGTCTTTGTTGTTCACAAATTGCACATTACTTTGATGAAACATCGAAATTCAGATACTTTTTTTATATGTTTTTTTTTTTCCTTTCTTTGTTGTGACGATGGATTGTTTGATCTACCAGAGATTGTTATAGCTCATGAAAAATGTTTATGGTTGCAAGTAATGTAGTATTTATTTTTCTTGGAGGTTGAGTTGTGTTTCAACTTTCAAGGAATGCTTTAATACGCTCCTTAACAGCAAATCAGGTGATAATTTGATGGGTTGAATAATCCACCGAAGGCTCAATACAAGTGCAATTTGGAAAATACTTTTCTAATTTCAAAACAATAATACTGCTTCATCTAAATTTGGTGTCCAAATGATATTGTATCAATGTAATCTATTTATTTAAATTTTATTAGATTTATATGATTTAAATAAATGAATTACAGTGTTACCACGTCATTTATACACCGTTAATTTAAACCAACTTACCACAAAAATATCTAAAATGCAACTTCAAGCAAAAGCAGCTATGGCACATTCTATTTTCCATCAAGAGTTTCAGCTATTATCATGCACATAAGATGATTTAACTGCACTAGCAGACCTTAACAAGATGACTTCCATTAATTACTTTACAGTAAAAAAAAAAAAAAAAAAAATATTACTTCCATTAAAATACTGACTGGGGAAGGATAGGTTAAGATATGATTGTTGAGATAAAAGATTTATAAAATTCTAGTTGTCCACATGCCATCAAAACTACATTCCTTTACAGTCAAACAACTATACAACCTAAAAAAAAAAAAAAAAAAAAAAAGCCAAATTTTTTTTTAGCAACTTGTAATATAGAGTTAGTAAATGTGCTCGTCTTTCTTTCCAATACATTCATTACAATATGACCAAAGAGATTACAAGGCTAATTGTTTACTTGAGGTGGCTGGTCAATCATTCAAGAGGGGTTTTTTTTTTTTTTTTTTTTTTTTTTTTTTAAAAAAAAAAAAAAAAACAAACAATCATTCAAGAGGTTAGATCCATTTTCATCACTCCTAATCCTAAAGCTTCTCCCATATTAATGGTGTTTCTCATGGTTCGCCTCCCAATTCCCCCATTGCCCTTCCTCATCATTGCTGCAAATTCCGCATAATCTATTTTTCCATCCTGCAATATGGTTTTCATTAGTATTTAGTAATCACTAATTGGAAAAACAGGTCAAATAACTTTAGCCATGATTTTGTAGATACATCGTCACATAATTCCCAGCTCTCAATTTAACCAAAGTCATTATGGGCACAATAATCCTGGCATGGTTTCTACTTCTAGAGTTAGAAGGAAGGGGCAAGAATCATGGGTTCCATTTTTATCTCAACAAAACGGCGTCTCTTTGGTTAAACATGAAAAGAGATGCAATACTAAAACATAATGTGAATGGAGTTGGTATACCCTTTATGCAAAGGTTTCGTAAGACAGACTCGTTTTCTTAATGAGGTCTTAGTATGGTTTTGAATTACTTGTTTACATAAAGCTAAATTGTCCTATCATAAAATATATACATACACAATTTCAAAATATATATATAGAGAGAGAGAGAGAGTGAGAGAGTAATGCTAGACATTTCATCTTTGTATCCCAATTTGAACCCAACCTTTGATGTTGAAATTAGACTCACGTGACATATGACAAGTGCAATAAATCATTATTAATATGTATCTATTTATCAATTGTCTCATCGTATAATGGTATGCAAGTTGGGATATAAGGGTGGGATGTCTATAAATATATATATATATATATATACTTAGTGCGAGATCCTTAAAAATAATTTATGTGCGTGAAGTTTAGATCATCCTCTTGATCATCCATATTAGACTCTTCCACACTTCTACATGAAAGTATAAGCAACATCAGTACTCTTATAAAGGCAGGACAAAGAAGAATTAACTTACATTATCTTGGTCAATTTCTTTGATCATTTCATCAAGGTGGAGATCACTTAAGCCAAACTCTTTGCAGGCTTGTTGAAGCTCATCAATGGTTATGTAACCACTACTGTCCTTGTCGAAAAACGAGAAGGCAGAAACTAAATTCTCCTCTCTCTCTAACTTATTCAAGTGCACAGTAGCAGCAAGGAATTCACCATAGTCAATTGTTCCGTTGTTGTCGATATCTGCCTGCCAAAAACCAAGAAAATATTGTTCTAACCATAAGATCAAATCATTAGAAAATTGATTAGGTAAAATGATTACAAAGTTTTCTTACTGCTTCCATGAGATCCTTAATCTCAGACTCCATAAGTTCAGAGCCTACTCGTTTCAAGCCATCTTTTAATTCATCAAACGTTATTGTTCCACTGTCGTCTGTGTCTATCATTTTGAACAACTCTTTCAAACCACCAATTTCTTCTTCAGAAAGCCTCTCAGCTATGACCTACAACATGTTCAATATAAATATATGCATGAGTAGCTATTATATAGCTGTCAATTAGGAGGAAACTAAAGCCAAAAAATTGCAATGAATTTTAGAACACTAATTCCATAATAAAATTGGCATTGTGAACACTTATACTGCATCTTGCCCAACAGACACATTTGTAGTTATAATGTGGTGGCATTACAAGGGTGCTATACATTATTGTGCAAAATTTACTTGTATTACTATTTTATCATAATAATGAATAGTCAAAAAATATTTGATAATACATATTCAATATTTTATATCCACCAATTGTCAAACATATAACTATGTCCCATATCTAGATTTTGGTTATTGCACACAGCAGTTGCCATATGATTTGACCTACACTTGCCTTTGTTTGTGTTCAGATCTACATGACAAATCCATCAATTGGGTCTAGATGCATAGTTTGAAGTCTTTAGATTTAGCAAGCAGCACTTTTCAAAGTAGATACTGTATAGTATTATGGAAATTTGGTCTCCCTCAACATATTATGAAGATAAACATTTCATTTTTCAGAAGCACCGAAATTATTAGAAGTTTTAGACTCAATGTCATGTTTTATTGAAGAGAATCCACTTAAGTTTAAGATGTCCAACGTAATAAGCAACTCTGATAAAAGGAGAGAAGATGAAGCTGAATACATAAATCTTTTTAAGCCTTCGGGAATAGTCACTGCGATTGACAACTTTTTTGTAATACTGCTTAGCTAAGGTTCTGACTCAATTCAATATAGATTTTATTCCAACAAATAGAAGAAACCAAAGTAATTATTTTACACTGTTTTCTACATGTAGTTTATGTAAGTTTTATGCTCAGAGTTGACTAACCAAACCACTACTTAATGCAGCTTTAGGAACTAACTATTGAAAGTGAGTTATTTGTTTTGCAGTGATTTTTACATGTTATGGCATTTTCTATTCTGAACTTACAATAAGCATTAATTGTTAACTACAAGAAGGACTTCAACTTCATTTAGAACCGAAGGCTCTACCACCGGTGAAAGTCATTCACCGATTCCAAGTCAACTGCCAAATGACATAATACCTAGAAGTAACTGGTGATCAATAAACAAATAGTTTTTGTCATTTACTAGTAGTAACTTTTAGCTGATTTTGCAAATATAAAGTTTCCAAAAGATAGAATTCGTAACTAGGAAATTGTAAATATAAAGTTTCCAAAAGATAGAATTCGTAACTAGGAAATTGTAAACCTTTACCGGTGAAAGTTATTCACCGATTCCAAGTCAACTGCCAAATGACATAATACCTAGAAGTAGCTGGTGATCAATAAACAAACAGTTTTTGTCATTTACTAGTAGTATCTTTTAGCTGTTATTACTATTACTATTACTATTACTATTACCTAGAAGTAACTGGTGATCAATAAACAAATAGTTTTTGTCATTTACTAGTAGTAACTTTTAGCTGTTATTACTATTACTATTACTATTACTATTACTATTACTATTATAAAGTTTCCAAACCTTTACCAGTGAAAGTCATTCACCGATTCCAAGTCAACTGCCAAATGGCATAATACCTAGAAGTAAGTGGTGATCAATAAACAAATAGTTTTTGTCATTTACTAGTAGTAACTTTTAGCTATACTATTACTATTACTATTACTATTACTAGTATAAAGTTTCCAAACCTTTACCGATGAAAGTCATTCACCGATTCCAAGTCAACTGCCAAATGACATAATACCTAGAAGTAACCGGTGATCAATAAACAAATAGTTTTTGTCATTTACTAGTAGTAACTTTTAGCTATTACTATTACTATTACTATTACTATTACTATTACTATAAAGTCATTCACCGATTCCAAGTCAACTGCCAAATGACATAATACCTAGAAGTAACTGGTGATCAATAAACAAATAGTTTTTGTCATTTACTTTTTGTCATTTACTAGTAGTAACTTTTAGCTATTACTAGTAGTAACTTTTAGCTATTACTATTACTATTACTATTACTATAAAGTCATTCACCGATTCCAAGTCAACTACCAAATGACATAATACCTAGAAGTAACCGGTGATCAATAAACAAATAGTTTTTGTCATTTACTTTTTGTCATTTACTAGTAGTAACTTTTAGCTATTACTAGTAGTAACTTTTAGCTATTACTATTACCATTACTATTACTATTACTATAAAGTCATTCACCGATTCCAAGTCAACTACCAAATGACATAATACCTAGAAGTAACCGGTGATCAATAAACAAATAGTTTTTGTCATTTACTTTTTGTCATTTACTAGTAGTAACTTTTAGCTATTACTATTACTATTACTATTACTATTACTATTATATTTTCTTTGTATCAACTGCTATCTATCCAACCCACAAACAGGGGAACTACACTATTACTATTACTATTACTTACTTTTTGTCATTTACTAGTAGTAACTTTTAGCTATTACTATTACTATTACTATTACTATTACTATTACTATTACTATTACTATTATATTTTCTTTGTATCAACTGCTATCTATCCAACCCACAAACAGGGGAACTACACTATTACTATTACTATTACTATTACTATTACTATTATATTTTCTTTGTATCAACTGCTATCTATCCAACCCACAAACAGGGGAACTACACTGAAGCTAAGTGATTAATCGAGTTATCAATTGAAAAAGGCACAACATAACATAATTTTATTATTATAATGATATGTGAACTAACCGCAATCAACAAAAGTCATTATTTTTTCTCACTTCTTTTGTTTTCTTGTATTAACCGATAAATTCTTCTATCTGTGTTCCAATATTTATGAATTTCATTATATTTTCTTTGTATCAACTGCTATCTATCCAACCCACAAACAAGGGAACTACACTGAAGCTCAGTGATTAATCGAGTTATCAATTGAAAAAGGCACAACGGAACATAATTTTATTATTATAATGATATGTGAACTAATCGCAATCAACAAAAGTCATTATTTTTTCTCACTTTTTTTGTTTTCTAGTATTAACCGATAAATTCTTCTATATGTGTTCCAATATTTATGAATTTCATTCATACACTGTACCTCATTAAAATTTGATCATTATGTGTGTAAAAACTCAGTTTACAAGAAAATCATTCAAGCCAAAGGCATATCTGCATATCTAAGAATTTACCCCTGCAGTCATCTTATTGACAATACTAGTTCACCAACAACAGCATGACACATGGCATGAAAATGGAATCTGGTATACTCCTAGTCCTAGTCAATGATGTTCACACTTAAGTTGACACAGGTAGCACTTAGAAATATTCCCACCTTCCCACAGTACTATCCAGAAACATAATTTTTCAGAAACGGAAGCACAATAATTTATCATATTAGATGATTCTCCTACGGTACCTCTCATTCATTTTTCACCAACCATCTTTCTCTCCCCTTTTGACTCTCTTATGGTTTTGCATAAAAACTGCTTAGTTTGCATATCGGTATTGTCTATTTGTCTACATCAGCATACTGCTGCAGTTGTGAATGTACACTTTCAACTAGCCCGAAAATTCTGCTATTTTCCTAAGGAACATGAAAACTTGACCATCGTCAGGCTTCTTATTGAGACTTTCTAATGTTTTGCACGAAACAGAATCTATTCACCTGATAATTAACCTAAAAGTTATATAGTATAGATGCAGTCACAAATTTTAAATGTTTAGTTGACAGGAAGAGATAAATTGTCGGCACATTTTTAAGATTAAAGGCCAAAATTCACCACTGCAGGAAAATATCAGATTCTAATCAAAATTAATTATTATATAGATATTAAAAATTTAAAACCTTACACGCAAAGCCATCTTCTTTAATTTGTTCATTGCTGAGAACTGCTTCAAGCGTGATAAGACTGCTGAATCAATTGGTTTGTCTGGGGCAACATTGTCATCTACGATCCACGGGTGGCCTGCATAATATAACAATAGAGTTATTAGTTATTACCATGATTGAACTTAGTTCAGCCATATCTTATAAACTGCTAGTATGCTTCCTTGCTTTTACACCACTGAAGAGACTTACATAGGACTTCATGTGCAGTTATCCTTCTCTTTGGACTCCGATCAAGCATTTTCTGTATTAGATCCTTGGCACTGTCTGAAATGCTAGGCCATGGTTCAGACTCAAAGTCTATTTTTCCTTTCAAAATCTGTCGGAAGATTCCCATTTCGGTTTCTGAAGGTGACAAGTGCAAAAACAACATTGGTGATGTGATCTAAAAGCATAGAAAGTAAATTCTTCAAAAAACATCTTCTAACCCTCAATTATTCATTAATGCAAAAACTCGAAGATTGCTACCTGCCCAAAAGGGTGGCACCCCACTTAACAAGATGTACAAAATAACTCCAGCACTCCATACATCAGCTTCGGGTCCATAATGCTTGCATAAAATCTCTGGAGCAACATAGTAGGGACTCCCAACGACATCAGAAAAGGTTTCGCCTACACCGAGACAAAAGGAAACCAGAAGTTCATATCAAACAGAGATAACAACTAACATCATAGAAAGATAAAAAGCTAGGCAGAGCAACAACCAATAGAGTGAACAAACTGAATCTTAGATCTCAAAATACGAAACAAAAAGCATCATTCTAATAAATTTCTGCTTGTGCATTTTGTGAATCCAAGGACAATATGCTTCCATTCCAACCGTGTTATTATATCTCAAGGATAAATTTTATTACATAGAACACGTAATAATGTAGGGTAACTCAGAAGCAAAAGCCAAAGATTTTCAAGAAATATGCAATTTTTCAGCAATAGTCTCCATCTACAATCCATAGTCAACCCGAAGCTATTGATTCAGAGACGATTAATTATTTACAATTTCCTAGATCAGAGACCCATGGAATCGAACAAAGAATGGTATAGAAATTATACTATTAACAATGGAACAAATTTGCAATCGGTGTGAAGAAACAAATTGACAAGATATCTGATATCTGAAACAAATTGACTATAGAGTATATTATTGAAAAATAAATAAAAAATCAAAGAACAAACCCAGTTCCCAAATCTAAAGACAATGAAAAGCCAAGTGAAAAAAAAAAAAAAACAAAAAAAAAAACAATTACCTGGCTTATAGAAAACAGATAAGCCAAAATCAGTAGCCTTAAGAGCAGAATCGTCATCAGAACTGAGAAACAAGAAGTTCTCAGGCTTAAGATCTCTATGCATAACCCCAAGAGAATGACAACACTCAATAACACCAACAATAGTCTTGAGCAACTTAGCAGCCTCTTTTTCACTGTAATGACCTATTTTGACAATCCTATCAAACAACTCTCCTCCTTCACAAAGCTCCATAACTATATGTACAAAAGACTTGTCTTCATAAGTACCATGGATCCTAACCACGTTCACATGCTCTGATAGGTGGTGCATTATCTGGATTTCTCTCCAGACGTCCTCATAGTCCTCTTGACAGAGAAGCTTGCGTTTTGGGATGGTCTTGCAAGCGAATTTGTGGTCTGTGGCGTTGTGGGTACACAGATATGTTGTGCCAAACTGACCTTGGCCTAGTGTGTCGCCTAAAGTGAAGTGATCTGTGAGGATTTGGGTCTCGTAAGGAAGAACCCTTGTGGGTTTTTGATTTAATTGTGGTGGGGCTATTGTTGATTTCTTCATTGTTGTTTGGTTTGATTCTTTTCTTTTTTTTTTTAGGTTTGAGGGAGATGAGAGGAAGAAGAAATTGAGATTGTTTGAAGAAGAGAAATGAGATTGACCCAAATTTTTGTTTGGTTTGGACAAGTAAACAAAGCCAACTATGAATCTGAGTCATCTGACTAGATCTTGTCTGTAATCTGTACAACGTCTGACTTCTGTGTACATTGCTTTTTCTTTTTATTTATTTATTATTTATTTATTTATTTATTGACATTTCTGTGTACTGTTTACATTTCACCTCCCTTAATTCCTACCGGTTGAGATCAAAATACCAAATACAATTAAAAAAAAAATTAAATGGTTAATGTCGTAATTACCCTAACTTTAAGTGAAATTACACACAAACTTCTTGGTCAACAGTTAACTAATTAATTTGGAAGTTAATGGCGGGATGGCAAAATAATTTTTTTAAGTGTGAAATTAAATAATTATGGGAAAATTGAGGTCTCCAATCATAACCCACTCGAAAATTTAGAATTATTCTAAAACTAAACCGAAAGACAAATAAAAAGAAAAGAAACTAAAGAAAAACGAAGCTACCTACAATGGTGGTTTTTGGTATGTTCATAATAAGTTCCTTATCGTTTTATAAATAATAAAAACGTCTATTTTTCACTTGTATTAAACAAAACTTGAAATGTCATTTTGACGTTTTCATTATTTTGCACTTTTTTTTTTTTTTTTTTTTTTAAGTTAGGTAAATGACATGAAACTTATTAAATGTATACGTTCTATTTATTAAACAATAAAATTATTAAAGCTTTTAGAGATTAAATATATATATGATGTGGTAAGATGTTATTGAACAATATATTTTAATTTTTAATTTTTAATTACATCGAATAAAAAGACAATTTTATGCCTTTGTCATTATTGACTAACGTTTGTCAACATGTCCACGATAGTCAATATTATTATGATATTTTGCTAGTTTTAGTATAATTATGTGTATAGTTAGAGTAATTTAGTGCAATTTGCCATTATAATAATTTACAACGTGAAATTGCTAATAAAATTTTAAATAAATTACATCAAACTCCCTAAGGTTTGACTTTTTACACTAGAAAAATTAACGTATTGAAAAACTCATTAAGTTTAATCGTTAAAAGTGATAGTTGATCGTTTAAAGACGATGAAATTTTTTTAACAAACTTTAGATCTCCACCGTCCATCTTAGAAATGGAGATGGGTGGTGGAGATTCATTCATTAAAAAAATTTTGATATATATACTGTTCATCTTTGAGATGGACGATGAAGATTTATTTTAAAACAAATTTGGATCTCTATTATCCATCTTTTCACAAAGATGGATGGTGAAGGTTCATTAAAAAGAAAAAAGAAAGAGATTCGATCTTCCCTAAGGGGAGGCTTAGCCTCCTTCAATCGACGGGTGGGAAGCTCGAGCCTCCTCCTAATGGGGTCCAAATGGATCTCCATAGAGATCTTTATGGATTGATGGAGATTTATTTACAAAAAGAAATTGGATCTCCACATCTACCTTAAAGATGGATGGTGAAAATTTAATATTAAAGAGAGAGAAAGAGATAGGTGGAGATCTACACTCATCTCTTCCCCTTTTTTTGTTTTGATTTTCTTAAAAAAATTATTTTAATAAATCTTTTCGTCCTTCTTTAAAATGGATGGTGGAGATCTAAAGTTTTTAAATTTGTTTATTTGTTTATTTGTTTATTTTATGATCTTTAAATACAGGGATTTTCATCTTTTTACTATTTTTAGATGAATTACTATCATCTTTTACGGTTAAACATAACAGGAGGGGAGGTCATTGCAAGTTTTTCAACAAGTTATTTCTGAGGGTAGAAAATCAAATCTGAGATAGGTGAGGTGTAATTTTTCTAGAATTTTTATGACTGTTTAGGGTGATTGACTTGACCACGTCAAGTCAATTATGCGTGATTTTATTGCTTAATATAAGAAAATTTAAAAAAAAAATCCAAACTTTACATAAACGTTAAAACCAGCCCATAGAAAATGAGATTGAATGGAATCTTCTGATCTACTATTATTTTAATCTTTAGAGAGAGAGGAAAAAAAAGTTTTTCTTAGAAAGCGAGAGAACGTGAAAACTGATTATGGTCTATGGTCTATGGACTATGTAGGAACACGCATCGATAAATAAATAAATTAATTATGAAAGAAAAAAGTTTATTATAATTTGGATTAAAATGCCGTTGGGTCCCACGTCAACGTGGTTGGACTTTTTTTTGGAATCCTTCACCACTTGGGTTTAATATCCATGGCATACACATATTATGTATATATATATATATATATGCTATTCTTGTCCCTTATTGGTTTAACACTGAGCGAGGATGCCCTCTCCCCATTTTCGTGGGAGTAGCTCTCTTTCGTTGTGAAAGCAGACTTTCGAGCTGTGTTTGTAATAGAGTAGTCTATCCTCGTTGGGTCCCAACTTAAAAAAAAAGAAAAAGAGATTAAAATTAAAAACCTCCTCTAACCTATCAGGTTTTCAATTATTGTTGGATAAACAGCGAAAGATGTTTTTTTTTTTTTTCTTCAAAATGGAATGTGTTTTTTCTGGGCCGAATGCTATATCCTATACAATATTAAAAAATATATATATATATATAAAACCCTCTGTTCGTGCAGTTGACAGTTAGGGGTTGTTTCAAGCCTTCAATGTTTGGCTGCCAAACCATAAATCTTTTATGGGAACAGCCGGTTTGTTCCCTAATAATTAATATTAAAAAAAATGATGAATATCATTTGGGTCCTTATCTTTTTTTAAACATCAATTTTTTTAAACAGAGTTTGATTTTTTATCAAAAATTTCCTTAACTTTTGAAAAGTATATTAAATAGGTTTTACCGTTTGTCAAAGGTTAATCAACATCAACGACCAGGGAGTTATTTTTGTCATTTGATTTATGAAGTGTTATGTTACACACGTAGCAATAAGTCCTTTAAATAGAAAATGTGAAATAACAAAAAAAAAATTATATTTAAAAAAAATCAAGAATAAATAAATTAAAACTTGAAGACGAACTTCATCCTCTTCATAAAACCCTACCACCGATCAGATCCAAACCCCACCGCCACCACTCCGATTCCTTCCTCACAACCCAATCACTGATCTCAATCGATCAAACGGTCAAAACCTACATCATCCGCAACTCTCAATCCAAGCCGTCCATTTTCCCAACTCACTTCCACTGGTATATCTCCGAGTTCATTTCCAGTACTCTCCAAATACTCCACACATATAACACCGTTTTCCATGGCTTCTCCGTCACACTCTCTCTTGACTGTGCCGCCTCCTTAACAGACAACTCCACCGTGCTTGCCGTCATCGAGGACCAGCGACGCGAGCTCTACACCACAAGGTCTCCGCAGTTCCTCAGGCTTCGAAACTAGCGTGGGATGTGGTCCGAATTCGATTATGGATCGGATGTCATCGTTGGAATCTTTGACACTGGAATCCGGCCAGAACGATGTAGTTTCTCCGATTTGAACATCGGTTCGGATTTAAACAATGGCCATGAGGTGATTCGATTTATGGTGGGTGGTGATTGAAGCTTAGGTTTGATTTGGGTGGTTGTGGGTTTTGTTATGAAGTTTGGAGTGGTGATTCGGTTTAGGTTTGATTCGGTTTTTGGGCAGCATTACAATTAATTTTCGAAATCTTCGATCTACCCTTCCATGGGTTTTTGGTTGTTGTATGGTGGTGGCTATAGCTGTGACAGATTTCTAATTGTTTGGGTTTGTTATGGTGGTTGATTTCGAATTTAGGTATGAGTGTCTGTGATTTTGTTCGATTTTGTTAGATTTTGTTTTCTGGTATTTGGTTTTCTGGTATGTTGTTGTTGTATGATGATGATGATGGTAATGATGAAAAACTGTGATGGTTTGGTTTTCTGGTGTTTGGTTTACAATTTTGATTTTTGGTTTTGTTGTTTTCTAGTAATGATTAATCAATTTTGTTGTTTGATTTATATTTTTTTGTATTATTTTTTCCTTGGTTTGATTGGAATGGTTTAGTTTAATTATTATAGAAGACTCCTTTCTATAATAAATTTTTTTTTTTTAATTAGTTTTGTTTGTTTTTTTTAATTAGATAAATTGTTTAAATTTTAAATGTTAGAGGGTAAAACAGTGTTTTCGGTCATTAATAAGGCATCAAGGGCAAAATAGATATTATACCAATTCTGTGATGTTTGACCGTTAAAAAAAAAAAGTCAGATAGACCTATTTGATATACTTTTTAAAAGTCAGGGAAAGTTTTACTAAAAAAGCAAACTCATTTAAAAATAAAAGATGGGGATCCAAATAATATTTCCCAAAAAAAAAAAAATAATAAATCAAAAATAAAAGTTAAATAATTAGAAGTAGAGCAAATTGCACTAAACTTCCTTTATTTTTGTTCTCTTATATCCATAAACAACTTTATCATTAATTGACACTTAATTTCTCTTATAACAGTTAATGGATGTTAGAATTAACGTTTGACAGTATAAGAAAGTGTATGTCAATCAAAAACATTAAATGCATGTCAAATTAATTTGAATTTGAAATTGAAATTTGAATTTTAAAAAAGGAAAAAATGGTTTAGAACATCTCTAATGCATGTATTTTTGAGTTTCTAACTAGTGACACATCGGTATATATATATATATTGAATATGGATCCACTTTATCAAAAAAATTTAAGAAATGTATATTTCCATATTTAATGCAATTATATAAAATCAAATATGTATTCATTTTTAACCAATCATCTTAAAACATTTATTTCACTCTCTCTCTCTTATTTTAAATCAAATATATATCCATTTTGACCAATCATTTAGAGTTCATTTTTACTCACTCACTCTTCAAGGGGGGTGAGCATTACCTCCCTCCACATTGGATGCCAAGTGTCCAAAAGTTAACCAGGGGTTAACAAATATTGCTCTACTAATTTTACCCTTATGTTAAAAAATACTCATAGCCACATTGTGCAATCAACACCTTAACACAACCACACCCACCAAATATTACTCTACTAATTTTACTCTTCTGTTAAAAAATACTCATACCCACACCTTGAAATCAACACCTTAACACAACCATAACCACCATCAACATATACACAAATCAACACCCAAACCATCATCTAACAACATTATCTTCTCCAAAAAAAAATTCTAAATTGGAATCACCGTTAACCTATTCATCACCTTACCCACAACATCATCTAAAAGCATTGTCTTCTCCAAAAAACTAAACACACACAAAAAAGAAAAAAAAAAATTGGAATCGTCATTAATCTATTCATCAGTGTCACCCACAACATCAAGTAAAAACATTCTTCTCCATAAAACTAAACTCAAAATTGAAACAAAAAAATATTTGAAATTGGAATCACCATCTCCAGCAGTCAATGCCATACCCACACCACCACACTATCAGAAATCGAACCCACTCCAACGCCCACACCCATTTGACCACCACCACCACACCATCAACAACCCTACCATAACTCAAAACCGCACCAAAAGATTGGCGTCGGTAAAGAGAAAATCACAACATAAAGGAGATTGTCGGAGTTGGTGTCACCAGAGGAGACCTCCGGAGAGAGAAATCGCTAGAGAGAATAATGAGAACTGAGAAGAAAGAGTTTTATTTTTTATTTATGTTTTTTTTGTAAATTTTTTAATATTACTTTTTTTAAAATTTTAATATTTGTTAAAAAAAATTTTAAGTTATTTTACGAATTTACATATTTACCTGTATTTATTTATTGAAATTTCTAACTGCTGTAGTGTTAGTTAACCCTGAGTTAACTTATGGACACTTGGCATCCAATGGAGAGGGGGGTGATGCTCACCTCCCTTTAATGGGGGTAAGCAAAAATGAACTCAATCATTTATCTCATTCTCTCTCCTCTTTTATTTTACAATTAAATGATGTGTAATCTTATTGGTGGAAAAAAGTTAGAAATCCTAGACAGCATTTCTATAAGAGTTTTTTTAGAGAATCTCCAATGCAAATATGCATTTGGAGAAAATTGAGTGCCACATAGGATAGATAATTAAAAAGTTAGAACAATTCTCTCTAATGCAATTAACTAAATTCAATATGAAGATAATGTGGAAAAAAAAAAGTTAGAGAATATAGAATTAGGTTTCTAATTGTTTCACATCTACACTTTATGTAGGCCTTTTTCTGTATCGTTTTGTGTTCGTTTCTCGGGTAAAACCATGTTTTTAAAGCTTTAATTAAGTCATGCAGGGTCAAGTCAGTTTTGAAGCTCAAATGTCTTGGACGGAGATGAAATGAGGATCAAAAAGGCAATTATAGCACAAAGGTGAGCTCACCTAAGCTCGCCATCAAGGTCGCTATCATCTCGGTTCAGCCTTCCCAAAGCAGGATAAAGGCGAGCTCACCAAGATCACCCCAAGGTCGTTTTGGCCTTAGGTCTAGCCTTCCACAGCACGCTCAGAGGCGACCTCAAGTCGAGTCTAGATAAAGTCCCCCCAAGGTCGCTAACCACTCGGATTTAGCCCTATAAAAAAGAGCAAGAAAGTGGCCTTAAGGAGAGTCCAACCAAGATCACCCCAAGGTCGCTAACCACTTGGGTTCAGAAGTCATTCCTTGAAAGTAACATTAGGGCTAGCTTACCAAGATTGCCCCAAGATCGACCCTTATTCTATATTTTGTTCTTTCCAAGGAAATTACTCATTTGCCCCTAACCTAATTCTCTTCCTTATATATTCATCTGCTATTTTTTTTGCAAAGGTACCAATTACCTATCTAAGAATATTCACTAAGTCATTTTCTTACATCACCATAATAAATCCTACACAATCCACCTAACATTTAGACACCAATCCATGATTACTTATTGTTCTTGTGAGATAGGAAATTGAAAGAGCTTGGAGGAGGAGAATAGCAAAGGAAGAAGAGAAGATCTACATAGTTTTCTTTACACTTTATCTTTTTCATTTTCTATATTTAGCCATGTATTCATTTGATCATATATATTGAATGGCTTACTTGTGTAATATGAAATAATTCTCTAGTGCTGGGATTTGATGAAACCTCACCCTTGACTATATATATTTATTGACCTTTGTTGTATCTATTATGTGCAATTGTAGTTTGTATGGATGTTTTTTATGAGAATTAAGAAGCATTATCAAATGATCCATTGTTTGTTCCAGTTAGGCCAATTACAAAGGTCAAGAAGATCAAAGATGCATTTAATGGGGGCTGATTCTGAGTTGCTGAAATCCAAATTCGGCCCACATAAAGACCAAATAATGATAAGAATCAAGAAGCATCATCAAATAATCCATTGCTTATTCTAGTTGGGCTAATTACAAGGGCTAAGAGGATCAAAAAAGCATTTAATAGGGGCTGATTCTGAGTTGCTGAAGTCCAAGTTCGGCCCACATGAAGACGACTGAACTTCGTGGACCTTTACAGAAAGCATCTAAAGTCAGATCGTCTATTATAATGTGTTTTCAGAAAGCCCATGACGATCTCTACAGATGTTATGAAGACTTCATCCTCCAAAACAGATCACAACAGGCCCATATCCAACCATCTATTTTGTTGCGCGTGAGGAACAAGCTAGGGTTTGGATGAGTCCGAATTTTAGGATATTTCCTGTTTTATTTATTATCCAAATAAATAGTCGATTTGTTTCCCAATTGAAGGGTTGATTTTGTTTCCCAATTGAAGCTTTCCAAATAAAGAGCAAATCAACTAGTTGTTAGTTTTAGTCTTTATTTATTTTCTAAATTTGTTTGCATTTATTTTCCTGATTGTAAGGCATTAATTGCCGAATATTTTATTTCCTTTATCTTTCTTTCTAGGGTTTAGATATTTTTAGTATTTAAGGGACTCATTGATGTATTATTGAGAAGATTTTGGGAATGAATTAATTATTTGAGAGAACATTTTCTCTTTTGTTCTTCATTGAACTATGAACTTATCAAGGTTCTACCTTGTGGCGTTCAAACATTGACTTATCACTCACCTTCTTCTCTTCTTGAGTGTGGCGTCTACAACCTTCTTGACACTGTTGATTCTTATCTCTTTATAGATAACGGGTCGCGATCCTTTATTTTCTTTGTTTTTATAAACTTGAATTTAGAAAATGATCCTCCATTACCATATATTGGTTCTGGGTCTCACTACTCTTGGTGAGGTTCATATTAGTTCCTCAAAAAAAAAAAAAATTGATTAGATTTTGTTTCAAAAAAAAAAGTTTGATCAGATTTCGTTTCAAAAAAATAAATAAATAAATAAATTTGTGCGAGCTCATTAGAGGATAAAAGCCAAAAATCGAGTGAAACACGAGTGTGAGTGCCATCATTATTGAGAATAAACATGTGAGAGAGTGTTTGTGAGGCTTACTAATTTGTTTTTGCAGGTTAAAAAAAAAATGTCTGACGATGCACCAGAAAAGATTGATTTCATGCTTTTAGTTGCAAGAGGAGCTCTTAGTGCTCAAGTAAAAGAAGATGATGAGCTACAACGTGACAATGTCTTTCACACAGGATGCCATGTTAATGATAAGGTTTGTAGCTTGATTATTGATGGGGGGAGTTGTACTAATATGGTTAGCACTACTATGGTAGAAAAATTGAATTTGGCCACTTTGAAGCACCCAAAACCGTATAAGCTACAATTGTTGATTGATAGTGAAGAAATCAAGGTGACTAAATATGTGTTGGTGTCTTTTTCCATTGGGAAGTACAAAGATGAAGTCTTGTGTGATGTGGTACCGATGCATGCGAGTCATATCCTTTTGGGGAGACCATGACAATTTGATAGGCGTGTAACTTATGATGGTTATACAAATAGATACTCATTTTTACTCAATAAAAAACAAATCACTCTTGTACCCTTAACCCCAAAATAAGTATATGAAGGTCAAGTGAGGTTAAAAGAAAAGAGAGATGTAAAAAAGGAGAGTGAGAGTTCAAAAGAAAGAGAGACAAAAGAAAGAGAGATTGAAATAGCAAAAAAAGAAATCATGGCTGATGATAAAAAATAAAAAGACAAAAGAAAGAGATATTGAAATAGCAAAAAAAGAAATCACAGCTGTGGAGAACAAAAGAGAGAGAAAGCAAGTAAACTTCTATACAAAAAAAAAAGTGAGTTAAAAAATGCATTGTTTTCAAATCAACCAACTTCTTGGCCTAGTGTTCTTGTTTCTCTTTTTCAGGACTTTGATGAAGTGTCACAGGCTATCAACAACATTACGGTGAAGATTCGAGGACGAATCCTTTTGAAGAGTGGGGGAATGATGAGAATCAAGAAGCATCATCAAATGATCCATTGCTTGTTCCAGTTGGGCCAATTACAAGGGCTAAGAGGATTAAAAAAGCATTTAATGGGGGCTGATTCTGAGTTGCTGAAGTCCAAGTTCGGCCCACATGAAGACCAAATCCGAAATGAACTTCGTGGGCCTCTATAGAGAGCATCTGAAGTCAGATCGTCTGTTATAATATGTTTTTAGAAAGCCCATGATGATCTCTACAGATGTTATGAAGACTCCATCCTCCAAAACAGATCATAACAGGCCCAAATTCGGTCATCAATTTTGTTGCGTGTGAGGAACAAACTAGGGTTTGGATGGGTCCGAATTTTAGGATATTTCCTGTTTTATTTATTTTCCAAATAAATAGTCGATTTATTTCCCAATTGAAGGGCTGATTTTGTTTCCCAATTGAAGCTTTCCAAATAAGGAGCAAATCAACTAGTTGTTAGTTTTAGTCTTTATTTATTTCCTAAATTTGTTTGCATTTATTTTCCTGATTGTAAGGCATTAATTGCCGAATATTTTATTTCATTTATCTTTCATTCTAGGGTTTAGATATTTTTAGTATTTAAAGGACTCATTGATGTATTATTGAGAAGATTTTAGGAATGAATTAATTATTTGAGAGAACGTTTTCTCTTTTGTTCTTCATTGAACTATGAACTTATCAAGGTTCTACCTTGTGGCGTTTAAACCTTGACTTATCACTCACCTTCTTCTCTTCTTGAGTGTGGCGTCTACAATCTTCTTGATACCGTTGATTCTTATCTCCTTATAGATAACGGGTCGCGGTCCTTTATTTTCTTTGTTTATAAACTTGAATTTAAAAACGATCATTCGTTGCCATATATTGGTTCTGGGTCTTACTACTCTTGGTGAGGTTCATATCAGTTTTAGAGTAATTAATGCATTTAATAGATTGATCTCATATGGAATGATTTTTGATTGTGTGTTATGAACCGATCGAAGGCATACACACATTGTGTTCGACAAAATGTCTTCTATGCATGTCTAGTAAGGTAGACCAGCCGAGGCTAGCGTATAGGACTCCTTAGTGTGCCAATGTTCTTATTAAACTCATACATATATTATGAGTAATCGAGAGATATGGTTGGGTATGTTTTGGATGTAACCTCTATTGCTCGACCGAGATTAGAGATTAACAATTGGGTGCATGAGTCTATAAATTGCATGAGCATAATTTTGGTATGCAAGTGAGTCTATAGAGGAATTTAAGAGAGAGTGGGGTGTAGTCAAGTCTTAGCATTCATTTCCTTCATTATTACATTCGATTTTTTTACTTGTCATTTCTTTATCGCAATAGCATAAATCCTTTTTAGTAGTTTAATTTAACTTGCCTGAAGAATTCAATTATGAAAACCTTCCCATATTGCTTGTTTGAATAGCAATTAAGCTAATCAATCATTTGATCCTTGTCGGGAATGAACTTTAATTAACCTTGTACTACTCTCTAACCTCGTACGATTACAAGTGTCACTAAAGAGGTAGTCAATTTTTGGTGTCGCTGCCGGGGATTGAGTGGAACGATTGATATCGATACTAGTTAGTTTATTTCTAATTTAAACTTTTTTAATTTAGTTTGTGTATTTCTCTTCATAGGTACTATTACTCTTGCATGCACTTGCGCACGAGAAGCCAAAATCTTCGCTTCTTGGACGTTGACCCTAAAATTGAGAAATTAGCTCTAAGAAATAGGCAAGAGGCACGGGTGAGAAGAGTAGAGATGGAAGATCCAAATGCACCATTAGAACAGAGGGGTTTGCCTCTTGTGGCAAATCAACATCAGAGGGAATTGCCTCATGTTGAAGATGAATGCACTCTACGGGATTATACGATGCCTAGAGTTGAGCAAAACATGTCATCTATTCACCTACCAAACATTGCAACAAATTCTTTTGAGATAAAGCCATCAGTTATTTAGATGATTGGAACTACTTGTGTGTTCAATGGACTGCCAAGTGATGATCCAAACATACACCTACAAATTTTCAATGAGATATGTGACACTTTCAAGTACAACAGAATTCCTAAAGATTTTATTAAGTTGAAGTTGTTTCCATTCTCTCTGAAAAGCGACGCGAAGATATGGTTGAACTCACTACCTCCAGACTCAATCATTATATTTGATCAGTTGGCCCAAGCATTCTTAAATAGATTTTTTCCTCCAGAGAAGGCTGCTTGCCTTAGAAATGAGATCATTTTTTTTTTTTTTTGCACAATTTGAGAATAAAAGTCTCCACGAAGCTTGGGAGAGATTTAAGGAGCTTATTAGGAGATGTTTTCACAATGATCTTGAAAATTGGCAAACTTTGCAAACTTTCTACCAAAGAATCATAATGTCAACTAGAAATTTGGTAGATGCGACTGCTGGAGGTTCTCTAATGAGCAAATCAATGGATACAACTAATGCTCTCCTAGAAGAAATTGCACTCAACAATAGCTATTGGAGTAATGAGAGGCAATTACCAAAAAATGTTTCGGGTTTGGTAGAAGTGGATGAGTTAACAAGTGTGAAGGCTCAACTGGCGACACTTCAATAACAAATTAACAAGATGAGTGCAAGGCCTAGTAATGTGTAAGTAGCCTCATGTGAGTGGTGTTTGGGGCCACACTCTAGCATGGACTGTCATGTTGGAAACCCATTTGTTTCGGGTTCAATAGAACAAGTCTCCTTTTTAAATTACAACCGGAACTACCAAAATCCCATCAACCACCAAAATGACAACCGAAATCCTCAAAACAACCCCTTTTCAAACACTTACAATCTTAGATAGAAAAACCACCCAAACTTGTCATGGAAGAACAACCAACCACAAAAACAACAAAACCTCAACCAAAGACAACCCTATAGATTCCAACAACCTTAACAACAAAACTACCATAATCAGCTCCAAAACAATCAAGTGGAGAGAAAGTCTAACCTAGAGGATCTATTCTCCAAATATATGGGCAAGTTGGACACTAAAATGGAGACTCAAGACTTAGCCTTGAGAAAGCTTGACACGAAGGTTAACCAAGTTGCTCAACATTCTTAAGCCTCAATCCAAAACTTGGAAATGCAAGGAAGACAACAAGGGTCTGTACCAAGAGACACATCGATTAACTCTAAGGAACAATGCAAGGCCGTTGCGTTGAGAAGTGGAAGAGAGGTTGAATTACCGAAAGTTTTTGGAAGGGGAAAAGAAGTTGTTATTGAAGAAAAGGGTATTATTGAAGAAGAGGTTATAAAAGAAACGAAGAGTTCTTACCATGATGACGTGCCTACCACATCACATGACCCTCCTTCAAAACCCCAAGTTAAGGCCTACGTTCCTCTCATACCATACCAGAAAAGGTTAAAAAAGCACAAGGATGCTCATAATTTTGGCAAGTTCTTAGAGATCAACATCCCTTTTACCGAAGCACTTTCCCAAATGCCTACTTATATGAGATTCCTCAATGTTGCTCTCTAATAAAAGGAAGCTAGAAGAATTTGAGACGGTCACCTTAACGAAAGAGTGTAGTGCGATCCTACAAAACAAACTCCCATATAAGCTAAAGGATCCTAAAAAATTCACCATCCCATGCACCATTGACTAAACAGAGTTTGCAAAAGGCATTGATCAACTTCGAGGCAAGCATCAATTTGATGCCATACTTAGTTTTTCAGAAGTTGGAAGTAGGGGAAGTGAAGCCTACTCATGTCACCATACAACTAGCCGATAGATCAATCCAATACCCGAGGGTAGTCATGGAAGACATCTTGGTAAAGGTAGAGAGCTTGTACTTTCTTGTGGATTTTGTGATACTTGAGATGGAAGAGGATATGGAAATACCTTTGCTTCTAAGTAGACCTTTCTTGAAGACAGCAGGGGCTTTGATAGATGTGAAGGAGGACAAGATGACATTGAGGGTAGGAGATGAACACATGGTGTTTGACATGAAAAAGGCGACCAAGAGACCGATAGAAGTGGATAGGTGTTTGATGATTGCAGTTGTTGAACCGTTAGTTGAAAATTTTATTAGAAAAGAAACTCCTAAGGAATTATTGGAGGCTTGTATAGTTCATGGAGCCTCCGGGGAGGATGAAGATAAGGAAGTTGCGAAATATGACATACACTTGAATTCTCAACACTTGAATTCTCAACCTTTGAAGAGTTTTAGAGAAAGATGGAGGTTCAAGAAGTTAGGAGAGGGGAAGCCTAGACTACCCCATTTATTGAAAACCTTCTAAGCTTGAGTTGAAGCAACTACCAGAGCACTTGAGATATGCCTTCCTTGGTGAGTCATTATCACTTCCGATGATAATTTCGACCTCCTTATCTAAACTTGAAGAAGAGAAGTTGTTGAGGGTTCTAAGAAGCCACAAGAAAGTCATCGGTTGGTCTATCTCTGATATTAAGGGATTGAGCCCTTCGATTTGTATGCACAAAATAATGATGGATGAATAATTTAAACTAACAGTGAATCACCAAAGAAGATTGAATCCTTATATGCAATAGGTAGTTAAAGCCGAGGTTCTAAAGCTTTTAGATGTGAGAATTATATACCCAATTTCAGACAGTCCGTGGGTCAGTCAGTACAGGTGGTATCTAATAAATGAGAGATCACAGTGGTGCCCAATGAGCATAATGAACTTATTCCGACACGGACTATCACATGTTTAAGAGTCTGTATTGACTACAGAAAACTCAACAGGCCACGTAGAAAGATCACTTCCCCTTACCCTTTATAGACCAAATGTTAGAAAAACTAGCTAGGCATGAGTACTATTGTTTCTTAGACAGGTATTCTGGTTACAACCAGATTCTAATAAACCCCAAAGATCAAGAAAAGACAATGTTCACATGCTTGTATGGGACATTTGTTTACCGAAGAATGCCCTTTGGACTTTGTAACGCTCCGACGATATTCTAAAGATGTATGATAGCTATCTTTTCTGACATGGAAAAGTATATTGAGGTCTTCATGGATGACTTCTCCTTCTTTTGGGTCATAATTTAATGGTTGCTTAGAGAACTTAAGGAATGTGCTTGAAAGGCGTGAAGAGACCAATCTCATACTCAACTAGGAAAAGTGTCATTTTATGGTCAATGAGGGGATCGTGTTAGGACATATAATCTCATCTGAAGGGACAAGGTAAAAATTGAGGTGATAGAAAAGTTATCGCCTCCGATCTTAGTGAAGGGAATCTGGAGTTTTTTGGGGTATACCGAATTCTATAATAGATTCATCAAGGATTTTTCAAAGATTACAAAGCCTTTATGCTCCCTCTTGATGAAAGACATGACATTTTTGTTTGACAAAGAATGCTTGAAGGCTTTTAAACTTTTAAAGAATGAGCTTATTTCGACTCCAATCATGAGAGCCCATATTGAGAACTACCATTTTAGTTGATGTATGACGTTAGTAACTATGCGGTGGGCGCCGTATTGGGTCAAAGAAAAGACAAGCGTTAACATGTCATTTACTATGCAATCCAGACATTAAATGAAGCACAAGTCAACTATGCAACAATGGAAAAGGAATTGTTGGTCATCGTGTTCGCCTTTGACAAGTTTAGATCTTACTTGGTGGGATCCAAGGTAGTTGTCTACACGGACCACTCAGCTATAAAGTATTTTCTGGCAATGAATGATGTAAAACCGAGGCTCATAAGATGGGTGCTACTCCTCCAAGAGTTCAACCTTGAAATTAGAGATAAGAAAGAAACTGAGAACGTAGTTGTAGATCACTTTTTGAGGTTTGAGAGGGACGATAATGGGAAAGTTGAAGAGCCTATCAAAGAAGAATTCCCCGATGAGCAACTTTTTGAGCTTCAAGGTCTCTTAGTGCCATAGTTCTTGGATGTGGTGAACTACCTGGCTGGTGAGATAGTGCCATTATAACTAAATATGCACCAAAAGAGAAAATTCTTTATTGAGTTGAAATTCTACTTTTGGGATGAGCTGCTTTTGTTCAGAACATGTGGAGATGGGGTAATTCGCAGGTGCTTTCCTAAAGAAGATATGCTAGATATCTTGAGTCATTGCCACTCTAAGGAGTGTGTAGGCCACTTTGGTTCTTCATGAACGGTTAGAAAAGTCCTCCAATTAGGTTTCTGGTGGCCATCATTGTTCAAAGACCTAAAGAGCTTTGTAGAGGCATATGACCAGTGCCAACGAACTAGTAACATAATAAAGAGAGATGAGATACCGATGAATGTCGTGTTGGAAGTGGAACTTTTCGATGTGGAATTGATTAGAATAGGGGAGAAGGCAACCTAATTTCTCCAACAATTGAGATAGGGAAGAAGACCTACAATGAACTTGCCAGACGTAGAGGGGTCAAGCCAATTGAGGCTAATGTGCACAATGATAAAATGGGCATAAATGAAGATGGCATTCTCGAGGATGATCCTGATGACGCAGATTATAATGAGCAAGACCTCGGAGGTGATCCAGATGTGAGCGTAGGTAATCAAAACCTAACCATGGCTCAAATGATGCAGATGTTGAGTTTACAGCTGGACGCTAACACCCAATATCTTCATGCTATGAGCCAGTGGATGGACTCCAACCACCAAGCCTTAATGGGT
This sequence comes from Acer negundo, assembly GCA_035582765.1. Classification (NCBI taxonomy): domain Eukaryota; kingdom Viridiplantae; phylum Streptophyta; class Magnoliopsida; order Sapindales; family Sapindaceae; genus Acer; species Acer negundo. The sequence continues at coordinate 13,488,066 of CM069240.1, forward strand.
GAATTCTCGAACATAAATCAAAGGTTGGATGATTTCTAAAAGGGTTTGGTAAGCCATGACGTCGAGATCCCATTCATGTACTGAAGGGAAAATGGGTGTCCTTCCATAGGGTCAGGGAGCAATTCCTAGCAAGCACTGTCGGACTTAGACATGCCATTTTAGGACCCAAATTTTCCATACCAGGGTCTATTGTCGCTGCCCACCCACATTTGCTTTGTTTTCATTTGTTTGCTTATGTTAGATATTTGTCTTTTTATTGCTTTCGCTTATTAAATATTGCTATTATAAGTACTGTTTTATTGCTTTATGGACATATTTGTTTATTTTGGATTTTTCTATTTTGGTTTAAGTTTTATTTTATTTATTTTTTCTCTTTCTTTCATTTTTTGTATAGATTAAGAGTGTGGATGATCTTTATGCATAGTTTCAGTATTTTTGGTTGCATGTTTGGTCTCCCTCCTGCTTCTAAGCTAATATTGTCAAATCCGCTTTTGTGCAAACATTAGGGACAACGTTTCATTTAGGTTTAGGGGTGCAGCCATTCTTTGACCATTTTCGCATGATTGTTTTGTTTGTGCTAATTTTTTGAGATTTTTTTTTCAATTTATGCTTGATTGTGTGTTTGGTAAGTCAAGTTCTGTCCGTTCTCCTGCTTCGAGCCAAATTTTAGAGCATTAGCTTACTTAATGAGATGTTGTTGGGTTGTACCTTTGGAGGCAATTTTTGCATATGTTGAATCCCTAAGTCTAGGCAAAGGTTGTGCTAGTTAAAGTTGCACTACATTACTTGCACGCACCCACCAGACTCGAAAGTGCCTTAGTGATTGGGTATCGCACTTAAGATGTCTAAATCATTAGTAGAGACTACCTATTTGAGGCTAGAGCATATATATCGTCCTTATGAGTGTGAATTTTTATTGTCTCATCTTAAACACTCTTTTTGTAAATAAATAACCATAAATAAAAAGGACCTCACTCCATACTTTGGGGCATTAAAGAGCACCATTTAAAGAGCATCACCGTCATTTTCGCCTTTGTTTGCTTGTTTAACTCGTACCTTTAGAGATGACGTAAGCTATGTGTGTTAAGTCACTATAAATGTCCCAAACACGTCCCTTGCCTTGTGTGTGTGCTTGATTGTCCTAATGTTGACCTACAAATTAAACCCTATCACTATATCCACCTATATCATACATATCACCATATCTTACATAAACACTAGACCACCATTTTCTATGATTATGGCTTGTTATCATAGCAAAATAAAGCTCACAAAAAATCAAAATTGTAAAAATAGAGTGTGCTCAGGCTAGATGTGTAATTTGTGCAAAAAATAAGGCGTAAAATATATGAAAATTAAAAAGTGTTTAAAGAAAAAGAATAGCACAAAAAGCTTTCTAATCTTTAAAAGTGTAAAAGTTGTCAAAATGTAAAGTAACTTATTATAACACAAAATGTTAATTGAATAATTCATGCCTAGGTGCTATTATTGTGAAGAGCATGCCACATAAAAGTTTAAGCATAATCGGTAGCTAGCCCATAATTTCATACCCATATATCCTCCCCATCACTAATTCACCATAACCTCACTTGAACTTTATACAAGTCCTAATTGATCTTTATGAGGAGTTGTATCTTGTTAATATAGGTTTCAAATGGTGCTCCGCTTTTGTTCTTAATGTTCAAATTCGTTCTTGTGGTCCAATTGCATTTAAACTTTAGCGGTTTTTCAAATTGTCATATGCATGTAAAATTTAAAAATTTCTTGTGCATAATCTCCAACCGCATATTTTTATTGAGTGAGCCTAGGTTCTGAGTGGTAATATGAGAGAGATCCTGAAAAGAATAGAGTCAAGGCGAAAATGTGAAATGCTATCATAAGACTTTTGTGTTCTATGCTTTTTGAAGCTGTGTTCACTAAGAAGTATGGAATTGTAATCTCTCTAGTTGTACCACCTTAGCTTGCACTTCCCAAGATTTATCTTAGGGGTCTTATCATGTATATGCCTCAATCTGGTCCGCCCCTTATTACATCTATCTTTAGTTGGCTCAGCAGAAAAAACGTTTGTGGGGGTCATACTATAAACCCACACAAGACTTCACTCGTTCACTGAGGATAGCCTAGGGGTTTAAAAGACTTATGTCACGTGCCAAGTGCCATCGTGTCACCCGTGAAAGCGATGTTTTATTTTCCTTATTTTTTGTTTCTTTTTTCGTTCGTTTGTTTGTTCTGGTTTTGCTCAGGGATGACCAAAAGATTGGTTTGAGAGTATTTGATTGCTTCACATATACATTTTGTGTAGCCCCTTTTCTGTATCATTTTGTGTTCGTTCTCGGGTAAAACCGTGTTTCTAACACTTTAATTAAGTTGTATAGGGTTAAGTCGGTTTTAAAGCTCAAATGTCTTGAACAGAGCTGAAATAAGGATCAGGAAGACAATTATAGCACAAAGGGGACCTCAAGGCAAGCTCACCTGAGCTCGTCCTCAAGGTTGTTATCATCTTGGTTCAGCCTTCCCAAAACAGAGCAAATGCGACATCAGGGTGAGCTCACTAAGATCGCCCCAAGGTCGCTTTAACCTTAGGTCCAGCCTTCCACAACATATTCAGCGGCGACCTCAAGGTGAGTCCAGATAAGGTCGCCTCAAGGTCGCTAACAATTCGGGTTTAGCCCCATAAAACAGAGCAAGAAAGCAACCTCAAGACGAGTCCAACCAAGATTGCCCAAGGTCGCACTCGCCTTGAGGTCACTAACCACTCTGGTTTAGAAGTCATTCCTTGAAAATGACATAAAGGTAAGCTCACCAAAATCGCCCAAAGGTCGCCCTTAGCCCAGATTTTGTTCTTTCTAAGGAAATTACTCCCTTGCCTGTGACCTAATTCTCCTCATTATATATTCATTTGCTATTTTTCTGCAAAGGTACAAATTACCTACCTAAGAATATTCACTAAGTCATTTTCCTATATCACCATACTTAATCCTACATAATCCACCAAACATTTAGACACCAATCCATGATTACTTATTGTTCATAAGAGATAAGAAATAGAATGAGCTTGGAGGAGAATAAGAGCAAAGGAAGAAAAGAATATCTACATAGTTTTCTCTACACTTTATCTCTTTCATTTTCTATATTTAGTCATGTATTCATTTAATCATATATATTGTATGGCTTATTTGTGTAATATGAACTAATTCTCTAGTGCTAGGATTTGATGAAACCTCACCCTTGACTATATATATTTATTGACCTTTGTTTTATCCATTATGTGTAATTGTAGTTTGCATGGATGTTTTAGAGTAATTAATGCTTTCAATAGATTGATCTCTTATTGAATGATTTTTGATTATGTGTTATGAATCAATTGGAGGCAGACACACATCTTGTTCGACGAAATGTCTTATATGCATATCTAGTAAGGTAGACTAGACCTGGCAAGGTTCCGGTTCCAACCGTGGAACCGGACCGAAACCGAAACCGAAACCGAAAAAATCGGAACCGTAACCACCCCCGGTTCTGGTTCTAATTTTTTCAAAACCGGACGATTTGAATCAGAATGGAACCGGCGGTTCCAGTTCGGTTCGAACCGCCCGGTTCCAGTTTTTTTTTTTTTTTTAATTGTTTTTACTTTACAAAATATTACATTTTATTTATAAAAAAATAAAATGTTAGAGTGAACATTGTAAAGTATTGAGTCATGACCCATAACCCTTGTCCAAGCAATTATGTGTTCCATTCCCTTCTCCTCCTTTTTATATAAGTTAAACATCTCATTCATTTCTCTATTTTTTCCAATGTGGGATTTGAGATGAAGGATAAGAAGTCATATTATGCATTTTTAACAAATATTTCAATTTTTTTTTTTTGTGTTAGATTCGAATTATACCACAATATGAAATATTGTAATAGTTCAAAAAAAAAGTTAGTGATTCCAATAGGTCTTTAGATTCCAATAGGTTATTAATACATGAAATTAGTTAATGATGTATCAAAAAAAAAAATTAGTTAATGACTTCTTACTCTTTATCCCACATCTCACATTGGAAAAATAGAGAAGTGAATGAGATGTCTAACCTATAAAAAAAGGAGGAGAAGGGAATTGAAAACATAATTACTTGGACAAGGGTTATGGGCCATAGCTCAATACTCTACAATGTTCTTTCTAACATTTTATTTTTTGTATAAATAAAATGTAATATTTTTCAAAAAAAAATTTGCCCGATTCAGAACCGCCGGTTCAGAACCGGAACCGAACCAGAACCTTGCCACCTCTAATGTAGACCAGCCGAGACTAGCGTATAGAACTCCTTAGTGTGCCAATGTTCTTATTAAACTCATACATATATTCTGAGTAATCGAGAGATAGGTTCATGTATGTTTTGGGTGTAACCTCTATTGCTCGACCGAGATTAGAGGCTAACAATTGGGTGCATGAGTCTATAAATTGCATGAGCATAATTTGGGTATGCAAGTGTGTCTAGAGAGGAATTTAGGAGAGGGTGTGGTGTAGTCAAGTCTTAGCATTCATTTCCTTCATTATTATATTCAATTTTATTACTTATCATTTCTTTATCGCAATAGCATAAATCCTTTTTAATAGTTTGATTTAACTTGCTTGAAGAATTCATTTATGAAAACATTCCCATATTGCTTGTTTGAATAACAATTAGGCTAATCAATTTCGGTAATCAATCACTCGATCCTTGTTGAGAATGAACTTTACTTAACCTTGTACTACTCTCCGACCTCATACGATTGCGAGTGTCACAAAAGAGGTAGTCAGTTTCTAATTCTAGAAACTCTCATAGAAATGCTGACTAAGATTTCTAACTCTTTCCACTAATAATATTAAAACTCGTTTAATTGTAAAATAAAAGTGGAGAGAGAGTGTAATAATTGTTTTATTATGATTGGTCATAAAATAAATGCATATTTAACTTTAGATAATTGCATTGGAGATGTGAATATGTATTTCTCTAAATTTTTTCAAAAGTGGGCCCATAATGAATAGAAATGTTGATGTGACACTATTTAGAAACTTAAAGACACATATTTGCATTGGAGATGCTCTTAGAATTAGAAACTCAACTTCATATTCTCTAACTTTTTTTTTTCCACATTACTTTCATATTAAAGTTAGGAGAAAATGTTCAACAGGACGATCTCATTGCCACTTGGTGAGATTATCTCAATGAGATTACATCATTTATCTTTAGAACATAAATATATATTATTAAACTATAATTTGATATAATCTCATTGGATGGTCTCATCAAGTGGCAATGAACCCGTCTCATTGAAGAGTTTATCTAAAGTTAGATAATTTTATTGGAGATGGTTTTTCTAACTTTTTATTTATCTATCTCATGTGACGCTCAATTTTCTCCAAATGCATATTTGCATCGGAGATGTTCTTAACTTTGGAAAAAAAAAAAATCTATTTCTCTCTCTCCCTGTTGAAAACCATAAGTTGCTCATTGAAGATGTTCATCGTCATCAATCATTAGAAAACCATAAGTTTCTCATTGAAAAAAAAAAAAAAAAAAAAGGTTAACATTTGACCATTGCCTTTCCTTCGGACTCTTCTTCCCTCCCTTTCCCGTCATCTCCCTCTTTCCTCCTCCTCCATCCGCGCTAATCCCACCCCTCTGGTTTTGGGTTTACTTTTCTGACTATTATCGTTTTCTTTTTTCTTTTTTCTCACTTACTTTTCTGAAACTTATAAAGATATTTTGGGTTTGTGTTCATGATTTTGGTGAATGGTGGTAGAGTTATTAGTCTTGTTTTTATTGGTTGAGTGAGTTGATTTTGGAATTTTTTGTGGTTGAGATGAGGTTCTTGGGAATTTATTATGATATGAGGTCTAGATTGCTTTTGAAATGAGATTTGGATTTTTTTTTTTCTAAAATTTTCTAAGATGATCAATCGGATCTCTTTGATTTCTTTTTTTAATTTCTTCTACCTTGTTTTTTGAAGCTCAATTTCTTTTCTTAAATTCTTTTAATTGTTTAATGTTATTAGTTATTTTTCCACTTAAAATTTTTTTTTTTCCTTTTTTGATAAATTTGTAAATCTGTTATTCTTCAATTGGTTAAGGGCAGTTTTGTCCAAAAGAAAAAAAATTACCACCAAAGCATGCAATTAATGTTACCGCATTTGATAAATTAATTTTTGTTTTGTTTTTTTACTAGGGTTAAAAAGTAAATAACACATTGTCATGTTAGATAGGGGTATTTTAGATTTTTGCATGCTTTGACACGGTCAAACGTTAATTTGAACATTGTTGACTAACATGAGGGGGGTTGACTAACATGATAAAGTTATTTCTATGCATAGGAGGGCAAATCTTATGAAGGTTTAGTGCAATTTGCTCTTAAAATTATATTACAAAATATAATAATTATATGAGAGAAAACCAAAACTAGTCACCCAAAATATTAGAAATTTGTTTCTAACTACATACAAAATTTTAATTGTTAATAACCATATTTTTATAAAAACCATCTCCCAACACACTCTCTCTTTCTCTCTCTCCTCTCCCCACTCATCTCTCTCTTTTCTTCTCTCCATCCTGTCAAAATCATCGTCGGATGTTGTCACCTGGGCGTGCACCACCAGACGAAGATGTTGTTGAGCTGCCTAGGCTACGCTAAACCATGGGGTGCGGCTTCTCAAACCAAGCGAGGTGATGCTGTGCTTCACGAACCAGGCGACATCTCGGCTTGCAACAGAACCGTCGGGATGTGCAGTAGTGTCGTCAGAGCTTTCCCTTCGTCGGCGGCACTGAGATTTGTAGAAAAATGAAAAAGAAAAAAACTTAATTTGGGGATGAAGGGAAACGGTGAAACATTTCAAGTTTCAAAATTTCAAGTTTTTCTTCAAGATTTCAAGTTTCAAAATTTTAAGTTTTTTGTCAAGATTTCAAGTTTTAAAAAATAAAACTAAGTTCAGGTGTACTTTTGTAATTTATGGATATACACTGAATTTTTTATTTTTTTTTAAATGTGGTTATTAACAATAAAACTTTCGTCTGTGGTTAATAACAAAATTTTCATGTTACATGTGGTCATTTTTAACAATTTCCACTAATTATATTCAATTAAGATAATTAAAAAATTATATATATATATATATATATATTTACATAAATTTAAAAATTTGACTTGTAACCACTTTGGCTTTGGTATCCACATTTACGGTTCCGATAACCATTTTTACAGTTTGCGTAGCCCTTTTTCGATTTTTGAATTTTTGACTTGTAATCATTTTTATGGTTTTGGTAATCAACTTTACGTATTTGATAATTTTTACGGCTTTAGTAACTATTTTACGAGTTTTGAAATTTTGACATGTAACCATTTTTACGATTCCAGTAACCATTTTTACGGCTTTGGTAACCATTTTACAATTTTTGAAAACTTGACTGGTAAACATTTTCACGGCTTTAGTAACAATCTTTACGGATTTGGTAACCATTTTACGATTTTTGAAATTTTGATTGGTAACCACTTTCACGGTTTTGGTAACCACATTTGCGGGTTTAGTAACCATCTTAACTGCTTTGGTAACCAATTTACGATTTTTGAAATTTTGACTTGTAACCACCTTTATTGCTTTGGTAACCACCTTTACAGATTTCAAAACCATTTTTATGGCTTTAGTAACCATTTTACGATTTTTGAAATTTTGATCTTGTAACCACTTTCACGACTCTGGTAACTATCTTTACGGGTTTGATAACCATTTTTATGGTTTTGGTAACTATTTGTCGATTTTTGAAATGTTGATTTGTAACTGTTTTCACGACTTTGGTAACCACATTTACAGCTCCGATAACCTTTTTACAGCTTTGGTAACCATTTTATGAATTTTGAAATTTTGACTTGTAACAACTTTCACGACTTTGGTATCCACCTTATGGCTCTGGTAAATATTTTTACGGCTTGGTAACCACTTTTACAGTTTTAGTAACTATTTTTACAACTTTGGTAGTCGTTTTTGAAATTTTGACTTTTAGTTGTTTTTACGGTTTTGATAACTACTTTTAAAGCTCTAGTAACCGTTTTTACTTGGTATTCTAGATTTCTGATAGTATAAATCTATTTATTTTTTAAGTTAAATAAAATATTTTAAAAAATTGTCAAATGCTATTCGTAAACAACCTATCACATCCTGCTATTGTATATTCTAATACAGTGTAATATGAATTACCAAAAAATACGGGATTGCATATGAGTAGTATAATACAATGCAATACAATCAAATTCAGTCCAATCAAATTCAATATATTGTTGTAACGTTGTAAATAAGCAATATCCGTTGTGTTCAAATATTAATCAAGTTTAAAGGTAATCTTGTAACGTTTGATACTGTAATTATTCTATCCCACTATCGTTTAGTCCTGGTTAAGTACATACATATACATTCTTTTGTTATTAATTTTAAAAGTGTTTTCACTTCGTTTATAATCTAAAATATTCATCAAATTGGATTTCATTTTTTCTCATGATTGTTTGAAACAATAATTATATTAGTATTTGTTCAATAACCGATAAAACAATCTGAAATGAAAATTGATACTTATTATTTAAAAAACATCTAAATTATTTTTATGTTGAAATGAATTAAACATTACAACTATTTTTTTTTTTTAATTGAAAATTCAAATAGACAATTAATTCTGTAACGCCTTGCAAGAAATACAAGGGTGTCTATATACACTCATTTTATAAGTGCATTTATATCTAAAATTTAAAAATTAAACCATTACTGTAAACACCTATTTTAATGTCAATAGTAACCTTATTTAAATGAATATATTTACTTTAATACATTTTATTCATAAGCCTTCTTATATTATTAATATAACAAAAAAAAAATTATATAAAAAAAAAACATATTATTTTTCTCGGTACAAATAACACGTACAAATAACACAAGATAGAAGATGATGATGATGATTATTATTATTATTATTATTATTATTATAAACCTTCATGAATACATCAATATAAGCCTATCATTCTTTTTGTTTTGTTTTGTTTTGTTTTGTTTTTTTAATTAATTCTCACTTTTTGTTTATTGGTACAATAATTAACTAAACATCAAAACAAAAAAAAAAAAAAACAAAAAAAGACAAAATAAATTAATGAAATAAATATCTTTGCATGATTAGAGTTCAGTGAATTTTTTTTTTTTCCATTACTTTCTTACATGACAATACTGATGACAAATTTTGATACTAAAGAATTTTTTTTTTTTTTTTTTAAAGGTTTAATAAAGATATATAGTTGAAAATATGGTGGGTGTAATTAATAGATGTACATAGTGTTTGAGTTATTTTTCATTAAAGTAATTTGTCCTTATTTGATAAATTTGTATTGGGATATTTTTATAATTAAATCTTTTACTAAAATATGAGTGTAAAAATCATATTTATGGGTGACAATATCGACATCTGAAATATAATTCAATGGTATTTAATTTTAATCAGAGATTGTGGCCTCTTTCGTAATCGGAGATAGCGAGACCACCAATGAGGCCTCGTCGTCGCCGTCTGAGGCGAGGGCCTCCTTTGTTTGCAAAGCAAAAGAGGCTACAAGCCTAGCCACCATCACCAGTGGAGGCTCGTAACTTCTTTGCCGGAGGAGGTGAATGCCTCCATGTTTGTGGCCTCCATCGCAAATCGTGATGGAGGACAGATCCTTTAGCACGATTTGTATATAGATCTGTTCGTCTCCATCGACGAAGGAATCCTCTATCTATGGAGGATGTCTCCTCATCGAAGGAGGCAATTGAAGATGACCGTTGTTGCCTCCTCTGGTGGCCAGCCAGCCACCATGGCCACCGATGAAATTTTGAAATTTTTTATTATTATAATTATTCTTTTTATAAAAGTATTTTTTTTTATTTTTCTAATAAATTATTTATATTTTTAAAATAATTATTAAATCTTTTAAATTACTGTATATATATTTTTAAAATTAAAAAATTATTAATCATAATTATTTAGAAAATATTTTTAAATTTTAATTATTTCTATACTATATATAAAAAGAGAGAGTTGCCATGTGGAATTATAGCCACCCACCGATTTGTTTGATCTTTCTTTCTTTTTTTCCTTTTTTTTTTTTTTAATTTCTTTAAAAGTGTAATTATAAATACAACCCTTAAACTTTATATAATTACTTAATAGACAGTTTTTAGTAAGATTTTTATTATAGCATCCTTTATTTTTTAGGAAGGTCAAATGATAAATACAAGCCTTTGAGTTTGTAGAATTACTTAAATATAAAAAGAGAGAGTTGCCATGTGGAATTATAGTCCCCCACTAATTTGTTTGATTTTTTTTATTTTTTATTTATTATTATTATTATTATTATTATTATTTTTAATTTCTTTAAAAGTGCAATTTCAAAGACAGCACTTAAACTTTATATAATTACTTAATAGATAGTTTTTAGTAAGATTTTAGTTATAGCATCCCTTATTTTTTAGGAAAGTCAAATGACAAATACAAACTTTCGAGTTTGTAGAATTACTTAATATACATGTCTTAGTAATTGTAACATAATATGGATCAAGTGTAAAAGAGCTTCTTGTCAAACCTATGAATTTAAGACTTCATCAGGGTGTCATATCAATGTAATAACATTTACATAAATTAAAACTATACCATGTTATATTAACCTCTCTTATTTTTCAAGGACATATTTATTTGTAAATACGAAACTCATATACTAATTTAAGCACGTGCCAAAAACTAGTATTATTTAAATATTTGAATATTATTTTAATTTAAAAAATATTTTTAGTTCATCAAATATTCAAGTGGTGTTTTGGCCAAATCATCTAAGGATTCCATAATGAATTCCTGAAAGACTGAAACCAGATAGAGGAATCCATCTAGTAAACGATTCCTTTCCCATTCCCATTCCGCAAGCCAAACATTATTTAAGGGTTACTTGGGTCACAAGCTTGTCAAAATAAAAGCAACATAAGCATGTCTGTAATTCTTCATTAGTTGTCTGCTAGGCTTCGCCAAGAAAACCTAAACCTAAACATAAGAATACATCTGACTCACGAACGAATCGAACGAAAAGTTTTCACAGTCACAGCATGCAATTTCACCAACACACGCTGAATACGTTTTTCTCAATCCGAGCCAACTTTGGTTTCAATTTTATCAATACAGTCACCGATCAACTGATTTTCGTCTCCAACTTCATCTGGAAGACCAATTTCTTAGACTGTCATCTACAAAAGGTATCCCAAATACCACTGCTTTATATATATATATATATATATATATATATTTTGTATAGGTTGTCTCTATTACTTTTCACTAGAAAGAATTTTATTTTGATATTGACTGGAGTTGTCTTCAAAATTGATTAATCTTTTCCTAAGAATTTTTTCTCCTTACGTTTTCGTTTTTGATGTTAGAGTTTGTAACATTCATTAATTGGTGTATAATTCAAAAGCCGGCGGATTACTAAAAAGTTTGCTCAATAAGTTTCATTAGTTTTGATGTTAAATTCTGATCAAAATTGAACTCCCAATGCTGTTCTGGGACTGGCATTAAACTTACATTAAATTATTATTTTTTTCCTTCTGGGTTTCTTCCTGTTTCTGTTTCTGTTTCGGTCTCATAAGCAATAATCATGGCTCTTGAAAAGAGCTTCTTTAGTGCTCATCATCCTAAAAAGCATTAAGCAAGTTTGTTTCTTCTGGTGTGTATGATTCTAGTCCTGTAAAAGCTAAAATGGTATGTGAATTTGTGAATAATTTCCGTTTTGATCAGGTTGTAGAGGATTAGAGACGAGTTTGTAGCGTTGAACTATAATTGTGGAATTAAAAGCTGAGTTTCGATGGGTCCAAAGAAACCGAGAGCCAAAGACCCGCCCACAGCAACACAGGGCGGTGCCAAATCCAAGAAGAAGGCTTTGGTGAAGATTGGAAGAACTGCTCAAGACGAGGATGGTTTGGATATGATCCTTGCAGAGCTTGGTGAAGGGACTTCTCCTCAAGAGGAGAAAGTTCAGGTTCAGCCTCCTGAGGTAGTTGCACAAACAGATGCTGGTGATGAGAAGGAAGGTGAAGAAGAAAGAGGAATTATCTGCTGCAGAAAAGAAGAAAAAGAAGAAGAAGGAGAAGGAAAAGGAGAAGAAGAAGGCAGCTGCAGCTGGCGAAAAAAAACAGGAGATGAAAACTGAGAGTAAAGGAGCAGAGAAGAAATTGTCAAAGCAAGTTAGAGAGATGCAGGAAACTCTGGCTAGAAGAAAAGAAGCTGAAGAGAGGGAGAAAAGGGAAGAAGAAGAGAGGTTAAGGAAGGAAGAAGAAGAGCGAAAGATGCAAGAAGAAGCTGAGAGGCAAGCTGAAGAGGCTAGGCGTAGGAAGAAGGAAAAGGAAAAGGAGAAGCTCTTGAAGAAGAAACAGGAAGGCAAGCTTTTAACAGGGAAGCAGAAGGAAGAGGCACGTCGACTGGAGGCTAGGAGAAACCAGATACTGGCTAATGCAGGTATTCCTCTCTGTTCTGGTGATAAGGAAGGTGCACCTACAAAGCGGCCCAAATATCAGACAAAGAAGTCTAAACCAAGAGAGCACGAGCAGCAAGATATTGTGGCCGAATTAGACTCTATGGAAATAGATAAGGTTGAAGATGGCGAGTCATTGACAGTGATAGAGAAACCAGAAAGTGATGATGAGCTCAAGGAGAATGGAATGGAAGAAGAAGATGATGATGATGAGGAGGAGGAATGGGATGCAAAGAGTTGGGATGATGTTAATCTTAATGTCAAAGGTGCATTTGATGATGAAGAGAATGATTCTAGGCCTGTGACATTGCACAATGCAGGTGAGATATATCACTTTGTATTACATTTATTTTCCCTTATGCCTCCCATTGTGGTATAAACATGTTATTTTTACCCTTTTTAAATTTTATGGATTCCACAGTTGACAATCCAGCTGTTGCAGCCAAGAAATCTCAGGATACTGAGATTAAGAAAAACCAGCCTGAGGTCGTAGTAGTTACAGACAAGACTAGGAAGAAAATTGCTGCTGCTAAAAATAAAGCACCAACTGCTGAAGATGCTACGCTTAAACAGGATGAAGAGAACCTCCTCCGTTCACCAATCTGCTGCATTATGGGTCATGTCGATACTGGTAAAACAAAGCTTCTGGATTTTGTCATAGGTACTAACATTCAGGAAGTTGAGACTGGATTTATTACACAACAAATTGGTGCAACATATTTCCCTGCTGAGAACATACGTGAGAGAACAAAGGAATTGAAAGCTGATGCAAAATTGAAGGTTCCAGGATTGTTGGTTATTGATACCCCTGGTCATGAATCTTTTACTAATCTGCGGTCACGGGGTTCAGGGCTATGTGATATTGCGATTTTGGTTGTTGACATTATGGATGGCTTAAAGCCACAGACCATAGAATCACTAAAACTTTTGAAAATGAGGAATACAGAATTCATTATTGCGCTGAATAAGGTAAGATGTTATTCCTAGTCTCATTTTGGGGAGTAGCTGTTGCTTCCCCTTCTCCTGTTGATGTTCACTCCCTTTTTATTTTTTTTTGGAATTTTCTCATTCTGCAAGTGGACAGACTCTATGGGTGGAAAACGTGCCGCAATGCACCAATTGTGAAAGCAATGAAACAGCAATCTAAAGATGCACAAAATGAATTTAACATGAAGCTTAGACAGGTGAATTACATTCAGCCATTTTTTTTTTTTTTTTTTTTGTGTAGTACTAGATATGTAAGTTGTAGATTTTCTTATTTTTGGTTTCTCTTTGGTATGGTAGATTGTAACTCAGTTTATGGAGCAAGGGTTGAATACTGAATTATACTACAAAAATAGAGAAATGGGGGAAACGTTCAATATGGTACCGACAAGTGCTAATAGGTATGTCATAATTAAACTCCTTGTCTGACCTTGTTATGGTTTGTTGCATGCTCTTCAACTGCAAAATCATTGTATTAGTTTTTCCGTGGCTTGTGTTCTAATACTATGGGCTTTGTGATGCTGAAGTGGAGAAGGCATTCCAGATTTGTTGTTATTATTGGTTCAATGGACTCAGAAAACAATGGTTGAGAAACTCACATTCAGCAATAAAGTTCAGGTTTGTTTTGTTTTCTGTTGATGTTTGGTTAGTTGAATGCTTTCGCAAAGTGCAAACATGAAAATTCTTATTCTATTTGAACTGTATGTCAGTGTACGGTGTTGGAGGTCAAGGTAATTGAAGGCCATGGGACGACAATTGATGTTGTGTTTGTTAATGGTGTGATTCATGAAGGAGATCAAATTGTTGTTTGTGGCCTGCAGGCAAGCATCTAACCCCACTTTTTGGCATACAATCTAATGAAATGCTAGCTGTTTTTAGATTCTCAGAAATAATTTCTCTATTTTAGGGACCTATTTTTACAACAATTCGAGCTTTATTGACACTTGATCCAATGAAGGAGCTCCGAGTTAAGGTACGTGAGTATGGCTTATCTTGACATTCATTCTTCGTATATCTGTTTTCTCTTGTTGTGAAGATGGGGCAATCATCTTCTTGAGAATAATTGATTAAAAAAAAATCATATAGATACAATAAATGCCTTTAGACAATTGTTCTTGACTTGTCTATAGATTGGTGAGGACAGTGATTGTTTAACAGCATTTCCCATGTGTTGGCGTCAAGTGTTCTGTTTCTTGACTGACAGCCCTTTCTTTAAGTACTGATTTTGCCGAGTCTGGTTACATCTTTCCAATGTTTCTTCTTCAACTCTCCGAAAGTTGAATTTGTTTTTATTTCTTTAATTTTTTCTGCTAGTGGTGACATCCAAAGCTTTTGTGAAAGTATTTACCGATGCAATGGCTGTCTGATTTCAGGGAACTTATTTGCATCACAAAGAAATCAAGGCTGCACAGGGTATTAAAATTGCTGCTCAGGTAATAGTAACTTACAGATCATCGCATTAAGCCAACTTCTTAATAATCTGCATGCTTTTGAATTATACACCAGTTAAATGAATGTTCTGTTTTACTGTGTTCTATATACTGCTGTAGGGCCTCGAGCATGCTATCGCTGGAACAGGTCTATATGTTGTTGGGATTGATGATGATCTGGAAGATGTCAAGGAAGCGGCTATGGAAGATATGAAATCAGTCATGAGCAGAATTGATAAAAGCGGTGAGGGATTTTATGTACAAGCATCTACTTTAGGCTCCTTGGAAGCATTCCTGGAATATTTGAAGTCCTTGGATGTGTGTATACCTGTTAGTGGTATAGGCATAGGCTCTGTACATAAAAAGGATGTCATGAAGGCCAGTGTAATAATGCTTGAGAAGAAAAAAGAGTACGGCACTATCTTGGCATTTGATGTCAAAGTGACACTGGAGGCTCAAGAACTTGCAGCTGAACTGGGTGTGAAGATCTTCATTGATGACATTGACAGACTCCAATAGAGCTGAAATTTGAGTTTAAGATGAGTTGGTGTATAACTGATTTCATAATAATAGCACACAATTTTAGTATATTGCATGATATGCTTTACAGTCCTCTGATATTGTCTGCTTCTCATTCAGGTTGGAACTCCAATATGTATTCCTCAAAGGGATTTTATCGATATTGGACGAATTGCATCCATTGAAAATAACCGTAAACCTGTTGAAATTGCCAAGAAAGGCCAGAAGGTATCCATCAAGGTATGAGATTGTTTGTGCAGCTAAAAGTTCACCAGTTTTGTGTTACTTTATACCCTAAAGGTTTTTCATGTGTGCATTTAATATGTTTTTGAATGTATTTATATGGATATTTAATTAATTAGGTTGCAAATTTTGTTATATACAACTTAGACATGAATCATGATGAACAATTTTGCATTTTCAAAAATGGCTGCAGGTTCTCTGTCCCTTTTAATGCAATTTCTCATGCTTAGGTTACTTGTCATCATAATTACTCTCACTCATTTAGAGTGCACTTGCCTCATAATGCCTGTATAAATCTATTGTATGCAACTTGTTTGATTTCTTTTGAACATTAATACAGATATTGTATTACCCCTTGGGTTATCGTGTCCTCAGGAGCAAGTACCGTTTTTGATATAAGTTACATTAGCGCGTTTGCAGATAGTTGGCAGCAAAAGATGTTTGGCAGGCATTTTGATGTTGAAGATGAACTTGTCAGCCACATTTCTAGGAGGTCAATTGATGTACTTAAAGACTATTATCCGGTTAGTTTGAAACTTACACGGCTCAACTGTTTTCTTTACACCAACTGGTTTGCTTCAATGTTTCTTATGAAAACAACTTTTAACTTCAAATGTTCAGGATGATCTGTCCCCGTGCCGTGATGAGTGCAAATTGGTTGTAAAGTTGAAGAACCTCTTCAAGATTCAGTGAAGTATTTAAACGATGAATTGTCTGTGCAAGTTGTCTCCAAACAAGTGATTTCTGGATGGTAAATCACACTCATCATATGCCTCATAAGTAAATGTCAATTTCAAATTCTGTTAACAAATTCTTTGCTGATTATTTTTAGCTTTGATCTGAATCCAAATTTAAATCCAGACATCATGGCACAACATGAGATTTTTCTATCCAAAAAAATTATACCTTTAATACTTTTTAGTGCCACGCAAATCATAAGATAATCTTTTAAAAATTAAAAGGACTTAAATCGGCCTTTTAAAAATGGTATTCCAATTTGTGTCTAACTAACTAAATTAGGACATATATTTACATTTAATTATACACAAATTGGGATACCATTTTTTAACAACTGATTTGAGTCTTAATTAAAAACCTGAAGCTTGTGATTTTTGAGCAAAGGATGGTCAAGAGCTAACGCCGTTTATATAAATCTACACAATATCAATAACACTTATATATTCACTTTTTTTTTCTTTTTAAGTATTACAAGAACTATATATTATAATAGAACTGTCGGGACTTACCAAGATCAAATGATATATGTGTGATTCGGATATCTACTCTCATAACAGGAGATAACTACTCCTATAATCCGAAAAAAAAAACTCTTCATACATACTTATAAAATACGTGTAGTGGGATTTGAACCCCTCACCACTTATGTGGAAGGGGTGATGTACGTGTATTATTCACTCTTGAAGATTGTTTTTGAAGTTCACTCTTGAAGATTGTTTTTGAAGGAGAGAAGCAAATTGAGAGGACCTCGATTATTAATTTATATATTTATTGGGCCCAAAAGATTTTTTTTTATTAAATATTATCTTATGCATTTAGTATTATTAATTTAATTTAGTACAGCGACTAGAGTAGTTGGGATAGAAAGATTTTATTATTTAAACGAGTAATTACATTGTAGAGGTTTTACCTAAATATCTTTTCACAAAAAAAAAAAAAAAATAGATAAGAAATTTAAAGAAATTTAAAGACAAACTTGTAAGAATCACATACATGTATTTGGTATATGACATGAAAAAGAATATAATTAAGCACTAAATAATCTTCTTGATCCGAGCCAAACTGTTAATCAAGAAAATTTTCTTGAAAACCTTGATCATGGCAACCTTGCTGTTATTACTGTTAACACATGCAGTAGTACTACTGTCGGACATCTTCAAGCCGCCTCGTACACAATTACAAACCTCCACGCCTCCACCGCCGCCGCTGCCACAGTCACAGACATCATGATCATCAGAATCTGATAACAATTTGCTTGCCACCGTCTCTTTCTTGATCATTTGATCTATATTCGAAGATGATACCCTTTTCTGTTCTTGAATGAAATATTCCTCCCACAACATGTCCATCTTCTCTTCATTAATAACATGATCATCATCGTCGGAAACTTGATCATTTTCATCGCAGCAATCTTCATGAGGGTACACCTGCTGAGAAGTACAGACCCGCCACAGTGACGGTGAAACTGCGAATTTCGGGAGAGAATAAGACATTTTTGGAAAGCTAAAATCTTCAGACGAGACCATGTCTTCTGTTTTTTTTTTTCTTTTTTTTTTTTAATCACCGGAGCCAAGATTGTTTTGTGTTTATATATATAAATATATATATATTTATTTATACATGTGTGGATTGAATTATTCCTAGTCAGAAAACAAGTCAATGTCATTAATGAGAGGGTTGGCTCCTATATGCAATCGCCGGATTATTCGGAGGACTAAAATGAGCAAAAGATATTTCCATGTAAACACGCAAATATGAGGATTAGGATTATGAGAGTTTAATTACATCATCGTCTTGTTTTGATTATTGAAAGGGATATTTAACCCCCACCCAGTTGAGCTTGAGTCGACTGTGAGAGAATTTATTATATAGCTTGGGTCGTTGGGCGTCCACTTACAATCAATCACATTCAAATGTATCATGTGTATATGATTGACTGCTTGTGTTTCTTTGACATTCTTATTTTACACAAGAATTTGAACTCTTTATATTTCCTATCAACACTAGATTTTCACATTCAGTATTTGGTAGCAATTCTCTAGGGGATTAGAGTTCCCAATGAGGATATAAACATGATAAGGATTAAGGAATTACACACAACTTCACTGAGTAGGGATGGTAATGGAGTGGATCTGTGATCTGATGGATACCTCAATCTTTATCCCCGGGTCTATTTGAAATTTTTGTCTCCATCCTTACTTTTAAGTAAGTGGAATGGATTTGGGTTATTCGCAAATTGTGGTAAGGGTATCCATTATTGCTATGTCCATCCCCATATCCGATAAAAAAAAAAAATGTTAAATTTGTATTTTACTTGATAGTTTTAGATTCGGTTGGCAACTTCTTAGTTTTCATTTTATAAAATACCTTTTTAGGTTTTTGGTGAGAAAAAAAAAAAAGTACGTGAATTTATATAATTAGAGTCGGTGGCGAACCTAGAAATTTTAACGAGATTAGACACTCGAATAAAATAACAATTAAATATATATATATTGGCAATTTAAGATCATAATAAAATGAGTTTTTTTTATAAATAATAAAAATGATGGTATAATAAAGTTTAGATAAAATAAAAAATATATAATACCTACACAAGAAGAACTAAATAATCTTGCATTCAAAAAGAAATAAAATCAAGAAACACAATATTAAAAAATAATTAATAACAAGAAAAACAACATAAATAAGGGAAAATTATAATATTTATTCTAAAAAAATAAATTATAATCTAATTTTATAATAAGAATTTTTTTTTTTTTTTTTTGTGTATTTATAATGAATTCACTTTAAATTTATACAAAAATAATTGATTAATAAATATTACTATACATGTTTATTATTTTTATTATTCTTCTAATTATTGGTAAATTATTGATTCTAAATAAATTAAAACTATAGAATAAAGAAAAATACTAAGATAAAATAAAATATATCATCATAATAAATTGACTATTTTATTACAATAAATTAAAAGTTGAGATTTTACAGTTTATTGATTGGATATGTTAAGTATATCAAACAAAAACTATTAGAAATAAGAAAAATTTAAAATAATAATAGATAATTTACTATAAAATAAAATAAAATTAAGTAACTACAAACTAAGGTTAGTTAAGAAGTTGATGGGAAAGAGAAATTGAATTATTTATTTGAAGACATTAAAAATGAAGTAGGTAAATGGGATTTGAACCATTTCCATCGATGTAAATTGAAACTGCAGTAACAACTATGCTAATTGACATTTGTTGTATCAAGTATTATTTGATTTATCCTGCACAACTATGCTAATTGACATTTGTTGTAACAAGTGTTATTTGATATATATATATATATACACTGAAATTTTCCTATGATGATGCCTTAATAAAATTATATAAGGACATTAAATGTGAGCCACTCGTTTTACATACTTTAACTTGGTATATATACACTTGTCAAATCACTTTTATAAATGAGTGACTCACATTCAATATCCTAATAAAGTTATATAAGAATGCACCGATAGGAACGAGACCGTATATATATATAAAACAATAATAGATCAATTTTTATTTTTATTTTAAGAGATAAGGTTGATATGGTGGTAAACCTCTCACACCTACACCAATGAGGTTGTGGGTTCGAGTCATTCCCCTCCCAAAAAAACCCCGAATTATGTAATATTGTATTTCAAACAAAAATAATAATAAAAAAACAAAATCATTTTTTTTATAAAAGAAAACTTTTGAGGGGAGGCACGTGCCCCACCTGGTCCCAATATGGATCCGCCCCTGATTAGAGAGAATAATTACGTAATAAATTTGTTATATTCATAAAATATTAATTGATAATGAAAGTGGGTGGGGCAGATATCCATAGACCATATTCATCTTATTCCCGCAAATAAAATGGATATCAAGATTATATCCATCATTGCTCCATCTCCGATATAACCATATCCATTCCCATACTAAATGAAGTGGATTCTTACATATATTCGTATTCATGGATTATTTTGTTATCTATACGTGGAAACAACTTTTTCGAAAGTGAAAATAGCTTAAAGTATTTATATAAAAAAAAAAAAAAAAATTAATGGTTTTTCTATTTGATCAAACTTCAAAAACTTTTTCATGCTCGTTAACTTTTAACCCTTAAAGTGACAAAAATATACCTCTATATTATTTTTCTCATCTTTTTTTTTATTGGATCCAATTTGGGAATCTTTTTATTAATAAAAAAAGAGCAAAGTAGAGGGACGCACATGCCCTAAAACATAAATCTTAAAAGGTATGCATGCCTCAATAGAAGGCAAAAAAACATGAACATAATTAACTAGACCTGGAATCATTATCAACCTGTGCTACCTAATTAGTGACAAGGCGTAATTCTGCTTAGGCCGCTGAATCATGGCGAATCTTGGTTTTAGCAGCAGGGAGACATTCAGAACTTTTCTTACTCATTTGAGACTTGAAATTAGATAAAATCTTAAAAGTTGGCTTCATTTTTTTTAATTATTTATTTATTTATTTATTTATTTATAATGATTTGTTCACCACGATAATTCAATTGTTGTCAAACATGGGATCTACAGGACCATGATTAGAAATTGAAGCATGAATATCTTGGTCTTCTAGGATCGGGTCTTTTCTAGGATCGGGTCTTATATTAGGAGGTCTGGGAGTGGTATTACTTACCAACCCGATTTATTCTGCCTTTTCATTGGGATTCGTTCTTATTTGTATATCCTTATTCTATATTCTATCAAATTCGCCTTTTGTAGCTGCTGCACAGCTCCTTATTTATGTAGGAGCTGTAAATGTTTTAATCATATTTGCTGTAATGTTCATGAATGGTTCAGACTATTCCAACGATTTTCATTTGAATCTTTGGACTATTGGGGATGGAGTTACTTCTCTGGTTTGTACAAGTATTTTTTTGTCCTTACTCACTACTATTCTAGATACGTCGTGGTACGGGATTATTTGGACTACACGATCCAACCAGATTATAGAGCAAGATTTGATAAGTAATAGTCAACAAATTGGAATTCATTTATCAACCGACTTTTTTCTTCCATTTGAACTCATTTCGATAATTCTTTTAGTTGCTTTGATAGGTGCAATTGCCGTAGCTCGTCAGTAAAAAATCTTTATATTTAGCAACAGCTCTCCAAATTAATCTTTCCTCTTTTATCTTTTGAAATCTCATCCAAATCTTGTTGAGGATTGTCAAGAATCACCCTGTTATTAATGCAAATATTCTCCAGAGAACATTGAGGATTTTCATTATTACTTGGTAGTTGGTATCCAAAACTTTTGATCTCTTTCTACCCCCAATGGAATTATTGGATTTAATCTTCCTACAGGAAATCCGTGAGTTTTTCGCTCGACCATAATCGATTTTGGTAGATCAATGGATAAATCTAAATCAATAAGAATTCTAGCATAATATTCGTAAGTGCGATATCTTGTGGCCTTGTCCAAATGAAGAGAAGTTCCAACATCTTTGGCAATTTCAAATAAAAGATGTGGATGCAAGTATTCCCAACATAGACCATAGATACGAATCCATACCTGAGCATGGGTTTGAATCTTCGGTTCATATGGATCAAAATCTGGTTTCCATTAAAACAATTGAAAGATACCAAATGTGAGAGTGCAAGTACCGCTAACCCATATTCTTCTCATGTCTTCTTCCAAAGAAAAGTGAATAACGTAATATCCTCTAGCCATGGGAGTTATTTTCCAGTGTCCAACAGGATTCTAGTGGGAATAGAGATGTGATTGAAGTTGTTCAATCATCAAAGGTTGTGAACCCTTTCTTAGCATAAGTTGACCAATTAGATTTGAAGGACCTAATTGAACCTGCTGCTGGTATATAGTTTCATTCAGTTTAACGAGAATCATGTCTCCACGCTTGATGGGTTGAGAGAGTTTTTTAAAATCAATCGTGATCTACGAAGAGGTGGCTGTTACTTCAGCAAAATTTCTTGTTTTGATAGGAACTTCAAATCTGGTGGAGGTGTGTTAACTATGAGAAGTCAGGTATTTGTTTTAGCAAAGCAGTG
The DNA here is from genome assembly GCA_035582765.1 of Acer negundo. Lineage (NCBI taxonomy): Eukaryota > Viridiplantae > Streptophyta > Magnoliopsida > Sapindales > Sapindaceae > Acer > Acer negundo. Next base: position 13,510,565 of record CM069240.1, read on the forward strand.
TCTTGGGCGGAAGGAGAGCGGTTAGCTGCTATGATTAGGGTTTTCCGGGTTTGCTGCCATGAGAGGTACTTGGGCTTACCAAGCTTTTGGAACAGAAATAAACGTATGATGTTTAATGATATTATAGACAGGATTTGGCATAAGGTTTAGGGATGGATAAGCAAAATGTTATCGATAACAGCGAAATAAGTTCTTATAAGGACTGTCATCCAATCGATCCCAACATACTCGATGAACCTACTCCGGCTCCTAAAGAGCCTTATTACAAAAATTCACTCGATGTGTTTTAAATTTTGGTGGGGAAGTATAGAAATTGATCGGAAGATGAAGTAAGCTTATTGGACTAATATTGGTAGGGGGAAAGATGAGGGGGGATTGGGGTTTAGAGATCTAAATTTATTTAACCGAGCTTTGTTGGCAAAGCATGCCTAAAGACTAATTAAACACCCTTATCTTTAACTGCTCGGGTTGTAAATGGTTGTTATTATCCGAATGAGTATGTTTTGGTGGCTAACAAGGCTGTTAGAGGGTCTATGGTGTGGAAGGGCATTTGCTAGGGTCGTGGTTTGGTAGTTTTAGGTCCAGATGGCGGGTTAGGACGAGCTCATAAGCCTCTATCTATGAGGATACGTGGATTCCAAGGCCGTCTACTTTTAAGGTTGTCTCTCCACGAATGAGGAATGACTTGAGGCTAGTTAGTCAATTGAAGACAGCTTTCGATGGCTGGAACAGGGAATTGATCAAAGAAACAATATTGTAGGAGGACGCTAGTCTTATTCTTTCTACCCCTGTAAGTAATATATGTAGAGAGGATTCTCTATTTTGGCATTTTACGAAAGATGGAGAGTATTCAATTAAGAGCGGATATAAAGTTGCTCTTTCTTTAGTAGATAAGCCTAGCACACCTGGTTTGCAAGAGTCGAAGTCATGTTGGGATATAATTTGGCATCTGAAAGTTCTTCAAAAAGTGAAGATTTTCATTTTGAGGGCTTGCAAAAATTGGATCTCTACAATTATTAACCTTGCTCGAAGAAAAGTTAATGTTAATGATTTGTGTCCAATGTGTGGTCAGGTTTCAGAGACAACAACCCATGCGTTGTGGGGCTGTGCTGTCCTGAAAGAGGTCCGGATAGATTATCACATTATGAAACGTCTAAAATGTGATGACACGATTAGGTTCTTTGATTTTTTTTCCTATCATGTTTGCATCGCTTAAAGGAGAAGGAGTTGGCTCATGTTAGTATCATTATGTGGCGCACTTGGCTCTTGCGTAATCAAAAGGTTCAAGGTGTCGTGTCTCAGGTGATGGTTTATGTGTTTGTTTGGTCATCGAATTTCTTGGCTGGCTATCTTGCAGCTAATGAGATTGTCTCGGTTTCTAGGAGAGTGGTGGAGGCGAATGAGATTAGATGGAACCACCCACCTAAGGGTTTCTATAAAGTCAATACTAATGCTTATATTGAATGTAATAGTTAGGTGGTGGAGTTGGGGATGGTGATTTGAAATCACCAAGGTTGAGTCATGGTTGTTGGGTCTCAACGTCTACGAGCAAAGTACTCGCCTAAAATAGCAGAGGCATCGGCTGTCTTGCATGGAATTGACTTCACCATTGAAACAAGGTTGCTACCTTTTATTGTTGAAACTGATGCACTGGAAGTGGCAAATTTGGTGAATGCAAGCTGTGCAAATTCGACGGACATGGGCATAGTTATTGCTGATATTATTGAGCGCCTATGTGGTGTGTCTAGGGGTTCGATTGTTTTCGTTTCTAGAAAGGCGAATTGTGTCATCCACACACTCTCTAAATTGGCTCTTAGGTTAACTAAGGACCAATTTTGGATGAAAAATTACTTTCCGTGTGTGGAGAGATTTTTACTGGATGATTTTCCAGGGCATCGTCTGTAGTTTCTTTGTTTTTTTTTTTTAATAAAGTTCTCCCTTAAAAAAAAAAAAAAAATGAAAGAATTATTCAAATTGGGAGGTGTGCCTTTAAATCATATAACTTTATATAATGGTTAGACACTACATATGTATTTCAATCAAGTATTAATATTAATATTTTTGATATATACCACCTGTAGATATGGCGATTCGAACTTAGAACATTGTCTGGTTAAATAAACGTTCTTTACCTTCAAACTACCTTGGATGGTAGTTTTAATAATAATAATTTTAATGCGTTAAAATATTTTGAAAATAAATTATTCAAAAATCAATATAAATTGTATATAAGTGATTTGTCATCAATGCACCTTGGACGGTGGTATTATTAATATTAATTTTAACGCATTAAAATGTTTCAAAAGGAAATTAATCAAAAATCTTAAAATCAATATATAAATAGTATATAAGTGATTTATTATTATCATATAAATAATAAATAAATGATATAACAAAAATATTAACTTGTGTTTTAAAGTTGAGTTTTTGGATTATTTTTTTTGAATCGTAACATTATTCTTTAGAATAAATGGCTGTGGAGTCAATATGGAAAGATATTTTCATGTTAAAAAACAAGCGGAAATATGTTTAAATAGCACTAAATCCATAACGACTTTTAAGACTAGCACTAGATTAATAATTTGAGTTTAAATAGTATCAATAAACAAAAATATTCTAACCTTATTCTTTTATTACTTTTTTTTTTTTTTTTTTACATTTTTAGGTTTGATTTTTTTTTTTCAAAAGCCTTCGTTGATTGGTCCTCCATCAATGGAGATGAAACAAACCTCCGATGAAGGTCGATGAACATAAAATTGAAAATTGTAAAAATGCGAAATTTATAAAATAAGTATAAGAAAAAAAAAGAAAAAAAAAAAACATACGACTTATTTTTGTAAATGTGTTTTAAGAGTATTTTTACCAGAACAATATTGTACGTGCTATTAAAGCTTAAGTTGTTAAGTTGGTACTATTAAAATAAGAAGCTATACGCTAGAAAATGTTTGACCCAAAAAAATAAAAATCGAAAAATCTTGAATTTCAAGTTTATTACTTGATATGGAATAATGCCAATTATGCCATATAGACCGACTTGATTCATTTAAAGAGACGTCAACGTGAGTCAATAATTAGTAAACTCTTGAGAGAGGTTTGGTTAAAAGAATTGACTTGTGTAGCTGTCCCTACTAAATTAGCGAATATTATTAGGAGTGTTATTAATAGTGTGATTAGAGAGGTATTTCATATTTGCGGTCCTTAAGAGCATTTTTTATTTATTTATAAAAAACAATTTAAAATAAACAAATATTGAAACTGGGTATGATATATATATATATATATATATTTATCGAGGATCATGGACTTCGTCTAGACACCTATCCGTCTGTCCTCCCCCAACTACATGACTCGTTGTGGCATGTATGTTGACTTTGCAGAGTATGACATATAAGAAACCCCGGCTCACACCCCTGGCCCCACAAGGATACAAGCGGGTAAATCAGAACTCACCCCCATCTGGGTAAGATTCGAATCGCTAACGTCAGCCTCATGTCCGTCCTTCCACCAGAAAAGCTAAACGCTCTGAGAGCTGGCCACAATGTAATTGCTAGGAATAGAACCAAGGACCTGAGTTTTTAATTCCAAGCCTTGGACCGCAACCACCTTGTGGTTGGGTATTGGTATTTCACAAGTGCTTTTTCAAAGAATAAATATTATTTTATATTTTTTTTTGGGTACAAAAACACCTAAAAACAGACTATTTTGGTGCAATATTATTATATTAAAAAAGGGCTGGTAACAGAAATTGCAACAAACAAAAGAAAAAAGAAGAGGTGGCAAAAGGAACGGTTGAAAATGCATATTTTGAGGTAACCTTCTTGTTTGTCCTAATTGGCTTTGTGTGAGTGTAGCCTATAAAATCATCAAACCTTTGCTTCTTTTTATTACTTGTAATTTCACAACTCTCTCTCTCTCTCTCTCTCTCTCTCTCTCTCTCTCCTTCTTCTTCAATAAATACATTTCTACTGATTAAATGTAACAAAACCCTCTTATCAATTGCTTTAATATCAGAGGGCCTCCCTTTCAGGTATGTTCACAACCTTCTTTTTGTTCATGTTTGTAGAATTTGAATGACATACTACTCCCATTATAGCAACTCTTTTTTTTTTTTTTTTTTCTTTTGTTCATAGACATTAAACATTTTGCCAAACTCATGAATTGTCCAGTGAATATATCTTTAAACATATATATATATATATATTTAATGCTAAGAATAAATATATATGATTTAATGGCTCAATTAGGAGAAGAAGAAGCAGAGAAATTGAGGAGGAGAGTTTTACCAGCAGAGCAGTCCCATGATATCTTGAGTATGTGTTTGCTTGCTCTGTTTTGGATGGAAACAGAGTTTAATGAGTCAAAAACATGCCAACCACTTTGGGACCAGAGTTCTTAACCAAATCAAGCTTTATTGAAATGCATACAGTTTATATTTGCTTTTTCGATAGCTTGCGTCAAGAAATGCCTACCCTCGTGAATGTCACTACTACAATACATCATCACAAAAACAGAACATATAGAATTTATAGAATGCATCAGAAAAGGCTTTCGTGTAATCGTTTGCAATGTCCTTTTATTGTTTTCATTAAAAAGAAGTTTTGCTTATTACCTCAAGTCATGGGAGTTTGAATGAAACAGGATTCTTCAAGACCAAACTTTATTTTCTTGACTTGTTTTCTTTTCTCTGATATACCATTTACATGTCTCTGCAATTGTCCAACCTGTACAAGACCATAAGAGATCTCATGATTATGACTTGTTAATATTTAACAATAACATAGGAACTCAACCACCATAACTTCACTTCTCACATTACAACTACAGTATTCTTTGGTTTTCATTTTTCTAAACAAGCTATTTAAACTTGATTCTATCTTTGATTGATTGAGTTAATTGAGAATTTGTAGGACATAATTATATATTTTTCTACTTCTATGTAAAACACTCCACTTACCTGTTTATAACTGAAAACTTATTGCAGGTCAGGGCCTTTCTGATTGGCAAACTACAGTCACCAAATGGAGATAGACATCTCCATGGAAAGTCTGGCAAGCCAAGGTGCAGCCGGTTGCAAACCCATAACCACATTCGTCCAAACAGACACAAACACTTTCCGAGAGATCGTGCAGCGTTTAACAGGTCCATCAGAGAGTGAAGCAGCTACAAAAGATGGAGTAGCTACAAAGGTTGGAGGCACAAAGAGGCAGACTGCTAAACTCCATGAAAGAAGGCAATATACAAGGCCCAAACTTGAGATTGTTAAACCTCCTATCAATTTCAAACACGGTTCATCTCCATCGAAACCAGGAACCCCCAATGTTATCTCAAGTCCTGTGGGTACCCCATCTACAATTTTCTCAAAGCTGTCCTTACTGGAAGAGGAAAACAAGGAAGAATCCAAATTAAATAGCCAAGAAGAGGAGAAAGCCATCAAAGAAAGGCGATTCTATTTTCACCCATCACCGCGGTCCAGACCAGGATATACTGAACCAGAATTACTTACTTTGTTCCCTTTAACATCTCCCAAGACAAGTGAGAAACCATGAATTTTACTTGGCACCTCTTCCTGTTACAAATCTGTTTTCTCCTGTAACAAACATATATATAAAGTCAATTGAAAAAGCAGGATGATTATCTAACAAACCTCATCTTCCTTTTCAGTAACTCATTAATTATCTTCTACTGCACCAAATGATTGTTTTTTTGCTAAAATATGTTATTCAGATATATTTTCTTTCTTTACCAATGGAAATGATAGGTGACCCATGAGAATAAAAAATGGAGGAAAAAATCAAGGTATATATAACTCTTCAAAAGTCAAAACAACAGCAGAGTAAAATTATAGATATGAAGCAAATTTTGGGACATCAATAAAACTGTGAATTGAAACATGCCCAAGTGTACATAATATGAAATTTGTGTTCCTTAAGGATTGCTCTTCATTGACCTTGCACATATCTCACAAATCATTATTAGTAGAAAGTAAAACCGTAGTTATATATCTACAGAGAGAGAGAGAACATAAAGCAAGTACTAACTAGTTTAATTAGCACGGTTATTTATTTATTTATTTAAAAAAAAAAAAAAAAAAAAAAAGGTCTTGAAATCGAATCTCACTAGCATCACCATTTTTTTATGAGTGAGACCAAAGGGGCATTTAAAAATTCAAAGACTGCAATTAATATTCTAGTGAAGTAGTTGAAAACCATTGATGAATGACAGTAGATAATTGCCATTACATAAACATTGATGCCTTTTATTAGAAATTCTTTCACAAAAAGCAAAAGAGCAGTTAACTTCAAAGGGACTTTATATTTGAATACGATAAGCATTGTGTACAAGCAAAAGGTGTTAATGCACACATAATAAAGAGTAAACTAAAAGCGGGATTTTTTTTTTATTTAGATTGATAAAAATGGGATTTATGCATGAAAAATTGTAATTGATTAAAGCATGTCACTATGTTTATTGATGTCATCACAGCAACTAGAAATGTTTTTGATACAACTGTTGAGAAGTTGAGCTTTAGGATGATAACAATTATCTAAATGAGCCTAAAACTAGCATTTCTTTGGATAGATAAACTTTAATAAATATCTAGGTAAGTATAGGATCCAAAACTACTGTTGTTTTAAGAACTTTAAAAAGATTGATGATTGAAGGCTATGAAGCCTATTTTACTACAGTTGATTCAATCTTTTTTTTTTTTTTTTTTTTTTCCTTGATTAATTAATTTTTTAACACAATAAATATTAACCAAACTCCTCCCCACCCTGGTGCAAGCAGAACTCAAACCCAAGACCTCTTGTAAAACAACTAGAGACCTTACTAGCTAAGCTAACTAGCACTTACATAAAGAAATACAATCAATCCTACCTTTATGCTGTAACTCTGTAAGTAATTGAATAAAATGCAAAGATCAATAAGACAGCAAATTTATATAGTATTAGAAAAAAAAAAAAGTGAGACTTTTATAGTATATAAACACTAAATGATTCTCAGTTTCCTAAATTCTCATGGCACAAATTTTTCAAGCATAAAATGAGAGAGTGGTTATGTGATTATGTCTAAAGCTTAAACAACTGAGGATAAAAAATGTTGGTACTAATAAATAAATATGACACATAGGCTCAACTAATTGGACTCAGAAACATTTATAGAATATAAATCATACGGAAAAATATAAAGAAAGTAAAAAATTGCAGAAAGACAACAAGAAAGAGATAGCACAACTTAACTCAGGTATTTTATAGTTTCTGATCTTAAACAACAACTTGTTATAAACAAATTAAATGTTTTTTTTTTTTTTTTTTTGACAATCAAATTAAATATTTCTAATTCAAATTATCAAGAGAAAAACTATTGAAACGAAGTTGATCATCTGCCATACTACATTAAAGATGAGAATACATATATAAATACTAAGCATGTTATAGGTCAGGTTATCCCATTGAGCTGTGTCAGACTCACCTTTATGGGTCTCGTAGAATTCTCAAGGCATTCTTAAAGCGGTATAAGTATTTACCTGTACAGGAAAAAAGATGCCCAACCAGAGAAGGATATAAGTCAAAAGGTGGTCCAAGGCAAGAAGAACAATAAAGTTCTAAGTTGACCATGATCAAATGGTGGAAATTATTTGACACCTATGGCACTTCTGAATTCCACAACAGAAGCACCGAAAACTCCTTACTCTCCTGCAAAATGTTAGAAACTGACATTAATTTATGTATCAAGCATAATTAGAAAAGAAAAAAACCCTATTTAGCTGAAAAAATAACAAAGCATATAAAAAGGTCAGCAAACTGATGATAGACAGAATATCTGATCTCAATACATCTGACAGTATACCATCAAATGAAGCTGAGGAACCTCTATGGAATGACTTGACACCATCTGTTTCACTCATAAGAATGTGGAGTCATGACAGCTGATGCATCATGTTGTTTCAGGTAAGAATAGATAGGCAATCTGAAACATATCCCAGTTTTATACGCCTTTCATGAATTTAAAAGGGAGCCCTGAATTTGGCAATTTGCCTGCAGAAGAAAATAGAGAACATGAGCCAAGAACCATCTCTAGAAATCCAAATTATTCATATTAAGCTAAAACTGTTGGTACTACAGAAGTAACAAACAAATTCCATACATAAAGCTGAAAGGTTGGCAATATTCAATTGATTCCATAAGTTGAAGCTGAAGACGACAAGAATCTGTACTAATTGGAAATGAATGATATTCACTCAAAAAAAATGGCATACCTACAACCAAAGCACAGAAGGAGTTCACTTTTCAAGATCACAAGCAACATGATCCAAAATAATTTGCAATATAATTCCGTTGACCTTTACTTGAGACACTCCAAATGTTATTGGTCTAAGAGTTTATTTGGCCAAACTGGAATGGATCTTGGATCTGATGATCTAGTACACTTAACATATGGTAGATTATGTCCCGTTGGGGGTGAGAACAGTCTCCAGCTATAAAAACATTCTCCCTCCTCTCCACTTCAATCCAGCTGCATCCTGCTGGTTTTTTCAAATCTCTCGTCTTCATCAGTTTTCTCATCTCTGTGACTGCACCCCATCTAGCATCTGCTGCATATAGGTTTGACATCATAACATAATCTCCGATGTTGCTTGCTTCAATTTCAAACAGGTGATTTGCTGCAAAACGGCCCATTTCCACCTCATGATGTGTCCTGCAGGCACCTAGCAATGTCCTCCATACACTTGCATTTGCTTTAATAGGCATCCCAATCACTAAAGAATATGCATCATTAATCCGCCCTCCTCGAGCAAGGAGATCAACCACACAGGCATACTGTTCCATGGTCGGTTTGATCCCATGAATCTTCTCTATTGAATAAAATATCTTAAGTCCTTCATCTACAAGGCCAGCATGACTGCAAGCAGATAATACAGCAGTAATGGCAACATGGTCTAGCTCTACACCCAATTCAAGCATATGAGAAAAAACCCTGAGTGCTTCCTCTCCCCTACCATGCATGGCATACCCACCAACCATAGCAGTGAACATAACAAGATCCTTTTGAGGGTTTGACTGGAAAATCTTACAAGCAGTTCCTATGCTGCCACATTTTGCATATAAGTCTAATAGAGCTCCTTTCAATTGGACATCATCAAAACAAGCCCTTACCACATATCCATGGCACTGCCTTAACAGGTGAACTGAAGCCATTTGAGAACATACTGGCAGAAGGCTCATAATTGTCACTGCATCAGGCTTCATTCCCCAGCCTTGTAATTCAAGGAAAAGACTGATAGCTTGATGAGGAAAATGATTGTCGGCATAAACTCGGACCATTAGATTCCAAGGGGTGAGATCCGTCACAGACATCTTGTTGAATGTTGTATGTGCTTCATCTTGTGATTGACAATTCTCATAGCCTAAAATTATCGAATTGGATGAGACTAAAGTTCTATTCTCTAATAAATTCTGGAAAATCTTAAATGCATACTCCACACAACCACATTTTGCATATGCATCAAGTATTGCGTTTCCAATGTTGGATTCAGCGTCACTTAGTAAAAGATTGGCCTTAACTGTATAGGCATGAGTTTCCTTAACCATATCTACCCTACATACAGTTGCACATAAATGAATTGTGATTAAGGTAGTAATGGAATCAGGTCTAATTCCTTCCCTAAGCATCCAGTGTAAAAGTTTGAGAAACCGGGTATCATAACCACTCTCTGAAAAAGCATCAAGCATAGAATTCCAAGATATCAAATCTCTACTGGAAATCATCAAAAATGATTGATATGCTGCTTCAATGTCATTGCCTTTTGAGTAGAAATTAACTATAGCATTCCCAACTGATGTGTCTTCATTTAGGTAAGGATGACGGAGAATATAGCCATGAATTTCTTTCCCAACCACTAAGTTTTGTAACTGTGCACAAGCAGAAAGAATGCTGACAAGAGTGATTGAGTCTGGCCTTATCATCTCTACAGAAATTAGTTCGTAAAAAAAGTCCAATGCTTTCAACCACTTATCATTTGATACGTATCCAGCAATCATAGCATTCCATGAAACCAAATCTCTTGATTTCATCCTCCAAAACAACAATTCAGCTTCTTCCATCCGTCCAACTCTCAAGTAGAAGCTTAGCAAAGCATTGCACACTGAAATATCTGCCACCAATTTAGCCCTACGCAACACATAACAATGAATCTCTCTCCCAAAGCTGTAGCCAATGTTCCTATCCAAAGAAGCACAAACAGGGAGAATATTCATAATTGTTGCATAATTTGGTTCTGTTGATCCTCTCAGCATCCCATGGAACAATCTAAAGGCATCTTCATTCAACTTATTTTCAGAAAACCCTGAAATGATTGCATTCCAAGAAACAACATCTTTAGCTACAATGCTAACAAAAGCAGAGTATGCATCTTTGTTTACCAACCCACATTTTGAATACATAGATACAACAGCATTTCCAACTAATGTATGTGTTTCGAGCCCAGATTTGATGACATAGGCATGCACACTCTTCCCTGAACATATATCTCCTACGCGAGCACACACAGGAAGTACAATAGCAACAGTCACAGAGTTAGGCTTAGTTTGATTGGCAACATGCATATCATAAAACAATCTCAACACACGAGCATCATAAACCCGATTACTCGCATACCCAGATAGTAAAATGTTCCAAATTACAGGATCACCATGACCCATTTGACCAAACAGTTTCTTGCAATCATTGACGACTCCACATTTGGCGTACATGTTAAGCAACGCTTTGTAAACATGTTGGCAAGAAATATGCCCAACTTTCATAACATAACCGTGAAGAGACTTGCCTAGTCTGGTGGCAGAGACGGCAGCACAAGATTTGAGAATGGTTGTGAAAAGCTGGTAATTATTGTGCGTAAAGGAAGATGAAGATTGTATCTTGTGAGCGAAAAGCGAAAGAGCTTCTTCATGCATACCATCTTTGCAGAAACTAGTGATTATGGTTTTCCATAATTTGGAATTTGGTTCAGGCATATCATCGAACACTTGTTTTGCACGTTGGATCGGTCACTGTATATGACGCCACTTGTCCTACTTACCGTTTAACATATATATATATATACACACGAGGATGGTTTCAGGGGATATATATATATATACGATCTCATTCCTATCAAGATATTATTATATAACTTTATCAAGAGAATGTGAACCACTCATTTATAAAAGTGATTTGACAAGTGTATACATATCAAGTCAAAGTATACAAAACGAGTGACTCACATTTAATGTTATTATATAATTATATCAGGACATCCTCATACGAAAATTTCCATATATATATATATTAACACATGATGACGTTTTAGGTGCGGAATCTGTCTCTAAGAACTCGCTCCAATGTGTCGCTCACTTTTAAAGCTCTCTGCGTTCATTTGAAAATCTTCTCCTCGAGTTTTAGATTAGAAAGAATTTCAAATTTACAAGGCAATTGCATATTTAGCTACCAACGCCAGCAACTCCCCTGAAGAAACCTGATAAGACTAACAATTCCTATCACAATCCATTTAACACCCCTCGAAATGAAAACGTGAAGACCAACGCCATCATCAATACTTCTCTCATCGGCTAATATTATATCTACAAGGGCTCCTTAGAGCAACTCCAACACGAATAGTGGATTTGGTGCAACTTTTGTACTAAAATAACTCAACGGTTATACTATTTTACTATTCTATCTCTAACCACCGTATCAAATTTTACTTTATAAATAATATTCTCTTTAATATTCTCTTTTCTTTCTTTTTTTATTATTATACGTCAACAAATACTAATCTCTAACAAATTAAAACCAAATTTCCAATTAAAAAAACAAAAATAAAACAAAAAACAGAAAAGTACAAATTGTGCATATGAACGGTGTTGGCTCGGTGAACAATGTCACACAATATATTGTGTGACACTGTTCACTCACGCAACACTATTCACAGATGGTGTGGGGGATGTCGCTGGGTTGGAGAGGAATTTGGCTGCAAAATGGAGATGGCATCTTGGGCATCTTGGACAACATATGGTAGTTTTACGATTGATTTTGATTTTAGGGTAAATTTGTAAATACACCACTAAAGTAGGTCATTTTTGTTAATAACCCTTTTTTTAAATTTTCCTTTTTTTTTTTTGACAATATCTTTTAATTCGGGTCCAGATATTTTTTTAAAAAAGATTTCGCCATTGATAGGATTCGAACGGTTAACATAAGAGTTATTTGTCTAAACCCTAAGTTCGTCCATCTATTGGTTGAGTTACTCCCCGTTGGCCTTTTTAAATGTTTTTAAATTCAAAATCATTTCTTATAGCTTGTATTGTTTTTTTTTTTAATAAATAAAATAAAATAAAACTATGCGCAATTTGGTCCTTTTTATTTGTCAATTTTACTCATGTATGTTAAACATGAGGGTATCTCAGTGTATTTACCCAAGATATATATATAAGAAAAAGCTAGAGATATTTTTGAAGTGCTTGCGTGGCCTGCAAAAAGAGTTTTAAAGAGTAAAGAGTTCCACTGCTCCAAACCCCTCTTTGTTTCAAACGCCTTTCCCTTCCAAATCCATATTATATTCATCGTTTTGGATCGCATCCATCACAATTCCAATATTTTCTTTTTCATCAGTTTTCAATTGAACTGAGAGAGAAGAAGAATATGGCGCCGCCAGCTGTAGCCGCAGGAGGCGGAGGAGGAGGAGGACAACAAGAGAGACAGCAACCACAGGCAGGGGGTTTTGGGCAAACAATAACAGGAATCATTAGAATCGCTGTGTTTTGGTACTTTGCTTCCAAGTTTTTCTCTCCAAAAAAACCCACCGAGACTTCTCAACTCACCTCCAATCTCTTCCAGAGAGGAGAGAACCTGGTATGTATCTTTGCTTTTGAATTATTTGGGATCTCGTCTTTTGTAAACTGTTTCTAAGTTGTTAAAAGTAGTAGCTTGGATTAACCATACGAGATGGTGAAAGCTATGTTACAGTTTTTGAATAATATTTAGGGTTTCCATGTCAAAGGTTTCTTTAAGTGAAACATGTTAATTTTGATGTATAGTGGAAAAATAAATGAAATTGAATCGAATTCTCAGGTTGCTGCTGCTGTTGTTTGATCCATGAATTTTATTATCTTATAATTCCTTTATTGCTGAGTTGTTCTAATGGCTACTTTTTTTACTCAGGATATGTGGTTATATCTCTCTGAACATGAGAAGTTCAGTGACTTTGGTAATGAAGGTGCACTTATTTGGCATGAAAGTAACATCCCTTATGCAGTTTGGAGTAAAGAAAGTAGTCGGACTCTTTCCTTGACGTATCATCCAACTGAGGTATTATCTCTCAGAAGTGTTAAATTTTTGCCTTTTTCATTTTAAGTGAATAATATTTTGGTATTTTGCATTTTGCTATTTCGGTATGCCAATTAAGTTATGGCAGATGATCCAGTTTTGATTACTTTTTTAAATTATACTTTTTGCTTTGTTATTTTTACAATGATGATGTTATCCTTTTTCAGGCTTTGAAGCAGAATGGGAGTCTCTATGCACATGTTTTCTTTTCACGCTCTGGTTACCCTCCAGACCCTAATGATCCTGAGTACCAATCTCTTGCTGCCTTTGGGAGAACAAACCGTAAGATTGTGTCCCGACTGTTATTTTATTTTCTGCTTTAAATTAGTGTATAATAACTTTATGGTTTTCTCAAAAAAAAAAAAAAAACAAACAAACAAACAAACACTTTTGTTTGTTGTTTTTATTTATATTTATTTTGTAATTAAAGAGATCTATGTTTTCAGCTGTTGTCGTATACTATCCCAAGTCAAAATCAGATAAAAAGAGGAGTCTGCTTGGGAGTTCCAAAGACACCAAAGACTCTGAGGAGGGAGAAACTCTGGCTATGGTTTGTCCTTGACTATATTTTATTTCATTGAATTGTTTTAAGGTGAATTTTTTATTGAAACCAATAAGTGATTATGTACTTCTGAATTTCGATAGTTTTGATGGTTGGCTTTCTGTCTATCATCAAGCCCACTGGATCCTCTAATTGCTCTTATTATCATCTCAGACTTTTGAAAGGCTAATTTAATATTATTTCTTCATTTCTATTTCTGGTACAAGTCCAGAGTACCCCAGCAATGTCGACCTGTGGTTCAGACTTCAAACTGCCCATTATATACTTATAAAATTACTGTATCTGGTTAATGGTTTGTTATAGCATGTATTGACAACTAATATGCTTTTATGTTTCCTAGTTGGACCACCCGTGGAAAACATTTTGAAGGGAAACATTAGATTGCTCTATTTTCGTGGTGTAACAAATTCTTTTTGGTGGTTGACCTGTCTTATAACAAGATATTCAGATATTTATCTGCAGATTTAAGGACCCATTTAACAGTTTGATTTTCCTGACCGACTCATTCCTTGAGTTATATAGATGAATTAAACATATATATATTTATATATTTTTAATTGAACTTCTAGCAATCCCTTGGAAAGTGCAATTTCAAGCAATCTATAGAGTAATCTTTGAAAAAATGAACATTAATGGTTGTTCAGTAATGTTCTGCGAAATGTTTTTGAACTAGTGGAAAATCTTATCCTAAAGTAGATTATTATTTGCCGGAAATTTGGGTACTGATTTCTAATTAGTTTTAAAAAGTTGTTAATCTCTTTGTTAAACAAAAGGTACAATTTAAAACATAACCTAAAAGCTAGAATACTTTATATTTTTTAATACTGTCTCAATCTAATCTATTAGTTATATGCTTAGGATGGTAATTAACAGTAAAACCTCTATTATAGCATGTACAATTCTGTACCAGTTTATGTCAAAAAAAAAAAAAAAAGTTCTGTACCAGTTAATTTTGATTTATATGCAACAAAATTTTTTACAGTATGATTTATATACAGCATGACTGGTGATACTGGATCAACATCTCAGTTAATTTTTGATGAATATGTTTTTGTTTTTGATTATTTGTTCTTGCATTTCTGTAGAGAGTATAATGATCCTATTGTTAATCCATGTTGCTTCAGGTAGTTGATGATCATCAAGTTGATTCTAAAGATGATGGCCCTGTGGAATGGGCTTCATATTGGAAACCAAATATTACAATTAATTTAGTTGATGATTTTACAAGGTATATCTGCTCTTAGTGTCTATTTCCTTGAAGATTTTGTTAGTATTAGCAGGAGTATTGAGTTAAAAGAAGGGGAATACACTCCTTGGTATAAATATTAAGTACCTTGAAGTGATCATTTTTGTTTGTTTAATTAACATATATTTAAGTAATTAGAATTTAGAGTGCAAAAAGATGTTGAACACGTTCATTGGCAGCATCAAATACGTGACATTTATAGAAATTGGTCTTACAGTTTACCCTTTGTTTCTTGCATTGTTCTACTCTGACAACTGTGATTGAAACACAGATTTTATCTTGGAAATGATCAGAAATATTGATGATTCAATTTTTTATTTGTACGTATGGTTTTCATGAAATCAATTACCTGTGCTTGGGAATTGTTTATAGAGATTGGTTATGGTCATATGATTGAAAAACAAAATTCTAGTCATGGTCATTTGCTTTAGAAAGCCTGTAAAATAAGTTCCTCATCTCTGCATGAGATCA
Source organism: Acer negundo (assembly GCA_035582765.1). NCBI lineage: Eukaryota > Viridiplantae > Streptophyta > Magnoliopsida > Sapindales > Sapindaceae > Acer > Acer negundo. Next base: position 13,526,206 of record CM069240.1, read on the forward strand.
TTCTTTAGAACTTCTTGCCTGATATATATTGATGTTTCTCCTATTCTGAAGAAAAGCTGAGCTAAATTGTTTTGGACTTTTCCTATTGGCTATTCCGATACCTTTTCTATTTCGTATCTGCTAGTCAGTTAGGTTCTCTTACTATTTTTGGGAGCTCATTTGGGGTGGAATTGCATTCCTGATTCCCCTTCCTTTAATCCATGCAGTGACTTCTTCTTCATTTTATTTTTTGGCTAAAAGATCTACTTATTCAAAGTAATTTATATGTTAGTTGTTAACACATCTTGTATTTTAGATAAATATATTGATTGTTAAAGACTGGATAGGAGTGTCACTGCCATATGATAATGTGTCTCTGCTTGCACACCTGTGCTTATGGTGAATTTTTTTTTAAAAAATTGCACAGCAGATAGTGTCCTTCAAGTCTCGTTAGCTTTCGACCATATTGTTTCAAATGGAGTATTATTATAACATTATGCAATGTTCCTCAAATGGATATATTCTATTTTGATACAATGTACGGATATATTCTCTTTTGATACAATGTATGGATATATAGGCCCAATTCCCAAAAACAAAAAAAAGAATGGGCCAGTGATTATATTAAGGATGGCACAGTATCTTTGTTATGGTGAATGTGTTATCCGTTATTTCATGCTTAAATTCTCTCTATATTTTTTTTTCATTGTCTTTTTATGTCATACAATACATTGTTGGCAAATATGCTAATTCTTGATATTTCTTGTGCAGATACCCATTGAATGCTGCACCACCGAACATTGCTCCTTGTATCCTTTAATACGTCATTGTTTTTTCAATTACATCTAGCAGTAATGTGTTTTTGGAAGAAGTTAGTTAGGTGATTGAGTCCTATGTAGCTCTAACAACTTAACCAACATCATAGGGTTCCTTTCCTCTCTCTCTTTTTCTCTTTCACTCCCGTCCTCTCACACATGCAAATGCATACATAAGTATGTGGATACTTAGATATATATAGGTTTGGACATGTTATCTGACTTGTTATAATTGTTATGATAAGATTAGTTTCTACTTTTGAGAGGAAGCATTTTCATGAGCGTCAAACACCGATATAGAAACTTACAAAATGTGTTTATCTGAACTTCTCTCTGAAGTATGCTATGGAACCAGTGTTAATGTGAATCTTATCATATGGCTCATCTGATCCTAATGCCAAGAATGGGTAGCACAAACTGCATTTTTGTGTGGGTATATGTACTTTGAGTAGTGCTTTGCAACTACATTCTACTGGACACATACGTATTTATAATTTCAGTCCCAGTCAGTCGTATTCTCTTTTGTAAATGAAAGCAACAAAAATCAACTTTATTTTAACTTTTAAGCCAAAATAATAATAATAATAAAGATAATAAAGAAAAATATTTTATTCAAATTGAAGCGGGGTCTCCATGAAGTCAACATCTTCGGAGCATTGTTGTCTTGAGAGTGAAGATTTGTTTCTTTCTTTAAAAATAGTTGGAAATGACTTGATCATGAAAGAGTAAAGGATTGTTAGCCTCTGCAAATTGTGAGTTTTTGAGTCTTCCTTTATTTTATTTTTTATGAAGATTGCTGAATTCTTGACGAGAAATTGGGCAAACTCTTAATAGAGGTTGAATTACATTATCTTTGGCCTGCCTTTTTTATTTTTACTAAAGAGTACCTTTGACAACATCTATGGTAAACTTGGAAAAATCCTGTATGTCTAACTCCCTGATAGCCACACATATCAGTTAAGTTTGGATGTTTTTGCACCTTGAAAAGTTGGGTCCCAGGACGTATGAGTTTGTAACTTGATCCATATTCTCTTTTACAGTCGGTCTACCCATTTGGGTTTATAGAGTATTTAACCGTAGTTTGCATTCTGACATAACTTGCATGTGGAGGTGTAAACCTCTATAGAATATAGTTAAAACATATTGCCCACAAACTGCTGTCATTTTACTTTTCCCTCGAGCTGCTTAAAATTGCTATATGTATTATTTATCTGCCACAACAAATGGTGAAGAGAGTGTCTTACAGAACTTTTCTCAGTTAAGGATCTCACTTGTTGTAATTGTATTTTCTTGACATTAGATTGCAGACTTGAATGTGGAGCAAACTACAGGGAATTACTACCCAACCATTTTCTTCAATGAGTTTTGGTTACTTAGAGAGAAGCTGATCCCAATTAATGAGACAGTGACAGAATTGCCACTTAACCTGGAGTTGGGTCCCATAAGCATGACAAAGTGGCAATTATTTATGCAGATTGATCAGTCATTCCAAATTCATCGTAGTTATGGAAGCATGATTGAAGGCGAGGCCGATGAACTAAAGGTAAGGGTTATCTTCTTTACTGTCGAAAATTTCTCTTGCATAAACTTGGAACTAATTTCAATTTGAACTTCTAATAGATTCAAGATTTAGTGACGAATATGTTTACTTGAATTTGAAAATTGGAAAACTATTATTGGGCATTTTGTATTAGATAAAGTAAATAGAGAATATCTAGATTCCACACTTATGAGTTCATTTTATTATTGAATAAATTTATCCAAATACCAAATCCTTAACAATCATGAATCATATGTTTAGCTTTAAATACTTGAACCTTTTCTTAGGGAGGGCAGCAGTGCTTTTATCTTGAAGAATAAATTCTGTTATGAAATTTCATAACTTTTGTAGGGCGTGGAACTGGCCTTATTAATACTCATTTCACTGTGCTGTAGTAAGCTTAACTCTCTTCAGTTTTAGTAATTAGTATATCAAATTCTGTTAACCAATATATTAAACTATCACGGTCAGGAATTTGTTTACGCATTTGATAAGTGATAGGTAATGCCACTATGCCAGTAAATGTTATTGGATATTTAAACTTGATGGAATTTGATGAAAGAAATCTTATGAAATGTATAACTTTCATTAACATGGTTGAAGAATGAACATTCATTTATCTATGACATGTATAACATATTAATGGTGCTGAACAAGTTTTGTTTTGCTGCTAAAGATCTGCATAATTATGGTTGAGAGTTGAGACGTTGAGTCTTTGACAATTGCTTACTTTTTTGTGCCTCTTCTTCAAGCAAATAAAAGCATGACCATAAGTTTGTATAACTATCCAATATAATAAGGCACAAACATGCAAGCACTTGTTTCCCTTTGTCTAATCTTGGAGAGGTGTGTCGGGACATCTCATGCCAATATCGAAATACAGACATGTGTTTATGGCTTGAAATGATACATTGTTTTGTTTATTTTATTGGATTTTGTACTGGAATTTGAAGCACAGCAACTAATATCTATTATTCCCGGAATATTGATATTTTATTGCTCTCCAAATGAAAAAGGAGTACAATTCAGTTCATATTTTCTGTTGCTAGTTCATGATGATTAATGAAAAAATTTATAATTCTTCAGAGGGTGTTCTTGGAAGGAAATCCTTATCTCCTGGTGATCACAATGGTTGTTTCGTTACTTCATTCCGTATTTGACTTCCTGGCATTCAAGAATGGTAAATTTAATTTTGATTTTACTGAGAATTTTCCATTTGTACTGATTGTCAATCTGGAAGGATTCTGTGATGCATTTTAGTAGTTTGTTAATTTAATTATTTCCTCTGCAGATATCCAATTTTGGAATAAAAATAAGTCTATGGAAGGACTCTCTGCAAAGTCTGTCATTGTGAGCTTTATATGTCAGCTCATTGTCTTCCTGTATCTACTTGACAATGACACTTCATGGATGATACTTGGAAGTTCTGGGATTGGCTGCTGCATTGAGTTTTGGAAAATAGGGAAAGCTATGCACATAGAGGTACTGTGTTGTGCTTGAAATATAAGACTATCTATGAAATCTGGGTTAAGGTTGGGCTATAGGCGTATAATCTATCATTAGTCTTATGGTTTGAGCATAGTGCTGGTTTGCTGGTGTCTCTGAATTTACACATTCTAACATAAAATTGAGGCCATTGGATCAATGTACACATTCAACGATTTAGATAACATTTGTCATGTATAATTAGTGCACATGGGGAGTAGCACCAGTGAGATATAATCAAGCCATTTAAAGTGCATTAATTCAATGGTACTCAAGTTGTTTTAGAATTTGTATAGAAGAAGAGGGTTGTTAATCTTATCATATATCAGTCCTTTTCAGGTACAGTTTTTTGCACTTCATTCCATGTGAGAGTGAGATAGTGATGCATAAATGATCATTAAAATTTTGTGTCTTTGTCTGTGCATGTATGTAATATTTGATTGAGTAGTTTTTGCAGATTTTATGCTGCTTTGCAAAAAGTAGAGTTTTTGATAGAATCTTTTTGTACATAAGCATGAACGTTGAGATTAAATCTATGTTTGTTATTATGGTTTCATGGATGCTATGGTAACTGGGCAATCATGCTCTTGATGATTTTTTATCATGTTCTTAAAGTGACGGCTTGTGTTTCTTTTGGTGTATCTGTGGTTGACTGAGAATTGAATATGCAGACACGTTATATGCTCAAACTGTGAACCAATCTGTCCCTTGAATATTCAATAATGCACAACATGATAAAATGTTTTGTAGATAAAATTGTTCAAGTCATAGACAGTACGTCGCAGTAAGTTTCTCTTAGTCTGAATTTTACATCTTGTCAAGCTTGACCATTCCAATAAATTTTATGCTAAATGCCCGTGCAGACTCATTAAGTTAATTTGCTGCAATCTGTTTCTGGCTTATGTTTATGTGTATTATGGCATGCCACATTTAGGTGGGTATGTACCATCTGCTGACTTATGAGATGATGCATTATTGCTCTATCGAATCCTCCCATGCACAGTGTATGTGTGTGTGTGTGTTGCTGCCATATGTATATCAGAGTGGCAGACTTTGTATCAGACACAATGTGTGTGTTATCTTCTCATTTTTGAAACCATTCATGTTAGATACTTGCTGATTCTGCATTTATCTGTTGCTTCATATGCAAATACTGGAGCTACTAATTTCTGTAATATCATAACAAACCAAGCAACCAACTAAAGGTAGCTAATCTTGTAATGGGTTCTTTTTTCTCCAGATTGATAGAAGTGGAAAGATACCTAAATTGAGGTTCCGAGATCGTGAGTCATATGCAATGAATAAGACTAAGGAATATGATGATCTTGCAATGAAATATTTATCTGGCGTGCTTTTCTTCCTTGTTATATGCTCCTCTATTTATTCACTCAAGTATGAGCGCCATAGGAGCTGGTATTCTTGGATTCTTTCTTCACTCACAAGCTGCGTGTACATGTTTGGTAAGCAACCGTTTCATCTTGTTATCTTGTTTTTCTATTGCTGCTGCTTTTTATGTTCTTAAAATTTTGAATTTTTTAAATATCTTTTGTGTGTTAAGTTTTCCAGGTTTTTTGTTTTATTATAATTTCCAATAAAATTGACAAGATTTAATCCCTCTGAATTTGAAATATTTTGTTGCAGGTTTCATCATGATGTGCCCCCAACTGTTCATAAACTATAAGCTTCAGTCTGTTGCTCATCTACCATGGAGGCAAATGACGTACAAGTTTCTAAATACCATAATTGATGATCTCTTTGCGTTTGTCATAAAAATGCCATTACTACATCGGCTTTCAGTCTTTCGTGATGGTGAGACATAACAATGCGCCCTTTTCTTCTGCTATGTATCTTTAAATAGTTATTTGATGATAAAAAAAAGTGTCTGCTGCAGAGGGTAATTAAAAGATAAAGGGTATGAGTTCTTCTCAGGGCATGAGAAGGTGTACAGTGTACACTGATGTATTAGAAGAATAAATATGAGTTTTTTTTTTTAAGATAAAAATACCTTAAGGTCTCGTATTAGAAGAATCCTATAATAGACTATAGCCTATCAATTTAAGATTTTAGGTTTCTCAACAAGTAATAATGGAGACAATTTGATCTGGATTCTGGAGGTCTAGTGTTTCACGTGGTTACATTTGTATTTTTTTATGTGCACTTGTATGTGTACTTTGTTCATATTGCAAATATGTTAGTTAAATCTAATCTCGTACATGAGATGGCGCACCGAAGCTAAAATATTGTTATTTAGTCTCATACCTATTAGGTGTAGTTGTAATGAGACATATTGAGTATTGTAGTTTAGAGTACTTAGGAATTAGGATACCCTACAACCCATGTGCACCACCATCATTCATTACTATTAAGCCTCTTTCATCAATTGGGATATTCTGAAGGCATATATGGGCATTATTTTAGTGTTTTTTGATCTTTGATGATATTTATTGTCAATTTGAAATCTCTTGCTCTGTTATATGCCTGGTTATTGTCTGACTTTTATTATCTGTCGTCTTGCAGATGTTATTTTCTTTATATATCTATACCAAAGGTGGGTTTATCCAGTGGACAAGTCACGCATAAATGAATTTGGTTTTGGTGGTGAGGACGATAAGGTTCCCGATGGTACTCTAACCGATAAGGTTCCCGATGGTACTCTAACAGATGCGAGTGCTCAGAACGAAGATGACAAGAAGACCAATTGATCAGAATAAGAAGTGACTGTTACAAAACATGAGAAGAAATCAAACAGGTTTTATGCTTAATTAAATTTCAGCACATCGATGTAAAATTTAAATTAGGGTAAAAGTTAGATAATTCAGTTTTGTTTTACATAATCACATTTTTCTGAAAGGGTTGGATTCTAGGTCACTCGTATTTTCTTTGCAAACATTGTATGAATCGGAAACGTAAGATTTTTATTGGAGCCCTCACCGAAGATTTTTTTTTTTTTTTTCACTGATAGTTAAAATCCCAATATATGTGTTACTGTATATGGATAGGGGTAGTAATTTTATTAATAGGTCTTGTATTGTATTATAAGTTTTTAACCATTATTTAGTACTGATATTTACTGCAAGCATTGTTTATGAATTATGTAGAAGCCTCGACTCACCTTACCTTTTCAAACATTTTATAGAGGATGTTGAAATCTCAATCAGGAATTCTAGCTCTAAATTATTGTGGCTCTCTTTTCAAATAAAATTCATGTTTCTTGATCAACTAGACAAATACTAAACTATAACGAGTACTTGCAAATTGCAATTCTAGTGACTAGGGTTATAAATATTGATTGGAGGTCGAAGTCGTTTGACCACCGTTGGAGGTCTAATCAACCTTCAATGAAGATTGAAACGGAGGTCGATGAAGATGAAAAAACTCTTAGAAATAAGTCTCGGACGAGATTTATTGGGTATTCCCGAGACTTATGAAGAAGATGAAAAAAAAAAAAAAAACATAAGTCTTGGATAAGACTTACTGGATATTTCAGAGATTTATTGAGGTTTTTTAATTTATTTTTTCATCGATCTCCATTTTAATTTTTTTGTAGAGTTATTTCTAGGATTTATTGGTTTTTTTTTTTTTTTTTTTTCATCTTCTTTATCGACTTCGATTAGACCTCCAACGGAGGTCAAACAACTTCTACCTTCAATGAAGAATTGGAGGTCGAACGAAGAGATTTGTTCAACCTCCATTTGAGGTTCAACAAAGAAGATGAAGAAGAAAATAAATAAATAAATAAATAAATAAATAAATAATAAAACTAAAAAGTAAAAATCAAAAAAATCAAAAAAAAATCAAAATCAAAACTATGAGAGTAGTTTAATCCACTCACCATAATGTGCCATTTACACATAAGTTTTTAAAATAGTAATAGTCTTAAAATACAATATCAAAAAGGTGCTATACTACTTTCAAACTCTTACATCATAAAGTTGTGGAATTGAGTAACATACGTTTTCCAAATCTCAAAATATTTGTAAAATCTAATTGTTGTAAACAAAAGGCATAGATTGGATGGTAAGCATCCTAGAAGATATATTGATATCTATTCAAGCATGGCATTGAAACTGGAAGGCAAGTTATTGACTTTGGTTTCTTCCAATTCAACAAACCCCGTCTGTCACACGAAATCTTGCAAAATAATCACTATACCCTAAATATTTTCCTCAAAACTTCCTGAGATTTGACCCATTTTTTAAATCAACAAGTTTCATCGAGATCATCCCATTAGCACCCCTTTCCATATTATAACGAACAAGACTGTATAAGATTGGTCCGATAGTAAACCTCTCATATTTATACCACGAAGTTGCAAGTTCAAATCCCCCATTCTCTAAAAAAAATCTCGAATTTAAATAATAGTATAATACTTCAAAAAATATATATATTACGATGAACAACTTTAATGAAGTTTCATGAAATTTAACATGTTTTATGATATTTTTTGTATGCACAATAAGAAAAATAAAATATACATTTTGAAAATTTGTGTAAGAGAATTATTTTTTCCGATATTTCCTCATTTTTTTTAATGTTTATCTTCAAAAGGTTGGAAAAAAATTAGTTTTAGTGATCGAAAACTTTTCAAAAAAATTTCCAAAATATATTTAATTCATCTTTTATCATCCATGCAAAACTTCACATTAAAATTTAATAAATATCATTAAAAACTTTAATCAAAGCACTTAAAGCAAACAATTATATAGACGCATCCAGGATTGAACAATAGTATGGACTAGAATAGAATTCTTTAAACCTTGACACCCACCCGATGAAATTCTATTAATTGAAAAAAATACAAATTTCTAAATAGGTAGATCAACTAGAAAAAGTCCACCATTCTTAATTTTTATTCAAATGATGATGAAATATCTTTTTCCATTGAATTATGAGTTAAATATATATTTTACAATGAATATAACAAGTCAGATTAGAAGATTTCAGTGCCTTTAATCCTCCATCATACCAATTTTTTTTTTTAATTTGAGCGGTTTCCAACTTTTTAAATATATATCAAGATTTCAGTGCCTGATAAATACAAAGGCAATTTCAGACACGCAATCTCTAAAACAAGATAATACAACATAACTTGAGAACCCAAATAAAATTTTGAGCCGTCTATTTCATCATATAAAACCTTCTCAAAACATATTCTTAAGATCTGGAACTAGGTTGAATATCAGTCTATGGATTATGATGATTGGTATGAGCAAAGTATTTTAATTACCTTGTACAAATCAAAGGTTAGTGTTGGTTGCATTCTCCGAGTGATGAGGGGAGTACTTGCTCATCAACTGATCCAATTCCTTGCTAAACTCAACCTCCAACGCAACTTCTTCCTCTAGATGCCTCTGCCTCATTGCACACTTCCTCTCTTCCTGTGCTTTGATCAAATTGTCCCTCTCATTTGCATATTCTTCAACTTCTTTCTCTTGACTCTCTATGAACTTTTCAATTTTCTCCTCAGCCCTGCACCCATATAGTGAAATACTTGAACAAGAATAAAAGCAAGAAAACAAAAAAATAAAAAACAGCATTTCAATCTATCACTCATACGATATGTACCTCTGCAAATATTCCGCACTAGGTGAAGTTTTTGCAATTGACTGCTTGACCTTATTTCGTTCCTGTTGTTGAAGCTTCTCAAAATCCTCTTCCTTTTCATTCCTAGCTTCATGAATCATTTTGATCCGGTCCTTGAAAAATTCTTCTTGATAGTTCATCTTGCAAAGGGAAAAAAAAAAAAAAAATTGCCACAATATAAATTACATCCACAATTAGGTAGTGAACAAGAAAGTAAAAAACTGCACACTCCCTTCATATATAATTCATGAAAATCAACCAAAACTACTCCAATATCATCAAGATAGACTATAGTACAATGAATATAACAAGTCAGATTTGAAGAATTCAGTGCCAGTAATCCATCATACCTCTTCCTTGTTCTGTTCATGTTGCATTTTAGTTCTCTGTCTTACTATACGATTTTCCTCCATCGTCTTTCGCAGCTTCTCACTCATAAATTGAAAAGATTCTTGAAGAGCTTTTGTATGCTTTTGTTCTTTAACAACCCTGTTCTTTAAGTAGACTAGCTGCTGGTTGTCCTCACTCATTTGCTTGATTTGGTTCACAACCATCTCTTGGTATGATCGCATCTCAAATTTCAGCTTTGCTTTGCCTAATAAATTTTAGAGCATGTCAAACACAACTACATATCATTTAACGAAATTCTAAATGTGTAGAAAAGTGAAAGATCTGAATGAAGTCTACATGATTCTAACCAAAACCTTCACTTTTATACAAGTTTGAGCACAAGGAGGAGAGAGAGAACCTTGGGAATGCTGGTTGAAACTATCCATGTCTTCCTTCACCGCCATATAACCATAAAGCTGGCGCTTGCCACCTGAATGGAATAAGACCCTCTTATGACGATCCCAAACATTCCTATCTGTTCCTTCCTCTACAAAATGCTTGTGCAGACGTTCAGCTTCTAAATAGCCCCTTGCAGAGCTCTCAAAAATCAGAACACTCATTCCGCGATGGCCCTGTGGACCATAAGAGTGTCGAGCCCTCACTGCATTATATGGCTCAAAGTAATCAAGAAGTTCTTGATTGCCCATTCCAATCCACTACATCCAGTTCAACAAAAGAACAAGAGTTATACAGCAGTAATCCAGAAAATGCATAACATTAATGACAACAAAACCAAGCTACATTTGTGACCAAAACATAATTTAAAAGTAAAGTGCACTCTACCATCACCTCTATACAGAAGCAAATAACTATGACTATACCTTTTCATTCTCGTCCTTATCATGCTTTGTGTTCATAATGATGACCATTGGAGGCCAAACTATCTCATGATCTTTTTCCTCTTCTTTCAAACCTTTCCATTTACCAAACATTTCACCTGGTGGAATAACTGAAGTTCCACGCCTGCGCAACTCCTCATCTAATAGCTCAGCAAGTTCGCGATGGAGCATCACCCTCTTAGCCCCTTTTGTTTTTGCATGTGTCATCAAAGGCTGCAGGCCCCGGTACCAGTCAATAGCACCTGGACCCCCTTGGCATGCTGGACAGTGCCACTGCCTTGCCGGTTCATTTATCTCCTCAACACTCAAGCTATCCAAACTTTCAAAGAATTTGCTGAACCATCTACTCCTTTTACGAGTTTCAAGGCTCTTCTGACTTGTATCTGAATCGAAGTCATCACTTAGAAGCTCATCATCAGAATCTTCAACAGCATCAGAATCATCTCCATTCTCATCATCATAGTCATCACCGCCAACTCTGTCCTTAGGGTCCTCAACATTACTATTGTCTTTTTTCTGGCACTCTTCTGAACCTTTGGATTGAGAAGAACCAGCTCTAGTTTGCCAATTCCACCCATGTTCTAAAGGAGGGCGAATCCCAGGCTGTGCGACTATGTAGTTTTTCTCTGGCCCCTTGCTTGTCAGTTGAGGTCTCACATTCCCTCTGCCAGCCGGTATCTTGGAATCAGCAGTTTGTCCTGACCAGGTACTTCCAGAAGCCCTTCCTGAGACATTATTGCCTCGCATGCCTGGTTTCTGAGCAGCATCTGGATGTCCCCGTGCTATATTACTAGGATTTTGAGAACCCCAAGATTTGGCAGCATTGCCTCCAGCTCTGTTTTTGGACTTCTTTGCATAAACCTCCCACCCGCCATCATCTTGAGCAGAATCCAGGCTTAAATCTGTTACAGAATGAGTCAACTGCTCAACATGCGGGTTAGATATTTCAGATACATTTTTCGCCTTCGTTGACAGGCTATTACTAGCACCAGCAGCAAAAGGCTTTCCACCTCCTCTTCTAGAACTCATCCTTTTGAACTCCTGTTAGATCATTGTTCAGGAAACACATTCTGTCAAGTTTAACTAATTTACAGTGATGAGTAGAAACCAGAGAGAGAGAGAGGAAGAGAACCCAAACACAAAATGTGAGATAAACATTCATATGACACACATAGGAAGCAAGATGAAGAGAAGTGAACATTGGAACATATCATCAAAGATACCCATTCCATTTTGATCTGTCATTTAGCACCAACAAGAGAATGTACGATTGAAGGGGACTTATACATGATTTTGAAGGTCTTTATAACAATCAATTCTCTGTATTGAGAGCTTGAACATGACTAGCAAAACACTATTCCCAACAATGATTTAAAACGAGTCCAATTATTCAACTTACATGCCTGAATTCAGCTACAGCCATTAAGATAGAACAAAGAGACTTGGTATTTTGAGGTAAACATGACACAAACATCATAAGAGAATGCTCTTCTAAGTAAATATCTCATACTGTTAAATTAATTATTTTTTGATAGACAAATTACAAAATATATATATATATATATATATATAAGATATAACAAGCTTAAGCAGTGTTCTAAAAAATGGGCTAGGCACTGCGACTAGATGCTTGGCAGCCGTGGCGAATAAGTCCTAGTCGGTGACTCTGCACAACCAGGAGCTTAATCGAGCCACCACCCAACCAACGCCTAGCAATTATTAGAACACTGAGCTTAAGAAGCAAAATAACTCCAATGAAACAACGGAAAATCAATTCTGAGGACACGAAGAAGATGAGATTCCAGAAGCAACATTACAATCTCGGATAAAGGTTTGAAATCAGTATTAAAAGTCTGGCTGATAGTAAGTAAAACCATTTCCGATAATTATGGAAAAATCCAATTACTCAGAACAAAAATCCGCAGTTTGAGAGAGATGATGACAAGATTAGAGGAAAACCCATGTATGTATGTGTCTGTGTAACAAGTTTTCACCCCAAGCATACAAGATTTGGGAGTCAAAATTCCCAATACACTATTATAAAAGCAAAAGAACCCCTAGCGTAATATTTCCACTTGGAGACATCGACGAACAACATAAAAATCAGTGAAGGGCCAAAATAAATATATGATTTCCCATTTCGCTAATAAGAGCATATAATCACAACCAATAAACACGAAAATAAGCTAACAAACATCAAGAAAGAAACCAAAGCAGCCATGGACATGAAAATGACAGATCTAAAACCTTGTACAATAAAGAGACATCACATAAGCGTCTTTCTAGACATTGAATATACAAACTTTAGCAAACAAAAATTTCGAATATCAACTAATTTTACCTCCGATTTCGCAGCTAAGCTCTGTGATATCTCACTATAACGCCTGTACAGACCAAAAAAAGAAAATCATACAGAATGGACAGTTGAGGACAAAGTTTCATGGTAGGAAAACAAACGAATAAGGATCGAGAGAGATACTAACCAGAAATGCCGGCGATTGTAGCAGGAAGAGGCGGCAGTTGAAGTTCACGCGCCTAGAGTAGCAGAGAGAGTATACCTAGAGAGTGGAGTGTCTGCGAAGAAGAGAGAAGGAAAGAGAAATGGCGTGAGACGGAAGTTACTAGAATTGTGCTCTTTTATATTTAGGTCTTCCTTGGTCTTTTTGTCTCCGGATTCCAAATTATATTCCAAATTGATTTTTTTAAAGGTACGGATATTGACGGTCAAAATTATATCAGGTACATTTAGGGGTAGTTTGTTTTGTTTTTTTTTTTTTTGTCTAAAGACCGAATAGGGACTGAAATATGAAACTAAATAATATGTTTGTTTTTTTTTTTTTTTTCTCACATCTGAATGTACCGTCGGTATATTTGTTTTTTTAAAATAAAATTGTTTGAAAATAATTAATTTTATATTTATACACATACTGATTTAAATAAGTAATTTAACAAGCATCATTCTTTATAACATTTTGTATGTTTTTCTAAAAACAAAGTACAATTTAACAAAATAAAAAATTCATCAAAGAATATAATTTTACATATTCTACGAACAAAGTTTAAGTTCAATTTATTGTCAAAAAAAAAAAATTCAATTTTATATGTTGTCCATGTTTTTGGTGTATATAATTCATGAATCCATTTATGTTTTTTTGGTTTCCTGGATCATATGCACCAAAAACCAAATTAAAAAAAAAAAAAAAAAGTTCTTGAATTTTTTATATTCAAATATTTTATAACATTTTCAAGCCACGAAATATACTCAATATGATTGACAAATTTATTGAGCATTATACGAATAGTTAGATAAAAAATAAAAAAAGAGTTCTTATCGAGATTTGGTAAGAGAGAAATTCAATTGTTCAATCCCTGAAAAATTTCAGTATGAGAAGTAATTAGGGTTTTTTTTTTTTTCTTTTCTAAAACATGTTTTAAATAATATATATATATATATATATATATATATATATGTGTTAAAAGAAAAAAAATTATGCACCATATCAAATTAAGATAAATTTGGAAATATATCTACTTTGGAATAATGGACTTGGAAGAAAATATTTTAATTGTAATCTAGTGATTTTGAATTAAGTTAAAAGTTAGGATTTCTGACTTTTTATTTTAAGTTGTTTATTTTTTTATATTTTTAAGTTGTTCGACCACTTAAAAAATAATAATAAAATAAAAAATAAAAAAATAATAAAAAAAAACAAAAAAAAAAAACTTAATGAGTTCAATTTAGACTATTAAGTTTTAAGTGAAAAAAACAAACGACCCTTTATATTTATAAGTACACCCGTGTTTATAATTTAAAATTAAAACATTACTATAAACACCTATTTTGATGCCAATAGTTCCCCTATTTAAATAAACGTTTTCACTTTAATACAATTTATTTATAAATTCTCCTAAGTTATTAATACATTTAATTTCACAAATGATAAATTCTTAAGTTCTTTAGGCTCGAAAACATAGTACGAAGAATTCTTAAATTTTTAAATTTCGAGAAGCTCTACTTTAGGGTTTAGTTTATACGGTTATGTTCTTAAATTCTTTTCTTTATACCCACCTTCAATTATGTTTTGAAATTATCTAAAGCCGATTAGAATCTAGATTTTTCAACTTACATTAAAAGGAATGTTGGAAAAATATATCAATTACATAATAATTAATCAAATTTTTGTCATACACTCGTTGTAATCCAAAAATGAAAAAAATAATAAAAATATTTAGTAATGAATTGAGAGTTTGAAGGTAGGGTGGGTGGCTATTTTCATTTTGGTGACCTTAATCCAATCTATAGTGTTTTCAAAAGGGACATGCCATATATTCTCCCCACCGCACCATCCCTTCAAATAAGGATATATATATATATATATATATATATGTACATGTATATGGAAATTTTCATATAAGGATGTCCTGATAGAATTATATAAGGACATTGAATGTGAGCCACTCGTTTTACATATTTTGACTTGATATGTATGTACTTGTCAAATCACTTTTATAAATGGTCAAATCACTTTTATAAATGAGTGACTCACATTCAATATCCTGATAAAGTTATATAAGGATGCCCTGATACAAACGGAACCGTATACATATATGTATATATATGTATATATATGTATATACCGAAAGACAACAACAATTCTATCTCTTTTTAATAAAAATTATTAATATTATTATAATATACTATTGCACACCACCCATGTTGGAGTTCGAAAATTAAATGACACTTTTTTGACGTGGCATTTGAAGATTATCACTCTTTTAATAAGTTGAGTTTAAATGACACATAAAATAGGTTCATTCCAAAAATACCCCTCACAGTAACCTTCTTCACTATTTTGTTTTTGTTTTTTTTTTTTTTTCAAAATCCTTTATCAATGGAGGTAAAAACCACCATTGAAGGACATTTCATTGAACACTGTTCGACCTCTATCGGAGGTTTCAAGGAAGAAGATGAAAAAAAAAATTGAAAATTTTTATTTTTAACCAGAAAGTCTCAAAAATCACCAAAAGTCTCGGAAATAACAAAAAAAGTCTCGGAAATTACCTAAAGTCTCGAAAAATTTCATTTTTCCTAGAGAGTCTCGAAAATTATCAAAAAGTCTCAGAAACTACCTAAAAAGTCTCGAAAATTAACTTAAAAGTCTCGAAAATACATGAAAAGTATCAGAACTTACCTGAAAAATCTAAAAAATTCATGAAAAGTCTTAGAAAAAATATGAAAAGTCTCGAAAAATACCTAAAAAGTCTCGAAAAATACTTGAAAAGTTTCAAAAATTACCTAAAAAAGTCTTAAAAATACATGAAAAGACTCAAAAAAGTTTCAAAAAATACCAAACAAGCCTCAGAAATTACCTGAAAAGTCTCAAAAATTACCTGAAAAGTCTCAGAAATACATGAAAAGTCTCGAAAATACCTGAAAAGTCTCAAATGTTTTTTTGAGACTTACTAGAAAAAAATAAAATTTTCCAATTTTTTTTTCATCTTCTTCTTCATCGACCTCCATTAAACGTCGATTTCGACCTCCATAGAGGTCAAACGACTTCGACTTTCATTGGTGGTCGATTTCAACCCCTATTGGAGTTCGATTTCGACCTCCAATGGACGTCTATTCGACATCCATCCAATGGAAGTCGATGATGAAGATGAAAAAATAAAATCAAAATATGAAAAATTGAAAAGTAAATAAATATATATATTTAAAGTAAGGACATTTTTGGAAGTTCACTTACTTTGGCTCCTTTAAAACTTAAGTTATTAAAGTGGTGCCACTTATTCAACACCAAATCAAAAGAGTGCGAAAACCCCCTATTCCCACACCCATGTGGATACCAATATATTTTGACAGCCAATTCCCTCACTTTCTTTATACCCATAAATATGATACTTGAAATAGAATTAAGGTTTAATTAGGGTTTAGTTTTATTTATTTATTTATTTAATTTTTTAATAAAGTAATATAGTTGAAAATATTAGTGTAATTAATGGGTGTACATAATATTTGATTTATTTTTAATTAAAGTAATTTGTCCTTATTGGTAAATTCCTATTGAGATATTTTTATAATTAATTTTTTTTTTATTAAAATATGGGTGTGTTTATCATATTTATGGGTGTCAATATCTACACCCTTTTTAAAATCTTTTTACATTTTTTTCAAGCAAAATAATAAAAAAAATTTACAGTAAAAAACGATTAGTCCTTTGGAAGAGATGAAATTGGTCTATTAAAATGACCGCACACCAACACTATTAAGTTGTAAGTTCAAATCATGCACCCTTCCTCAAAGTCTCAAATAGACATGACCATGGATCGAAATATCGAATTGAGTTGTAAATGATTTGAATCAAATTTTGTTCAACTCAAAACCATACATTAACTTGTTGGGTTTGAAAATAAAAGCTCAAACAAATTCATTAATTTATTGTGTAACCCAATACCGATCAATTTTTTTTTTGAAATATTATATAAATTTAGAGTTTTTGACTTTTTGGGGAAGGGGAGGACTCAAACCCTAGACCTCGTGGCATCATCTTGTTAAAAACAGATCAATTTAACTTGTTATCTTTTACTATTATTATTTTTAGTAATCGATAATTTGATTTGATTAAAGAATAAAAAAGCAGAATAAACTTTAAATTAAGAAAAAAAAAATATTACACAAATTAATATAAACAAGCATAAACAATGCAATTATAAATTTATAACTAAGGGTGACAATTGCTGGCCCCCTGGGGCATATCTCAGCTAATAGATGAACGAGTTTGAGGCTTGGGCAAATGACTTCCAAGTCAGCGGCTCGAATCTTACCAATGACAAAAAACTTTAAAAAATAAAAATTAAAAACACCTAATCTAAATTGATAGATAGATAGTGTCAAAAAAAAAAAAAAAGGTAACAATTGTTGACATGACACGATATTTATGAGTTTGAGTTAGATCTTGTTGGGTTTGGTTCACTAATGGATCAACACATTAGACTTGTTAAGTAAATAGGCCGAGTTTGGGTTGAAAGTTGAAACTCTCATAACCTGTTAATCCATTTAACACGATTAAATGTCAAAAATAAATATATAATTTATATATAGATAAATAAGTATTATGTAATTATTTTGATCAAATTTTAATTTTTAAACGATTAAATTCCTTTAATAGTTTAATCATAATTTTGAATTTATAATAGTTTAAAATCGCTTTAACAAATAAACACTAAATACTTTATTACTTTAATAGGTAAATTGATGGATGAAATTGTGATTTATTACGTATCAAAATTGACATGACTTATAAATTAACATGTTAAATGGGTCTTATTAGTTAATCTGGTAATTTAATGGGATGTGTTTAAGTTTCGACTTGTGACATGATAAGCTTAACAAACCGTGTTCAAGTTGAACAAAAAATTATCGGTTTGTGTTTGGCTTGATGCAAACATGACATAATAACTCATATTGCTATCCCTAATTTATAACTCATAAATATATTTAGATTAAATTAAAAATAAATTTATATCAAAACTTTCTTTTCAAAAAATTAACCGTAAAATTGTCCAAAATTAAATTAAAAGTACAAATTTAATGCAATTCAGATTGCATGTCATGCATTACAAATCACAAAAGACGCGTTGCAAATCATGTATAATCATTTATATATTTTCTTTTATAACAATAACAACAGTAATAAAATGTATTTATTGAGACTTTATGAGGTTAGTCCCTCACACCTATAATATGAGGTTTTGAATTCGAATCTATCCTTTTTATAAATTCTGAATTATTATAATATTTTAATAATAAAAAAAAAAATCTTTATTGATGTGATGGACAACTTTTTTACTATATTTATAAATAAATAAAAAATTGAAATAATTTCATAAGAGTTTTTATTTTTTTGAAAAGAAATCATTTCATAACAGTTAGTAATATTGAACCCATTTATTTTATATATAAAAAGAGCAACAAGCAAGAGAATCACACTTGAGCCATCTGTTTAACATTCATTGGGTAGCAAACAGACAATCCACCATTGAATGCTTTTTCAGCAATAATCTGATTAAAAGCTTGGGTTGGATGGTAAGCATCCCAGAAGATGAACTCATCTCTATTCAAGCATGGTATTGAAAATGGAAGACAAGTTATTTGCCCTTTATTTCTTCCTATTCCACAACACCCTCTATCTGTCACACTAAATCCTGCAAAAATAATCATAATATCCTAATTAGTTTCTCCAAAATATACCAAAACACCTCTATCTGAGTAATTTTCATAGAATTTTGAAACCAAAAGATTGTTCTTCAAAATCAGTTAAATAGGGGGTGGGGGGTTAGAAATTTGGGTGAGGAAACGTGCTCCACGTTTAATTTTTTTAATTTTGACACCAGAACGAGGATTGTGTACGAATAAAAACGCATAAGATTCTCACACCTAATAATCTCCGATGATATTGAGTTCTTACCATAAAAATCAGGGTTATTTAGTATATCAGTAAAAGCAGCATAAGTATTGACAAAGACAAAAGTAGATGTAGTATGGTTGGTGTTGAGTTGATGAACAAGAGAGAGGAGTCCTTTGTTGAATTCTTCCACCATATCATTAACAAATGATACACATTTCCCCGGTGGAGCAAGCCTTGTTGCTAGCTGGTTTGGCATGCAACCAAGAGGCCCAATTGCTGCCAACAAGAACTTCCTTGCACCTAAATTGTGTAGCTCCTGAAATGAAATAACATTTTTATAAATAAACAAAAAAATTCAATTATGAATATAAATTCATTTTTAAGAGGAAAAAAGAAATTTGGGGTTGTTTAATTTATAATTCAGATATAAATATAACGACTCGAACTTGAGACATTGTCATGCTGAATTATATCTGAATGAGAGTTTTTACTATGAGTCACATATAATTTTTTTTTTTCTTTCTAAGAATAGGTTTTTTGGTTTAATTGCATCTCAAATCAATTTCTCTTTAATTGGTTTGGTTTCCTATGAATGTAGTAACCAATTAATTTTCGGTTTGGTTCGGCTTAAAACCAGACGGAACTAGTTTTTGCCGACCCATACCTATAAATGGAGATGAAGATAGAGGGACGAGAGAATTAATGACATACCATGATATTGGTAGTGTATTGAGTAATGAGAAGAAGAGCATATTGTATGGGATTGTACTTGGAACTTGAATTATAAAATGAGGGAATCAAATAGTTATTGATGTAGTCATTGCTACCCAGATTCATAATTATCAATGACTTGGCTAAATATTCCTCCATTTTCGTTTCGTCCATTTGCTTCTTTAATTGTCCCACTGTACTTCTAAAATTCTCCACTTGTTGTCTCAAGTTAAATCTCTCTCCCTGTGTCACGCCACAATAATACAGAAACAAATTGATAATGTTTTCAGATTATTTTTATAAAAAAGTATTTTACAATGGAATATAAATTGAAAAAACAAATATAACTAGAATGAAAGAAGAGAATGTATACCAGAAGTTTGCCAGACTCATCAAGGATCCCTGCGGCTGCTGATGCATAATTTACTCCTCTATCAACATCTGCTCCTCTGAAACTCTCTTCCAAGGTCGGAAGAAGAGGAAGACCTATCAAATCTCCTGCAAATGATCAGAAAGAAAATAAAATAGTGTTGAAAATTGGTTCGTATTCTCATGTGATCTAAATGGAATTCAACTTAGTGATAGTGGTTCATAGAGAATATGACTACCAGAAATTTGCAATATACAGGATTTGTATTGGTTTTATAGAGTAGAACAACAATTAGGGATGGATATACAGGCCCATTGGGGCGGGGGCGGGTCCCCCCATCCCAACCCCCATTCCTCTACGAACCGGATATCGGGGTGTTTGGGGGAGGTTCTCCCACCCTCACCGCCAAACCCCATTTACTTATTTATTTTCATTTTCAATCTTAAATTTCTAATTTTTAATTTGAAATTTGAAATTCGAAATTTAGAATCCAATCATCCCGATCTTTAGTTTGACACTATTAATATATTAGTTTTTTTTTGTTTTTTTTTTTAATTTTTTTTAATTTTTTATTTTTTAACTTCGGATATAAAATTATATACATATATATATATATATATATATATTTGGGGAAAATGGGAGAGTCCCAAAACCTCCCCCATTTATAAAATCGGGACCAAATTTGCCCCTACCCCCAAAACGCCCATCCCTAACAACAATTGAATATATAATATAAATTAATTAACTCCAGTGCAATAGATGTGGAAGAAGAGGAAGTAATTACCAAGGAAATCAACGATGGTTTTTCCATTACAGAATCGGCCAGTTGGTGTTCCTTGATAGAAATCGAGACCGTAAGGCACGTAGTTTGCTTTGGCCCAAGACCTCAAATAATTGTTGTTTCCACTATCAATCAATGAATCTCCAAACACAAACATTGCTGGAAATAGTTGTTTTTCTGTTGATGATGATACCAACTTTCCATTCATACAAACAACAATCATTATTATCGACACCACTACATCTGCAACCTCCATAGCTGACCAGTATTGCTTTTTCATCATCTTTACATATAATTTATTTTCTCTTCTCTGAATTCACCAAGAAAATGAATGTGATTTTGATTCTTATTATATGAAGGGATATATATATATATATATAGATGGTGTGTTTTATTACGGTTTCAAATAATAATTATGAGCAAATTAAAGTGGTTCACTTTCTTTCCTTTTTTCTCCATGATCTCGCCCTGACCCTTTATTGTTTTTGGCTTTCAAGGAATCAAGTTATTGTGTCAGTTGAGGGTTTTGCGGCTTTCTTTTGTCTATTGCTCCACAACCTGGCTGGAAAATGCATATCCAAAAATTATATTCCAAATAATGCTGCCATGAGATGAGTTATATGGACTTAGAGCATCTTCAATGTAAATATGCATTTTTGAGTTTCTAAATAATGACACATCAACATTTCTATTTATTATGAGTCCACTTTTGAAAAAAAAAAATTAAAGAAATGTATATTCACATTTCCAATGTAATTATCTAAAATCAAATATACATCTATTTTATGTCCAATCATAATAAAACAATTATTACACTCTCTCTCCTATTTTATTTTACAGTTAAATGAGGTTTAATCTTATTGGTGGAAAGAGTTGAAAGCTTTAATCTTATTGGTGGAAAGAGTTAGAAATTCTAATCAGTATTTCTAGGAGGTGGAAATGGTGCGAAATGTCACCTTTTCAAACTCATATGGTGATATTGTCAGTGGTTTAATAAGTTAAGTTTAAAATGCACATATTATGGTGAACTACCAAAATTGCCCTTAGATAATCAGTTATGTTATTCTCTTTGTACTTTTCTCTCTCCACACTTCCAACAAAAACGACTCTCTCTCTCTGATTTTTTTTTCTCTCTCTCTCTCTCTCTCTATCTATCTACAAATAAAAGTTCAAGATTTGTGGTTGCCTCGAGTTTCATCTTCAACTTATAAAATAAGGTAATATTTCTTGAACTTTCTTCTTTTAATTTGTTCACATTTTGTAAACCAGCCATTGTGAGAATTTTTGGATTTCCGAGCCTTTTCATGTGTTACCCGAGCCTTTTCATGTGTTTACTATCCGAGCATTTTCATGTGTTTCCCGTGTCTTTTCATGTGTTCACTATCCGAGTCTTTTTATGTGTTTCCCGTGCCTATTCAAGTGTTCACTATCCGAGCTTTTTCATGTGTTTCCCGTGCCTTTTCATATGTTCACTATCCGAGCCTTTTCATGTGTTTCCAGTGCCTTTTCATGTGTTTCCCTTGCCTTTTCATGTGTCCACTATCCGAGCCTTTTCATGTGTTTCCCGTGCCTTTTCATGTGTTTCCCGTGCCTTTTCATGTGTTCACTATCCGAGCCTTTTCATGTGTTTCCCGTGCCTTTTCATGTCTTCACTATCCGAGCCTTTTCATGTGTTACTCGTGCCTTTTCATTTACTATTCGAGCCTTTTGAAGAATTTTCGAGCTTTTTTATGTCTTCCCCGAGCCTTTTCATTCATTATCCGAGCCTTTTGAAGAATTTTTCGAGCCTTTTGAAGAAATTTTCGAGCATTTTCATGTGATTTAATTGAGCCTTTTAAAGAATTCTATGAGCCTTTTCATGTCTTCTCCGAGACTTTTCAATATCCTCACCATAGCCTTTGTAAATGTAATATTTGAAAAAAGTTTATAGTCCTGAATTTTCATTAATGCTTTGTGATGATTAATTTGACAGCATCATGAATCGGGTTAGAATAGTAATATCTTACAATGGTCGATGAGAGCAGTTACATAACGGAAGTCAAAGGTTTGTTGGATCGGATAACCAGGGAATGTATGTGTCAAAGGATATGACTTACGAAGAATTGGTGGCGATTGTGCATACCATTGTGAATTATGATGTAAACAAATTCAATGTTGATTTATCATCAATATCAATTGTTCCTGGCGGTACATGTCGCACATTTATAAGAAATGACAACGATGTGTAGTTTATGTTAGGGGAAGATTGAGTTATCCCTCAAGTATGTATCAGTGTAACTGAGAGGATAGCTGGAGATGTGATCGGGAATGATATTCCTCCTCTTGAAAATACCCAACAATTAGGATCTTTTAGCGGTAGCAACCAAGTGTTCACCCAAAGAAGTGCCACTGAAGGTAGGGGAAACATGTGTGGTGTCCCACCGGTAGCGGTCGACCATGAAGATTTAGTTGAACCTCAATTTGGCGATGTGTTTGGTTGTTAAAATGAGCAGTACAATGAGCAAAACAATTACCTGAACCTTGAGGTGGATAATGAGGCAAATAATGAACAGATTAATGATCGGGTTGATGATCTACAAAATGTGGATGAAGACCCTGCACAAATTGAAACACAAGGTAGACATGTACAAGGAGTTAGTTGCACTCCACTTGATATGCCTGGGCCTTCCCAGGTCTGGTATAATGTAACAGCATCTGCAACGTGGGTTATTCCCGGAGCAGATTCATACTCGTTTGGTATTGATACAACTAGCACCTTGGCAACGCCAGAACCTATAACCATGATTTATAAAGGTCAATTTTTTTCGAGTAAAAAGGATTTGAAGAGGCTAGTTGGCCATTTTGCAATGCATCATAACTTTGAATGGAAGGTGAAAAGGTCCAATAAGACAACTTTACATCTGGTTTGCATCATTGACGACTATACATGGAAATTAAGAGCTGTGAGGAGAGATGAAGGGACATACTTTCAAGTGAGAAGTTTTGTCAACAAACACAGTTGTCCCTTGGAGGAGATTCACCGTCGCCACCGACAAGCTAGTGCAGTCATAATCGGAGAAGTCGTTGCACCTAAACTTCAATAACATGATGGTCGTCTCATGCGTCCCAAGGACGTCATCGCCGATATGAAAACAATATATGGCATACAAATCATGTACAGTAAGGCACATAATGCCCTTCAATATGCATTATCATTGACCTATGGAACGCATGAAGAAGCTTTCCAACTCTTGCCATCTTTTGCATACGTTCTAGAACAGCAAAATCCTGGCACAATCACCGACTTACAGTGCACTAACGATGATAAATTCCTCTACTTTTTCATGTCGTTAGGGTCCTCAATTAAAGGTTTTCGGAGGTGTATACTTCTTGTGATTGCAGTTGATGGTACCTATTTGAAGGGAAGATTCAGGGGTACAATGTTTGTGGCAATTGCACAAGATGGAAACGAACAGGTATATCCAATTGCTTTTGGGTATGGTGACTCAGAAAATAATCTTTTATGGGAGTGGTTTTTGGAATGCTTGAGGGGTACCCTTGGTAATATAAATAATCTGGTTTTCATTTCCGATCGTCAAGCAAGCATTGAAGCAGAGATTTCTAAAGTGTTCCCTTATGCAACCCATATCATATGTTTCTGGCATTTTGGTGAAAATATGAAGAAGCGATTCCATTGAAAGGATGTTGCTGACATAATAAATGACGCAGCTAGGTCGTACAGTGAATTAAAGTATAATCGTCACATGGAGGAGTTACGTAAGCTGCACAAGGCTGCATTCGATTATGCTATTGTTGCCGGTCCTCACAAATGGTCCCGCGTACACTGTCCCCAAAGAAGGTACAGGGTGATGACCACAAATGTTGCAGAGTGCATAAACTTATGCCTAAAATTCGCACGGCAACTGCCATTGATGACGCTGGCAGAGTTCATTAGGAATATGCTACAAAAGTGGTTTCACGATCGTCATGCAGCTGCACGGTCCATGCGTCATCGATTAACCGACGCATCACATCTTGTGATCCTGAAACGAGTCAAGAAGTGCGGTTTTATGACCGTAAATCCAGTTGAATGGAACATATTCTCCGTTAGACACAAGGGAAAACAGTGGACGGTTGACTTAGCCCACAAGACTTGCACATGCAACAAATTCCAAATGGACTTTTTTCCATGTTCACATGCACTCGCAGCGGCAAGGTACTTGACAAGTTACAGTTAACACATTATATTACCCAAACGTGAATCTCACTATTTTCATTGTTGCAAGGAGCGAAACTTGGATTTCACATCTCTGTGTGCAGACTACTACAAGAGGGAGACATTTATTGATGCATACTCGGTTCCTATTATGCTTGTTGGCCATCCTTCTTCATGGGTTGTGCCATCTGACATCGCAGCGCGGGTGGTTTTAAATCCAAAGACAAAGAGACAATCAGGTCGGTCGATGGAGGGTCGACATGCCTCGTCTTCGGAGAGGATAACCACACAGTCGTGTAGAAGATGTGGACAACCAGGACATAATAGTAGGAGGTGTTCCAACCCGCCTATGGTTAATGAAGGTCCCAGTAGAATTGTCCCCGAGGAATATCGTCGTAAGTGCAGCATCTGTCATTCAATTGGACACAACAAACAAACGTGCCCTGATAAGGAAGGCAATCAAACATAACAAGGCAGTACAAGATGAAGACGAATTGCCACCAGAAGCACCTTGAGGAACATGTCTCCAAGTTGATGTCTTCCAACATCATTCAGACTTTGGGAACCATGCTCGATACAGTTGTGTTGTTTAAATCGTTAAGCTTTAGTTGTTCATTTTCATTGTATTTTTTTAAATCGTGTTGCAACGCACTAAATTGTTCACGCGCGGGTTGGAATTGAAAAAAATTAATTGATTAATGAAAATAATAAATGAATCTGTTATGTACATCAATTACAACTCAGGGAACAACCCATATATACATCATCTATACAACAGTGTTATGAAGCGAGTTACAATAAACCTCCACAGCCATCTTCTCCTGGATGGTGCCCATATCCTCTTCTTTCCAGTCGAACTCCTTCTTGTTTGCCAACAAGTACTTTGCCAATCTCAAAGTATGGGCACCACAGTTACCGCTGCAAATCACCATATGAACAACCATTAGAATGGAATTTAATTAAAACCAAGTGAGATAGAATAAAATGTTGAAACAGTCATACCCCTGATGCTGTTGGGGAACCTCACGGGATCCGTCCATGATGCTCATCCGAAAGGCCTTCTTCGATAAACTGTATGTCACATCATCCTTCGTTCTGTTGGAGTGAAACTCGACCTGATGCAACATCGAGGATATAAACCAATGTAGGCACGCAACCTGCTTATTCCTGTACACTCATGTAACCTCCTGTCTGAACGGGTTTAACAGGTAGATCTTCCCTTGTGTGAGGTCGACGCTGGCCAGTACCCAATGGTTGCGTCCAAGGTTGCAAGGTATCATAGCCTGTTAGTGTTTCAACATAGTGTATGTGTCTGAAATCTAAACATAGTATTAAACACATTGAAACCTTGTAATTTAAACACTCACCCAATCAACCGCGTGCCATGGCCGGTTTCCTGACGGGACTAATCCTCGGACCGTCTTCAGGTCATCATCGTGCCACTTGTGTTTCAGTATAGACCACTCTTTAGAGGGTGTGGCCACCCCACTACCGAACATCCGCTCTCACTGAATATCTAACCATTATTGTATATAGAAAATTAACCATAATGTTAGGTAATAGATATCTTAAACACATCAATGAAAAAATAAAAATCGTACTGTACAAAAACTTACATAGAACTGGGAATCTAGTACGTTGACCCTCTGAGCATAGACAGTGGGGTATGCTCACTGACGCTTCCGTAAAATCAACAAGTACGCATCGAAGTGCTGACAATGTAAACATTTTATATTGTTAGGATTCTACCATTACTGATAAAAACTTATACAGACAGTTAAAGTAAGGAACATACTGTATCCTCCAAATCCATAAAGTTGGTTTGGAACCGTTGGAACCAAGTGACACCAACTGGTATATGTATATCTACATCACGTCTGCATAATTGTTGAAGAAGTTAGATGACCAAGTAATATTAGTTAAAAGATTGTGTAATGAACGATTATACGTACAATTCCCCGTTGGTGTTCCTCTTGTAGGCTTGGTACACAGTAACGTGGTCAGGATCTAACAAATCATAGGGCTTGAATGCATGCTGCCCGTGGCTGGCACGATCAATAAAGCCTATTCGGCTACGTAGGTCGGTGTATGGGGTCATCGATTGCTAACTTTGGCTGTGAACCGTGGCGGCCGAATACGGGGCGGACTACGAGGCTCCGAGAACTAGACTCCACCCGGAGGTGTGCGCGATTCGGGAGGATCTACACTGCGGATTGCTGTGAGGAGGGGAAGACACGTTGTAAGGACGATCGTGCCGGCGTAATATCTACATGAGGAGGGCTGTGCTGTGAGGAGGATCTCTCCCGCCGTGTATCTCCCTGAGGAGGGCTGCGCTGTGAAGAGGATCTCTCTCTCCGTGTATCGCTCTCCCTCCCTGTATCGCGCTGATAAGTGGGGGAGTTACGTCAGGATCGCTTTAAGGGTCGCATTGCGTTGGGATCTACCGGATGTGGTGTGCGCTGTGAGAATGAACCCTGTGCAGTCAGCATGTGGGAGAATAGGTGGCACGGATCACAGTGCTCACGTGCCGGAGGTTGTCTACGTACATGCTTGCGTCGGGTGCAAAACTAGAGGGCTCGCCCGATAGTGTATCTACATACCGCACCTCTGCTCGTTCTGTCATAACATGACCCGGTTGATCAGCTACTGTGTTGCAGTATGTGCCTCCGTAGTAGGTGCCTGCTCATGGCGGGTGTGTGGTGCGGCAGGTGCATCCCATGGCGGTGTGTGCACATCACACTTTGTGGAACTAAAGTACTCGTGATGGTCGTGAATGGTGGACCATCAAGTACGGGACTACGATGTCGACCACGACCACGACCTTGACACTTCGACCACAGAGCGCCCGGATCATATCCAACAACTCCTGATGCTGCTGCTGATCTCGCTTCTCATCACTCTTTCGGATAGCCTCTATCATATTAACCCGTAGAGATTGGACATCATCCATCACTTCAACGAATTTACGATCCCAGCCCTGAAACGATTTCAAACTCTGTCAGCACTTAAACTGTTCATTGATTGAAATTAAATAATGTGGTTATATGTACACATACACATGGATGCCATGCGCCTCGCCGGGAATCGCCCTCCAGTGTCGGGACTTCTCTGAGCTGCATAGTAGATCGTGCCGTCCCCATGCTTTCGGGTTTCTCGCTGACCACTCAGCGTCACCCAGGGTCGAGGGCACATGCGGGCAAGGTAGATCGTGCGGGTGACACCTCGTGGGACTCAGGCTCACCCTCGTGGTGCCAGACCCTGCAGCCCATTGTTGGGTCGAGATACGCACCAGGTCTCACATCCAGGTCGAATACGCGCACTGCGCGCGCGGGTTCGGAATACGCACCCTCCGTATCAATGGGTCCAGCACTCCTACGTCGTTCGTGCTCAGGGACGTGACTAGGTATATCAGAAACATCGATATCATACAGACTACCTCCCAGGTCCATGCCTTCGTAGTAACGTTGAGCCATCTCAACACTCGTCGGCACTAATTCACGTCGCGCAAACATCTGAAATCGGAGTTAGATCATTGTAATTGTATACATACTAAAAATTATAAAAATTAACAACAACAATACTTACCCTTTCAGTGAAAATGCCATCCAGTTTTCTTCCCCACGGTCGCTGACTCAACTCCCATTTCAGAATACGTGGGGGTGGTAGCTCGGAGATTGCCCTACGGATCCCACATTTTTTATTCCCAAGCTCGGGGATAACCTTAAAAGCAAATATCTGTATAATATATAAGTACGATAAGAAGTAAATGCATTAGTCATATAAAAAAAAATTATAATTAAAATACATATTCAAATTTTAAATTTTCACCAATAGTGCGTGCGGTAGTCCATATATGTTGTACGTCTCAGTTGTGTGTATGTCAGCACCCCTTGCTTGCTGTCGTTGTTCAAACCGCTCCCGTCGACCATCTAACGCATGCTTGAAACAATAAATTGATCGCCTATACACGTATGCGCCCCACGGGAACGCATCAAAAGCGTCCAAGTCCTCCACTAGCCTCCACTGCCATACTAGAACTTTATCTCCCTCGTCTACCCCCATTAGTATCCAGTTGAGCATAAATAATAAGCATAGCTTTACCGCATCGTACTGCTCTACAAAAATACCAATCTGCAGCACTGCTCTCAACTCTTCAAACTCGATGTCTCTACCCTGGAAGTACCGCTCGTGTATGCCATTCTCTACCATATCATACCTTGCCGTGTCGGGAATGACTCCGAACTTCAACCCAGTGATTAGACAGAACTCAACCTTCGAGAACCGGACCGAATGCTTACCTAACAAAAATCTCATCTCATCTTCCGGCCCATCGTGATGCAACTCGCGTCAAAGCAGCCGATGGGCAATCCCAGCCGAAAAATGAATCTCACGATGCATCTTTAGGAAATTACCAAAACACGACTCAGTATACCGACGTCGGTCTTCGATCCTCAGATGTTCAAGTACACTATTAAGTGCGTTGTCGATATCAACCAGGTCATGGAAATGGTCATGCCGTATAATTTTTCCCTTAAACCATTCTCCCACTGGGGTTTTAAGTGACTGCTTTAGCTGATTCCTCATCTGCATTCACAGAAAAAAAACATATGAGTTCATGAAAAGGCACGAACAAAAAGGCTCGGGCAGTGTATGAAAATGCTCGGGTAATGTATTAAAAGGTTCGAACACTTCAATAAAAGGCTCGGGTAGTGTATTAAAAGGCTCGAACACTTCAGTAAAAAGCTTAGGTAGTGTATCAAAATGCTCGAACACTTCAGTAAAAGGCTTGGGTAGTGTATCAAAAGGCTCTGGTAGTTTGTGAAAAGGCACGAACAGTTCATCAAAAGGCTCGAACAAAAAAACTCGAATAACAGTTCAAAAAGGCTCGATTACAGTTCAAAAAGGCTTGAAATAAAAGGTTGAAAAAGGCTCGACAACAGTTCAAAAAGGCACGATAACAGTACAAAAAGGCACGATAACCGTACAAAAAGGCACAACAATAGTACAAAAAGGCACGATAACAGTACAAAAAGGCACGATAACCGTACAAAAAGGCACGACAATAGTACAAAAAGGCACGATAACAGTACAAAAAGGCACGTAACAGTACAAAAAGGCTCGAAATCACTTCAAAAAGGCTCGATAACAGTTACAAAAGGCACAATAACAGTACAAAAAGGCACGATAATAGTACAAAAAGGCTAGAAATCACTTCAAAAAGTCTCGATAACAGTTACAAAAGGCACGATAACAGTACAAAAATGCTCGAAATCACTTCAAAAAGGCTCGATAACAGTTACAAAAGGCACGATAACAGTACAAAAGGCTCGAAATCACTTCAAAAAGGCTCGATAACAGTTACAAAAGGCACGATAACGGTTCAAAGAGGTTCAAAATCACTTCAAAAAGGCTCGATAACAGTTACAAAAGGCACAATAATAGTACAAAAAGGCTCGAAATCACTTCAAAAAGGCTCGATAACAGTTAAAAAAGGCACGGTAACAGTACAAAAAGGCTCGATAAAAATTCAAAAACACTCAGAAACCTAGATCTTCATCGTCTTCAAAAGAAATTTTTTTCTTAAACTAAAACACTAACCTAATCTCATCAAACAAACATAATGAACAATAAATCAAATCAAACATAATCTACATCAAATACACAAAACTTATCTAGAACAAAAATGCGTGAGAAACAAAAACTTACCGGTCTCGTTTTTGTTCGCCCTTCAGTTCTATTCGACATCGGTACTGTATCACCGTCGTCGGTGGTTCATCGTCAGATTTTGGTCCTCTAAAGCACTGTTGCACTGTCGGGGTTTCTCTCTCTAATCTTTTCTTTCAACATTTCAAAAACAGACAAAGCGACAAAAAAGGTAATTTTGTCTGGTCACATAAAATGGTGCCTTTTAAACTTAGATTAGTAACTTGGTACCTGTTCCCCGAAAAGCACCTCAAATGGTGACATTTAAATTTCGAACCCTTTCTAGGAGAGTTTCTAGAATTAGAAACCCAACTCCATATTCTCTAACTTTTTTTTGTCTACATCATTTCCATATTCAACTTAGATAATAGTATTGGAGAGAGTTTTTCTATCTTTTTAAATATCTATCCTATGTGGCATTCCATTTTCTCTAAATGCATAATAGCATTGGAGATGCTCATATAGGTGGCAATTTTATTTTATTTTATTTTATTATTAAATCATAATAGTTCTTAATTAAGCTTAATAATCGTTAATGTTTAAAAGTTAAAACTCTCTAATTTGTTTAATTTTTAGATGGACTCAAATAAACTATTTAAAAATGGTGTATAACCAACCAAATTAGAACATGTATCTACATTTAATTATCTTTTTTCAACGTCTTCCATAAATGTAGACATAAATTTGGTTGGTTAGACCCAAATTGAGACACCATTTTTGAATAGCTGATTTGAGTCCTTTTTAGATACCTTAAGAGCATCTTATACTCAAGACGGAAGGGATTACCTCAAAAGTAGATCTTTAACTTATACTTCGCTCACCCGTGATGTGGAAAACATATTCATGGTGTCCCAGGAAAAAGGAAGACTCTGGTGCACACACACACACAAGCGAAAAACGAAGAAGTATTGTCTTTTCTGCAGAGATCACAGACATAAAACCTCAAGATGTTTTTAGCTGAGAGAGCACATTGAGAGTTTAATCAAAGAGGGCCATTTGAAAGACTACATAGTTATAAAGGGGGAAAGCCAGAGCTCAAAATCCGATGAGAAGAAGAATGCGCCTCAAGAAAGTCCCCAAAAGGAAAAGGGCCAATAAGGAAGCTCGATCCACATGATTTCGGGAGGACCAAACACTGGTCATAGTAACTGAGAGAGGAAAGTCGAGATAAGGGAGGTTTTAGGAAAAAAAGTTAACCTTGTGGAATTAGCACCGAAGAAGTCATGAGAAGGGTGGAACCCGATCTTTTTTCGATCGAAAGATGCTAATGGGTATGATGCACGACCTAATGATGCTATAGTGATCCAATTACAAATTGGTCATAGAGATGTTTGAAGGATTTTGATCGATAATGGTAGTTCGGCTGACATCTTATGTGAGTCAGTTTTTCAGCAACTAGGATTCACGACCAAAGATCTGGAACCATTCAGCGCCCCCCCTAGAGCCTTTGGAGGATTCGAAATACATTCGCTTAGAACGGTGAAGATTCTGGTCAGGGTCAGTCAATACGGTACTAGATGTACATGAAATTCCTAAGACGAATATTTAGCAACAAATGATGAACACTTGTCTAACCATAACATTTTATAGAAAGATTCAAATTGAGTTTTGAAATATTCTGGACAAACTAGACATTTATATCTTTCCAATAGTATATTATTTGTAATATTTCATGACTGTTTGGATTGGTTTTGAAATCTCCAAAGAGACCACTAAAATAGGGCAACTTTGTTTTTGTCCGAATATGATATTTGGTCACTCCAATGATCATAACTCTTTCTAAAGATACCTAAACCTCATTCTGTAAAAATGAGTAGAACGTAGACATCCATGCATTTCCAATGGTATATTATACGATAGGTTTAGATATCGTTTGATCATGTATTAATGCACTTGAATCTCTAGCTGTTGCGCTGTCGTGCCTATTCCAGCAAGTTGGAGTTGTGTAGAAGTTGTTCAGAGGATGAACGAACAATTCCCTTTGTACAAATTTACATTCCAGTAAGTCGGTGTTGTACATGCGCCCTACGTATAGCACCTGTACAGCGACTTTTTGCCAAATTTTTGTTAAACTTTTCAAAACAGCATAGTTTCATTTGGCCCTCTATATATAAACCACATCTTCTCCCTTCAATGTTTTAAGAACCCTAGATCATGAAATTGGTCTTCCAAGAGAGAGAAAGCTTCCAAGCTTCCATTGATTCACTCCCCATAACTCTCCATGTGCATTTAATGTCTTTCTAACTCATGTGTCTTCATCATTAAGTCACTTGGTAAGTAGAACAAACATCTTATCTTCATTTACTGTTCTATTTCATTAAGACATGTCATTTATTGCTTAGGTTAGCAACGTTTCATATTTATTATATATCTAATAAAGTTATGACATGATTGAGATTTGTTTGTGATAGCTTATATGATTAGGTTGATAGATTTACATTTATTCATCTAGTCAAGCTTCATGAATGTTTATGTGTGTTTAATTAATAATTAGGTTGTTAAAAATTCTCTACACATCTAATTGAGACCTCATGTATGGGCATGTAGGCATGTTTTGAAACTAGGTTGTTAAATTGCATGTTAACATCTAGTTAGGCATTTTGTGTGTGGTCTTACATATTGTTGCATTTTGGATATTGCCATATATTCACTTAGACTATTTATTCTCTTCAATGAGTCAAAGTCTTGTGGCTACATGTGGTAGTTGGACAAGCAAGTGAAGTCTTGCAACCAATGGTTGGTTGGCAAGCATTTGTCAAAGCTCATTACTAAATGCTTACGTGTAGGGTAGATTGTGTTACTAACCTTGAAGTGTGACTAGGTTGTCAACTTAGGTTGTAAACAATTATTCAAGTAGTGGAGTTCTGTGACTAAGTGGTTAGTCCCGTGGGTTTTTTCCTTGTTGAAGGTTTCCCACGCAAAAATCAATTATCCATTTAATTCCGCGCTTTACATTTGATTTTTGTTGTTTTTTTGTTTAGGTTAATTGTGATAAATATTGACTAATCGAAAAAGTTAGTAAGTAATCGATTAACAACCCATTCACCCTTAGGTTATATTAAACTTCCTCCGTGTATTTTCACCACCTCTTACATCGAGGGAACCTTGTTCCAATTCGTTTCCTGATGACACATGTCAAACGAATAATCCTTTCAACGGTCCAAACCTATACAATTAAAGTAATAAAAATCCCAGAAGGTTGAAATATGATATCATAATCACATGAATTAATTTTGATACTATTACTTGAAATGCAAGAGGAAATCCAAAAATGTGGAATGTAAAGTAGTTTGAATCATTCTTCTACTGACCATCCTCATGTGGCTTCGGATTGTCATTGTCTGCCTCTTCTGCAACTTCTTTTCCATCTTCTACATCTGTTTTCTTCTGACTTTCCATGGCCTTCTACTTCTAATTCTTCTCATCATTCTCTTCATTCTTCTTTTCCTTCTTCTTTCCATCTTTCTTTTGGTATTCACCTTTCAACTTCTTAAAGTGTTTCTCAGCTGCATTCTTAAGCCAAAAAAATAATATCTAACATCGAATATGTAGGAGCCCTGCGAAAATATTTTAAACATTTTTTCATCCTCCACTAAAGACCACAGCCAATCAAGTATGGCTATCGATCCTTCATCAGTTCCAAAGAAATATAAGACCATTAATAGATACACCATTTTCAAGGCGTCATCACCTTTCGCAGCCGTGAGGTTTTTAAATGTTACATCCAACCAACTCTCGGCCTTTTATCTTCGAAATACCTACTCAAAATAGAATCATCACCCATTTGTTTCTTTCCTCGAAAGCCTTTGGGCAGCGTGCCCATCTTTAGCCCACTGCACAAGCAGAATTCCTCTCTCCCAAAGCAAGCCTGATCCTTCCCTAAACAAACCACATTTCGTCATCCTTTTGAGACTTTGGAAGAATGATCTTTATTTTAAGCAGATTGTAAATCAACATGTCATAAACCTTCACGGGTTGTACCTGATCCAAGTACTGGCTAAATGGGTCTTGCCTAAACTGATCAAGCACGCCACAATGGGTTAAGACCGACAGAATAGTTGTGTAAAACTAATTGTTAATTAGTTAAAACTCTTTTGAATTTTCATGGCTTTGCCCAAAGGTTTTCGATAAATTGTTTCTCCATTTATCTTCAAATTATATTGATAACAGAAAATAAATTACTTTTATGTAGGTACAATCATATATATATTAATATTATATGAATGATATAATTTTTTTTATATATTTAAATCTACTTCATTTTATATTAAAAATACTTAGATATTTAATTTTATTGTTAAAATAAAATATATTGATTAAACATTGAATTGGTTTGAATAAAATACAAAATTGAAAGTATTTCAATATCATGTCTATTTTGGTCATTTAGACTGTCACAGCAGTTTGACAGCATAACAAACCAAACAAATATACAATACTTTTAAACCTCATAGTAGTTAAAAAAGTATGGTTTATCAAACGCCTACCTGCTTAACTTCATAGCTGATTATTCCTTCAGTACAGTTAACAGTGATTATTCTAGCAATTACAACAAAACCAAACTGGCTCTGAGTTGTTGCAAAAAAATGATAAGAGTTACTAACATTTTATATATTTATTTAAAATTGGACTGGTCTAAGGGGAAAAAACATTATGTTTGCCTCTCAATTAATATTAATTTACGAGTATTGAGGAATTAAGATGTAATATTAATTGTCCTCAAGGGCGTGACTCAGCTGATAGATGAGCGAGCTTGGGACTTGGACAAATGACTCCTAAGTTAGTGGCTCGAATCCTACAAATGACAAAAGTTTAAAATAATAATAATAATACCTAGTCTAGATAGATACTTTAATATATATATATATATATGTAGTATTAATTAATTGTTTTGATTATACATCTCACGAAAATAATTTATTTCATTTATATTTTTATGATTGTTTAACATATTGTAAATAATTTATTTTGACTCATAAGTTGAAAATACATTGATTTGAAGAAAAAAAATGTGATGGTTTTGTAGTGACCTACTAAGAGTGTATACTAATGAAGTATGAAAAATAGGGATGACAATTTGACTTGCATCCGCCCATACCCGACCCGTAATAGTCGGGTTT
The DNA here is from genome assembly GCA_035582765.1 of Acer negundo. Classification (NCBI taxonomy): domain Eukaryota; kingdom Viridiplantae; phylum Streptophyta; class Magnoliopsida; order Sapindales; family Sapindaceae; genus Acer; species Acer negundo. The sequence continues at coordinate 13,562,125 of CM069240.1, forward strand.
GGAGTGGCAAAATCCAAACCCATTGCGGCCTATGGGTTTGGGTGCTAAAATAAAACCCGAATCGGGTTCGGGTGTAGGTTCGAAAAAAAAAAATCCACACCTGAACCTGTGAAACTTTAAAAATAATTTAATATTTATTATTTAAAACAGTAATGTTACACATCTCACCTACAATCCCACCATTTTCTTTCCAACACACGTGGCAGCTGAGGTGTCACTTGGTGAGTGGACAAATATTAATTGGTGAGTGAATACATAGGTAAGAGAGATATGTATCAATTAATGTATATCCACTCACCAAGTGATACCTCAGTTGCCACATGTGTTGGGATGAAAATAAAGGGATTGTAAGTGGGATGTTTAGCATTATTGTATTTAAAATACTGTAAATATAAACTCTAAATGAAAATTGAAAATATAAAGGAGAATAAAATAAAAATATTCTATTCCTTCCAAATTTTAGTTATCAATTATCAAATGCCATTTATATAGCAATATCTAAACCATTTACTCGTGTTTTATAGATGTGAGACAAAAGATTTTTCTTTAATCACACACCAAAAAAACATGAGTATAGTGTTCAACTCTTGCTTATAGAAAAATATTTTCAAACCAAATTATTCAATAAAAACTGAGATAAAGTAGTTACTAAAAATAAATCAGTAGAATCCTCTATTATCAAAGAAACAAACAAGAATGACATAACCTTGTGATGAAAACATCTTTCTGTATTTAGAAGTTGTCAAATGTTTTGTACACTAGAAAAGAGCAGCAGTTGCTGTCTTTATAAGACAAAGAAAACCTAAAAAGTCTAATAACAAACAAAAAGACTAAACTACCCTTAATGAGAATATACAGATATGCACACACACACACACACACACACACACATATATATATATATATTAACACCCCTCGTCAAACTCAAGATGGGTGAATCATCGAGAGGTTGCTCAAAAGATGACAAAATCTAGTAATGGTAAGAGATTTGGTGAAGAATCCGCAAATCCGCAAGTTGTGAGGAAAATAAGGTATGAGGAAGAGAAATAGAGCCTCCCAAGTAGTGATGACATACAAAGTGACAATTAATTTTAATATGTGTTAGGTTTTAGATTTGTGTTGGCTTGATTCCATAACAAAACGCTCTTTGTTTGTATTGCTTAGTTGCTTAGGTGATTTGTGATTAGATCGAGCTTCAAAGAAGAAAATCAATGTCGCATGCAAAGTTTGTCTTCAAGAGGAAATGTGCTTACTTTGATGCTAAGGTATCAAGATTCTTCTTCCTCTTGTAAGGCGTAAGCAAACACACACACAATTCATACATGTGTGTCCCTGCATCGTTGAGCAAAGCGCACACACATACATTGCATTCATATATGTACCTGCATTGTTGTGCTCATTTGGAATAACTCATTCACACATTTGTTGAAGTATGCTCATGCATTGATCTTAAATTAACAAACATTGTAGAAATGCATGTTCTATGACTATCTTTAGGAAATTGCATACTTGTGTGATCTTATTTTTATTTGTTTGTGTTTTATTGTTTCGGACTTGAAGAATATGTTCTCTTATTAGTCCTAATTGAGTTTTGATCATTTCGGTTAATCATATATTAGTTTTCGAGTTTCGAGTGAAAAGTTATGTAATTTTACGTGTTGATAATTGAGTCCGGGTTAGTATTCCGAACACGGAATCAAATTTCGAGTTTTGAGGCCAAATTTGGATAAAAGAACGTGCGGGATAGAAGTTGGCTCGGCATGGCATGAAAGCCACACCAAAGAGAGAGGATGGCATGGGAGGCACGTGAAGCACTCACCAATATCACCTCTGTCTCGTGAAGCCCACAACAAAGAATTGAAAATTTTGAATTTAAAAGGGTTTTTATTGAATACTTTTTATTCACGTGAAACCTAGTGTGTTGTGCTTTCTTTGCTACACGCGTGTACTGAATGTGGTATGTTATTGGAGTGCTTGAATACTTCTCGTATGAGCTCAGCGCATGTGATTATTTGCAATGAATTTAAAATAAAAAATAAAAAAATCACGTGTGATAGTTGATAGAGGTGGTTGGCGTGTGACTTCTCACGGAGTAGGTCCTTTGGATTTTTCATATATTAATTTTTGACCTACACATTTTCTACACAACTTCACTTTTTTGTTTTGGTCATATCTCTCTCAATTCAACTCCGAATCAAGTGATTAAAAAGTTGAAATTGTTGGTCTTGAAGAGAGGAACAAACCCTAAGCATTTTCAGAGCCAAATGATGTCTTGATTTTTTTATTTTTTTTATTTTTTACAGTAAACCAATTTTTACTCATGAGTCATCATTTGTAAGTGAATCAACTTATTTTCATTTTCTTTTGTGATCATCTCCTTGGATCTTCTTATTTGATCAATGAAAAAATGTTTAGAATAATGTTGATTCAACTTCTAGGTTTGTTTGATTGATTTTCGAGTTTATGCTTTGTGATTGTTTTTGAACAACTTTTTGCTAAACTTGAAGAACATGAAAGTGATTCTAGAAATGCTTTGTGTTTTGAGATTGATTGTTGATTTCTAGATTTAGTTACATGTTCTAAGAACTATGATAGTTTGATTATGATATTCTATAATATAGTTCTTGTTTGATCCACATGCTTATGTTTCTAGATATATTTGTGATTGATTTGTGAAAGCCTAATCTAGTTTCTTTAATTGCATGTTCATAAATTTTTTGTGTTCTACTTGCTCTATTTGATTGTGTTAGCATCATTTGCATCACTTAGATCATATTGTCTTGCATAAGGTGGAAGTCTCTTGTTAAAGTGAGTGAAGCTTTGATTTAAGCAAGAAGACTTGACTAGGAAAGTGTTCCGGATAGCCAAGCAAGTAGTCTTAGTTAGGATCAAGGTGATCCAAATAACTAAGCAAGTAGACTTATTTAGGATTGGGAGGATCCGGATAGACAAACAAGGAATCTGCCTAGAGACGTGAGCATCTTAGGAAGTTGCTTCCTAGAGGTGTGTTGGTCACATCTTGAATAGAAAGTAGGCAAAGTGATTCACTAGGCTCGAAGGTAGACTAGGAGTTGATAGCTTAGGGAGTTTATCATGTGTTGATTGCTTTTTGAGTGTGTATCTCCTTTTCGTTATAGTGAATTGCGGTTTACCGATGGTTATGGTATCAACCCATGGACGTTTCCTCTTTTGAGGTTTTATCACATAAAAATCACTTGTGTTGATTTTCGCTTTTAAGTTTCTTTATTTGATATTAACTTGTATTGCTTATAACACTTACTCAAACATATTCATGTTAACTTGTTATAGTAATCTACTTGTTAAGCTTTCAAATTGTGAACAACTTTGTTGTGTAGAAAAAGAAGTACGAGAATTTGGGCATACACTTATTCACCCCCCATTTAGGTATATTTTACACTATAAGTGGTTTATGGAATTTCAATATGTATAGTGCGTTCGTGAAAACCCAGATTCTTGGCAATTTGTATAGCACTTTGATTGTCGTAATACATTGGAGTAGAACCAGTTTGAGGGACACCAAGCTCATCTAGAAGTCGGCGAAACCAAATAATTTCAGCAGCAGTAGTAGCTATACCTCAATATTCAGCTTCAGCCGATGATATAGAAACAACCGACCATTTCTTACTTTTCCAAGAAAGCAAAGAATCACATAAAGAAAATACAATAACCAGTGGTAGACTTTCTATCTGAAGGATCCCCAGCCCAATTATAATCAGAATCAGAATCAGAATACGCATGGAGAGAAAGATCAGATGAAGAAGACTAAGAAACCATGATGGAGTGTGCTTTGAAAATATCTCAATACATGTAAAATAGCAGTCCAATGAGTTGTTCGAGGAGCTGATGCAAATTGACTTACAATATGAATTGCATAAGCGATGTCAAGTCTTATGGCAGTAAGATAGACAAGAGAACCAACCACCTCTCTATATCGTGTAGAATCCATTAAAAGTTCACCATTATCAAGACAAAGTTTATGATTTAACTCAATAGGAGTATCAACTGGACGAGAATCTAATAAACCTGCTCGAGCAATGACATTAACACCATATTTTGATTGAGAAAGAATATAACCTTGGGGATAGTATGCAACATCAATACCCAGAAAATAACGCAAATTCCCCAAAATTTTCTTCTTAAAGTTTGTGTGAAGTTGTTGCATAAGATCACAAATACCTTACTCATCATCACCGGTGATTATCATATCATCAACATACAACAATAAAGTAATACAACCATTGGCACTACATCTCAAAACATGACAGAATCATTATCTGAGAAATAAAATCCAAGACAAAGTAAAGCAGAGCTAAATTTCTCAAACCAAGCTCTTAGGTGTCTGCTTTAACCTATAAAGGGCACGTCGTAACTTACAAACCTGACCATGTTGGTGGGGTAACCCAGGTGGAGGACGCATATAAACCTCTTTAGCCAAATCACCATTCAAAAAGGCATTTTTGACATACATCTGATACATATGCCACTTTCAAACAGAAGCAATGGAAATAAGAGTACGCACAGTCTCATCATAATCTATTTCGTGTTCTTTTGAGTATCCTTAAGCGACAAAACGTGCCTTGTATCTCTCCAAACTGCCATCAAAACAAGTTTTTATTTTGAAAATCGATATACAACCAATCACATGCTTACCTACGGGCAATGATATCAGCTCCCAAGTGTTTGTCTTTTGAAGAGCAGTAATCTCTTCTTCTATGGCCAATCTCCAATTTGGATATGAAACAGCATCTTTATTTGACTTAGGCTCCACTAAAGAATGAATGTTAGTAAAAAAGGTAACATAACTTGTAGAATAAAAATTTGAAGGAGGACTGTACCTATTAGGTGATTGCCTGATACGAGTGGGATATCGAGGATGGGTTGGCACTGGATCTGTAACATTCAAAGAATTAGAAAGTGAGCCATCAGAAGGTGGAGCATCAGATGCTAATTGTTGCAAAGTCCTATGGGAATATTGACGGATAATAGGAGGACGAGAATTAAAATCACTAGTGTTTGAGGAAACATCATCATTGGGTTCATCGGCTATAAATGGGTTAATATTGATCAATTCTGTTTTATCATACATGGTTGAGGATTTGAGAATCTAATAGTATGGTATATTTTCTAGAAAAACTACATGACGAGAAACAAACAAACAACCTGTGTCTGGATGATAACAACGATACCCCTTTTGCCAAATACCATACCCTATGAAAACACATAACAAAGATTTAGCAGACAATTTTGTGCTCTCTGTCTTAGATAACAAAACAAAACAGGCACATCCAAAAATACGAAGAAAATCATAATTTGGAAAAAGATCATATAATCGCTCATAAGGTGATACACCACCCGAAACTATAGAATGAATGCGATTAATCAAATATGCAGCCGTGTGAATAGCCTCTCCCCAAAATGTTGAAGGGATAGATGTAGAAATAAGTAGTAAACGAGTAGTCTCAAGTAGATGACGATGCTTGTGTTCAGCTACCCCATTCTTTTGTGGTGTGTGTGGACAAGATAGTTGATGAATTGTTCCCTCAGAATCAAGAAGTTTTCGAAAAACATTTGATAAATACTCACCACCAGAATCACATCGAAAAGTTTTAATCATGGTAGAAAATTGAGTTTTTATCATAACAAGAAAACTAACATAAGTATCATAAAATTCAGATCTTTTTCGCATAAGATATATCTAACAACAACGAGAAAAATCATCCACAAACACGACATAATACTGGGCACCACCCTTTGTGGAAACTGGTGCCTTTCCCCAAACATCAGAGTGAATAAGTTGAAAAGGTGCAGAAGTAAGAGAATCACTAACATTAAAAGGCAAACTACATTGTTTTCCTAAATGACAACCAACACAATCATAAATGCCATTAACCTTTATTGACAAGTTCAACATTTTCTTACAAATCATAAATTGAAGACTAGAACTAGAAACATGACCCAAACAAGAATGCCATAAATGAAATAAACTAGATCTAAACATCAAATTCTGTAAAAAAAGACTCATATGATAATGTTGCAGTAGATTGAGCTGTAGGTAAATGCAATGAATCAAGCAAATAAAGTCCACCCTCTCTATGGCATATCCCAATCTGCATCTTAGATGTGCGATCCTATACAAAATAATGATCAGAAGAAAATATAAAAAGTAAGACCAAGATCAGTTAATTTTCCAATAGATAAAAGGTTCACAGAAAGATTTGGTACATGATAAACATCAGGTATTGTCCATGTAGGTTGTAAAACAATACCTATGCACTTAAGTGTTGCATAAGAACCGTTCGCAACTTGAATATTAGTGGGGCGACAATGGTGGAAAAGTATTGTGCAAGAGTGATATATGTGGAGTCATATGATGTGAAACACCAGAATCAAGAATCCATTTGGTGAGAGAATCAGAACTAGTTATGAGAGATAAACTTGTACTAGAAACAAATAACACACTAGGTGTTGAAGAGATGCCTAAACTAGAAACCTCTGCTGCAAATAGAGATGACAAGTTAGAAGAGTTATCATTGCCAGAAAGAGCAGAAGACTTAGCTGCATGCCTTGATTCCGAAGAAGTATTGGCAGTTGGTGGTCGTGGTACACGAGGCTGAGAATGTGAGAAACGATTAGGATATGGTGATTGCCCGCTTTGAGAATGTCCTCTTTGTGATTGCCTTTCATTAAAATCTTGTGCTTTGTGTGGTAAATAAGGACAATCTTTTTTCCGATGGCCTTTACTATGACAGTAAGAACATTCATCTATAGATATGTGAAATTTTGATTTTTCAGTAAACGAATTACGTCCCTTATTATTACTTGCAACAAACACTTGTGCAAGAACAATTTTCTTCCTTGATTCTGAAATTCCAATCATAGTCTTGAAACCAGTTTCCTCAGCAAGTAACTCAGATATAGCTGAAGAAAGATTTGGCAAAAGATTTCAATGAATCATGGAACCTATAACAGCTTCAAAATCATCTCTAAGGGCTATAAGAAACTCCACCAATTTCTGTTCTTCACATAACACTATAAGAAAAACAGTCTAAGACAACATTCAATTAGCAACATACATCAAGTAAATGTTGCCAAAAGTCATACATCGCAATGCGTGAAAAATGTATGTTGTGGAAGTGATTTACAAAAACACACATGCATAAGTTGTCAATAATGGGAGACATATTGCAATGTATAACTGATGAATGTTGCGAAAAGTTACATATTACAACACGCAATGCAAGTTGTTAAAAAATCACAATATATGGCAGCACACATTTTGTGCAAGTTGTTAAACGACTTGTCTTTCGTAACACACAAGTTCGCATGTTGTTAAACTATTAGCTTTTCGCAACACACAAAGCTGCATGTTGTTAAATTTCTAACATTTCCCAACACACAAACCTGTATGTTGTTAAATGTTTAGAGTTCGCAACACGCAGACTTGCATGTTGCTAAATTTCCTACATTTCGCAACACGCAATCTGCACGTTGTTAGAAGGGTTCATCTTCTGCAACGCATAACCTTACTTGTTGTTAAAAATGTGTTTTTCGCAACACACACTTACTTATGTTGTTAATAGTAACATATTTTGCAACACGCCAATTTCATTGTTGCCATAAGTCATCTTTAACAAAATACTTTGTTTTAATGTTGTCCAAACTCTAAGTTTTTACAACTAGATTATGTATGTTGTTAAAAATAACTAATTATTCATTTTAAAAAATATGGTGTTTTTAATGCTCATTATTATTTTGTAGACTAATTAATTTAATCTAATACATAAATTTTTTTTTAATATTTGATCATTTTCACTACTAGAAAAATTAGAGTTTTATGACACTTATTTATTAATGGTTTTTATACCATCAACACCATGTGATGGATTTTAAAAACCATCATAAAAATTTGATGCTTATTTAAAAGTGTCAAGACTCAATGACATTTGCTGAAAACATCATTAAATATCGATGGATTTAAAAAACCATATAGGTTTGTTGATGTTTAAAATCCGTCAAGAAGTGTTAAGATATTTAAAAATATCACAACCCTAAAACTTATCATTTTAACTCTTTCAATCTACCTAGCCACCATTCATATATCCCTTTCACTGTGAGAGTCAAACACTTGTTGCGATTCAACTTCTCTCACCGTCATTGCTCATCTTGCTGTCGTTGCTCCTCTCTCTCGCCCTTTGTTCGTTGAATCATGTCGTCGCTCTTCTCGACCCCTCATCTACTCCTCAGATCACACAACATGTTTTCGATTTCAAAATCCACTACAAGAAAAATGATAATTGATGATGGAAAATCATGATAGTTTTAAACACCATCATGCCTTGATGACGGTTTTTAAAAATCATCACTTTTTAAAAACCATCATCGAATAGTGATGATTTTTAAAAACCGTCATTAACAATCGTTATTCGATTAGGGTTTTAAAACCATCATAAACTCTTGTATATATATATAAATAAATTTTATTGTGCAAAATAAAAAACCCTAACATTTTACATTTTTTGCCTTCAATCTTCTCCCAAAATCCCTCAAATCTCAAATCTTTCAAAAACCCTAACTTTGTTTGTCAAAACCATCGTTCCTCTCTCAAATCCATCTCCTTCCTTCTCAAGGTTTGTCGCTGGTGTTGACTGAGCCAGCTCTTACATGCTTTCCTCTTATAGCTCCTCTCCACTCTTCAGCACCTGAAAACGCTTTCCGACCAATGCACTCTCACCTCCTTCAATGGCGGCATGCTCCTGATGCAAAGCAACTTCGACATTGCGTCTACCTCCTTCTCTAACCACCTCCATGACATCGACTTGTTGCTTAGATCCAGAGTCCTAGACCAGTCAAACACCATCGTTTTGTCCCAGACCAGACTTGGTTCCGAGAAGCAAGATTTGGTATTCTTCGTCAAGGATCTCTTCACGAGACTGCAAATCGGTAGCTGCTATCGATTTTTTATTTATTTTGATTTTACTTTTATTTTAAAATAAAAATAAAATCAAGACTTGGGTTGTCTCTTCCAAGTCAGTAAGTCTCTATCTCCGTAATTATCTAATTTTATTTTTCTTCGATTTCTCAGTAATTATTATAATTATTATTTTTGGGGTTTTTTTTTTTAATAAATTGAACAGAGTATGTGTTCCATGCTGTGAAGGCTACTACCGTCACTTCCATTACTGTTCGCAGCAAGGACAATTTGTGTCATCACATAGAGGAAGGTCCTGGTTAGTAATTTTTCTCACTTTTGTTTTTCTTGCCAATTAATTGAATTGGATTTTAATATTTACTGTTGTTTTTTAACGAATTTGCAGGACAAACTTTTGTATCAGACAAATGTCACCCATCTTTTCCTTATCAGTACCTTGGATTGTTAACCACTAGCTTGACATGTTTGATTTCCTTTTCAATGTGTTTTACAAATTGTGTGCAACAATTTTGATCTATGTAATTTTGATTTCCTTTTCATTATTCACACTAATTTGTAGAAGTTTCCCATGTGGCCATGCTCAACCCCAAACCAATTGATCAGATTTTCTTTCAAGATTGAGCTCCTCTGCTTTGTTTTTGTACTAACAATTATGATTATTATTTTTTCCTGACTGGATATTTATTTTAACAATCAATTATTAGTTTTGTACGAAACAATGGTTGTGTTAATTGCATGACTCATTCAATTGGAAATTGTGTTGCTTTTGCTTGTCTTGTCTTGGCTTTGCTTTATTTAGCTAGTTATATGTGGACAAATAGGTTCAATTTGATTTTCTATTAGTTGTTCATTTGATGAATAATTATTGGGTTCTGGATCTTTTATAGATCCGAATTGACATTGTAGTTCTATTTCTGAATTGGCCGATTTCTAAATACTTTCAGAATAGTGAAGCACTGGAATGTTGATAAAGACCGATTGTTAGTTTTATTTAGTCAAGATGGGGTAGATGTGTAGCATGTTGGGTGGATTTGAACTAATATGAATATGATTTGCTTATATATATGTATTTTGAGTTCAAGTTAAAAACAATATATATATGCAATATGCATTTGTTTATATGTAACATCCATAATTTGTTTATGGATTTGAATTGATATGAATATGAATTTTTGTTTCTTTGTCTCACTTATTTCTCTCAAGATCGCTTCTTTATAGAGTTGATCTTAAGAGAAATAATTAGAAGATAACATCTAGTTTTGCATCCAACAAGCCATGACTAATTAGAACAAATTTTCAAGTTGTCAATTTTTAGTTAAATGTACTTAATTTCATGAAAGAAATATTTAAATCATGGTTTTTTTTTTCTCTTGGATTGCTGCTTCTAATGAATTTCATATGCTTTACTACAACTTGTTATGAGAGCGATATAAAGGCCCTTGTCGTCTATAAAGTTCGTAAAATCATGGAGATCTCATGTTAGGTGGCTATGAGGATTTTCAATTTCAAGTCAAAAACGATTTATGAATTTTGTTTATATGTATCAAGTCATATTTATTTTGTTTATAACTTCATATACATTTTAATGGATTTATGTATAAAAGAATGCAAAACTGATTTATGTATTTCATTTTATCAATGAATTTTATTTTATTTTGACAGCTAGTTTTTTTTATATAAAATTAATAATTAAAAATTACAAAATATATTTTGACAACATTTAAATTATGTTGTATAAACATCTATCTTTAACAACGTACAATATTTGTTGCACTACATATCTACCGCATCATGCAATATCATGTTGTTTAAACATTTTTAGCAAATAGCAACGTTCTGATCTTGTTGTGCTATATATCTACCATAACGTACAACACTTGTTGTTTAACATCTTTAGCAACATACTGTATTTGTTGTGCTACCTATCTACAGCAACGCACAATGCATGTTGTTGTATATGTTTATAAACATGTACATTGCGTGTTGTCATAGATATTTTTAAAAACGAACATTGTGCATTGTTATAAATATCTACGACAACGTGTATAGACGTTGCCATTAGTTATAACAACGTGCACTTTACGTTGTTATTATATCTATTATAACACGCGGTGTAAGTTGTAAAATGTATATTATCTTTTGGCAACATGCGTATCAACAACAAGCGAGTGCGTGTTGCGAAAAGTTTTCACAACGCATACTGCGTGTTGCGGTAGACCTAATTTGTTGTAGTGTAACTTATGATAGGTATGGAGACTTGTACATTCTATAGGATCCATCAAAGTAAGTTGATCCCATATCTCAGTCATATAAGAAAAAAATTCTTGAATTGAGAGTTCACCTTACTTGGCAGCCCTAATATCCATCTCAAGTTGGTATCTATGAGCAAAAATTGATTGTTTAAACAATCCTCCCAAATAATCCCAAGCATCTTTTGCCAAATCAAACTTCATGAGCTACACACCAATAGAATTTTCCACAGAATTATTTATTCGTGTCAGTATTTTAGCATGACCCAAAAGCCATCTTTTATTGAGTTTTGGGTAATCAGCTGCTTTCAAATAAGGTTTCGTAGTTATTCTATCTACGATATCCCACCAATCTTTTCCAATCAAAAAATTATTCATCGCAAATTTCCAATATGAGTAATTGGCACCATTAAGACGAACAGTAATTGCTTTCATATCATCCGACAAATCCATATCAAAAACAATCAAATGTTCAAAATAGCAAGACAAAAAGCAATCTCTGAAATCAAAGTAAAACAAACACAGCAACTAGTGTGCATCAATAAAACGAAAACAATCTCACAAATTGGAGTCAAACGCAGCAGCTTATCGAACCATGCTCTGATACCATGAAAATAAATCAGTAGAATCCACTATTGTCAAAGAAACAAACAAGAACGGCATAACCTTGTGATGAAAACATCTCTTTGTAATTAGAAGCTGTCAAACATTTTGTACAATTGGAAAGAGCAGCTTATAAGACAAAGAAAACCTAAAAAGTCTAATGACTAAAAAAAAGACTAAACTACCTTTAATGAGAATATACAGATATTCACATATATATTAACGGTTACAAGAGGTGAAGAGATGGAATGAAATTTACAAGAGTCAAGAGAGAGAGCAACGATGAAATAAATAAAAATTAATGGATATTTTAATCCTTACCAACTTGATTTTGTTGCCCCTAACAAAAACTTGCATGGACCATTTCACTAAGTATGTGTACGGATAGTCAAAAGTCTCAATAGTTAGCTCTCGCTCTTCCAGTAAAAAAAAAACATCAATGAAAATGAATATGTGCACTATTAGGGGGTGACGATTGCAACATACTATGAATTTTCCATTTTTTACTCAATGACAGAACAAGAGAAGCAGATAGGAGTTGGACCGTACGACGACAAAAGTCAAAGAGATTAATTGATGAATAGAGGAGGATGAGTTGGAGAGGAAGAGAAACCGAAAGGAGGCAGTGACATGTTTGTTATGAAAATGAAGAAAAACGAAGAGGAGTTGAAGATATGCAATAATGAGTTTGTGAGGGAGGGGGAAAAAGATAGGGTTTAAGTATTTTGTTTTTCCTTATGAAATATGAGGGTATTAGAATTTGAGGAAATATATATATATATATATATATATGAAAGTCATGTTCGGTTCGGTTTATTTGGATACCCAAATTGAAACATGAATCAAATCTTATAGGAGCCGAATCTTGTAGGAACCGAACATGAACTGACCCAAACACCCAAGAATTGGCTCCAGGTGCTAATTTTTCCAACCTCAATTTAAGTCGTGAATTTTGACAAATTTTTTGAAATTAACCAATACTCTCGTTTGATAATTACCCTATTTGTATTTTATGGAGAAACCTTTATAGTATCTCCCAAAATAAAGTATCACATGTTTCCACTGTACTCTAAATTTATGTCTCAAATAACCTTTTTTTAGAGTTTTTATGTTATGATCTCCAAATATGAAGTACAAAAATTGAAACTCCAAATTTACTTTTGACAATTTATATTCTATTTTTATCTTCATGTCCATAGATATAAACAAATATTTGATACTTACATGATTTTTACTTTAAAAAAATTAAATTAGTATATAATAAATTTTAATTTATAAATCCTATTATCTTAACAATCTATACCATTAGAAATATTTCATCTAGATCTTTAAAATGAGACTAATGTTGAATATGGGTTCAAAAATTGTCTAGCATTCCTTACTCCCTGACTTTTATGATTAGCCCAAACTTAATAACTTAAGTTTTAATAACACATAAAATATGTTTCTAAAAAAAAAAAATCATTAAAACACAATTACAAAAATAAGTATCGCATTTTTTTTAGACTTATTTTCGTGTTTCCGAAACTTATTTTTAGTATTTTTGAGAATTATTTTGTATTTCTGATACTTATTTAGTTATTTCTGAGACTTATTTGGATATTTTTAAATTTTATTTTGTATTTTCGAAACTTATCTTGTAATTTTTGAGATTTATTGGATATTTTTTACAAATTTTGAGACTTGGGAAAATACAAAATTTGCCAAATTTTTTTTTACATCTTCTTCATCGACCTCTAATGGATGTCGAACAGACTTTAACCTCCATTGGAGGTTTTTGAAAAAAAAAAAATAATTAAACCTAACAAATGGCAAAAAAGTAATAAAAGAAGAAGGTGAGGGTATTTTTATCCATTGGTACCATTTAAATTGAAATTATAAAATTTAGAGCTAATCCCAAAAGTCACTATGGATTTTGTGCTATTTAGGCCTATTTTCACTATTGAATATGTATTAATAATATTTTTATTTATCAATGCTCTTTTTCTCCTGATTTATACCAAATGAAGTGTCAATAACTTGTACCTATGACATTGACAGATTGAATGAGCACTTTTATCATCGAGTCACATTGGACAGTAGTGATTAATGCTTACTTATTCTTACTATATTTTATATTTTGCATATTAATAATTATAAGTTGGGAGTTAAAATAAAGACCAAAACAAATAGCGATATTAAAAACTTTCAAATAAATTACAATGCAAGAATACATTAAAATCAACTAAGCAAGATTATAAATTTTTTATTACTGCATGAATGTGAGAAAATTTAGCTAAGCAATTATATTATGAGAGAAAATCAAAAGTAGTCATTCAAAACATTAGAATTTCTTTTCTAAAAACATACGAAAATTTAATGGTCAATAACCACATTTTTGATGAATTACTTGAATACCCATATTTAAACACCAAAAATAAAAAATTTGAAGCGTGAAATCTTGAACAGCCAATAAAGAGAAAAGAGAGAGAAAGAGGAGATGTTTCCGAGAGAGAAAAGAGAGAGAGAAGCAGCCTCACCGCCAGAGAAGAGGGTGTCGTCATCGTCGCCGGAGCAATCAGAAGAGAAGAGGTCGTCGTCGTAAAAGATTTCAAGTTTCGTCAACTGATCAAAAAATCTGAAATCGTTATAGACATATCCAATCATTAGTTCCCAACCGTGAGGCGAATGGAATCAGATACATAAATCAGTTACTAAAAGAATGGAAAAGGCTTTTATTGTGTCGCTTAAATTATATAGGGATTCTTGAACCCAAGAATTAAGAAAAACAAGTTCTTCATTACCCAGAATAGAATAAGCACTTGGAAAAACGAAGCAGATTAGATTTGTCGAGAAGTGCAAAATTGTATGGATATGATCCTCATCGTGTATCTGATCAATTGGATTGTTTCTTTGTGGAGCCCCATACGAAACTTTTGTAGATGTCTTTCCGGGAATTCCTTTGCCATTTCATCCAAGAGAAATAGCTCCTCTAATTCTATGAATTTTTCTAGAATACTCTTTTCTTGAATATTGTTCAAAAAAGTTTTGGATTGCCTAGTATTCCATCAATTAGTAACCCAAGATTATAGACTTTTATTAAATGAGAGAGAGATCCATTGGGACAAAAAGACTACAAATACTATAAATGAAAGATATCGAAGGGGAATAAATGCACTCTTTTTTGTCATTTTTTCATCTGTGAATTGTCACCTCATTATTTCAAGTTTTGACAGAAGATTTTAAGTTTTTACTAAAGATTTCACATTTTCTGTTAATATTTCGAGTTTTTATAGAAGATTTCATATTTTGTCAATATTTCAAGTTTGTACAGAAGATTTCAAGTTTTTGTACCAGTGAAACTTGAAATTTTATGGAAAAAACTTGAAACCTAATTTAATTCGATTCTTTACAAAACACACACAAAAGTGATGCAATAACACTAAAACCATGTTAAAGTAAATAATTGTAACTCAACTAATGAATAAATGAAAGAGATTTAAATACCTTAAACCGATTTAGAGCAAATCATAAAAGGTTTGACCTTCAATAACTTCGTCAAACCTTTAACACAATTTCGAGATCAAACCTTTCTCTAGTGGCTCGATTTACAGGAACAACAATGTGGTTCTTTTAGTCGTTTGATTAGTAGGAACAACAATTCAAATTTGATAAGGAAGAAGGAAGAGAGAAGAAGGAAGAAGACTTTAGAAAAAAAAAAAAGAGAGAAAATAGAAAAATTGATGTTGAGGGTATTTTTGTAATTTACGGATATGGATTGAATATTTTTTTTTTATAAAAAATGTGGTTATTAGTAATTAAACTTTTGTATGTGATTAAAAAAGAATTTCCTATATTATATATGGTCATTTTTAACAATTCTCACTTATATTATTTGTATATTAATAATTATAAGTTAGGGAGTTAAAATAAAGATCGAAACAAGTATATAGGCATTAAAAACTTCCAAATGAAAATTACAATGACATAAACATATAAAAATATGGTAAGCGAGATTTACGTTTATATTAGTGCATGATTTAGCAGAGCAAAATTATGTGAGAAAAATTAATCTAAAATTAAAGTGAAAAAACTAAAATAAAAGATTATAACAAATTTATGCACTTATAACGTATTTTTTTTTTAAATAAAAGTAATTTAAAAAAAAAAAACAGAGTTAAAAATAATATTTGTTAAAATTTAGTTGAAAAATAAAATTATTATAAAAATAATTTATTGAATTACTTGAAAAGAAATATAATTTTTTTCAAAGATAGAGATAGAAAGTGTGACGGGAGTAAAAGAATTTAGAGATAAAATATGAATGAAATATTCCGTTTTGGAAATCTAATTTTAATCCATATTTATATGTGTGCGGATAGTGACACCTATAAATATGATAAGCACGCCCATATTTATAAGTACATCCATATTTAAAATTTAAAACTAAATCGTTACTATGAACACTCATCTTAATGACAATAGTACTCTTATTTTAATGAATGTATTCATTTTAATTCAATTTATTTATAAACTCTCTTAAGTTATTAACACACCCAATTTCACAAATGATAAATTCTTAAGTTCTCTATGCTCGAAAACACAGTACAGTTGTAGTAAATTCTTTGCCACCAACAATTGCATTAGATATCTTCTCAACATTTACAAATCTCAAGCATCATCTATGTTGATAATAATCAAGTTGATGGTATCTATTATAACAGATTTCATATCCTGATACCACTGTTGATCTCTTAGATACACAACAATATGTATTGTTATCTTAAAAAAAAAAAAAATACTTTTCACATTTTGTTTATCAATAAAGTTCATAAAAAAAAAAAAAAAATGAAAATTCTTTTTTCATTACTTAGTGCCAGTCCTAACATTTCTAAGGCCCCCGGACAAAATCTAAAAAATAGGCTCTCAACTTTGTATCTCTATTAATTTCTATTGAACAAATTATTTAAATTAATATCTCAAAATTTTATTTTTCCCTCAACTTTGTTCCTCTCAATCTCTCACTATTAAAAAAAACAATAAAAATTTTCAAAAAAAAAAAAAAAAAAAAATTAGATGGATTCATTACAAACTTAACAATATTTTCCTTCTTGGATACTAATTTCATATTCAAGTTAGTTGATAAAAAATAAAACACATATAAGAGTACATGGAATTTTAAAATTAAATCATTAAAAGAAAAAACTCTTGAATTACAAAGATAGACAGCTGTTGACGGTTGACAAAGAAGGGATGAGGGCAGGGGCACTGGTTGGTGAAGAAGAATGGGAGGCAAATTGTTAATGAGTTAGAAGATATTGAGCATTTAGATGAGAGGGAGAGGGGGGAACTTTCAAGAAAAAAAAAATTGAAAGAGAAGAGGCAGTAAGGGTTACGGCTAGCTTTTAAAATTAGGTGAATGAGCGCTAGGGTTTTTAGTTTCTTTGGAAACAACTTCTAGTATATATTATATGTAAACAATTATATAGTAATATGATGTAACCATTTAGGGCTTAAAATAACTTAAAATTAAGAAGATATTAAAACCCTAAAAGATTAGGTTTTGTCGAAAGATATGAATAAAACAAATTGAATATTGGGCCGGTGTTATTTTTTTTATAGGTAATGTTTGAGTTGTTTTATTTAAAACAATAATGGGGCCTTAGTTATTTTTTGGGCTTTATTTATTATTTATTTTTTAATTTTAACAATTTTAACACATAATAACTAAACCCACATATTTGGAGCCCCTTGTCATGATGGGCTCAAGGCAGGCACCCCCTTGCCCCATCCCAGGGCCGCCCCTATTATTACTTTGTTAGATGATAATAAGAGATTTTGATACTTGAAATAAAATTAGTGTTTAATTAGGGTTTTGTTTTTTGTTTTTTGTTTTTTTTTTTTTTTGGTTTTGTTTTTGTTTTTTGTTTTTAATAAAGAGATATGTGTTTAATTAGTGAGTGTACATAGTATTTGTTTTATTTTTTTTATTAAACTAATTTGTCTTTATTGATAAGTTTCCATTGTGATATTTTTTATAATAAATTTTTTTATTAAAATATGAGTGTGCTTATCATATTATGAGCGTCAGTATCGGCACTCTACTTTTAAGCCATTTTTGTTATTTGGGATGTGATGAGATAAGACTAGAAAGAGCCATACTCTCAAGTTTATTGCTTGTATGCAATTTTTTTTAATCTCATGTAAGTTTTTTTTTTATTTTTTATTTTTAGCTCACATAGTACTACCAGACCTTTTTTTTTTTTTTTTTTCTATCTCTTTCCTCTTTTTAATTTATTATTTTTATTAAAATATAAATATCTTTTAATAATTAATAAAATATTTTATTTAAAAAATAATAATTATCAATATTATTCAAGAAAAATAAATAATTTTATTTTGTTTTAAATTTGTTTTAAATTTGTTTTAAATATTTAAATTATTTTCAAATAAATAATTTAAATTATTTTCAAATAAATGATTTAAATTATTTTCAAATAAATAATTTAAATTTTTTTCAAATAAATTTAATTGAAATAATTATCATAACTAGTCCAATTCTATACAACCGTTTTAACTAGGAGACAAGGGCGAAGCTAGGATGTTATGGTATGGTGGGCTACTCATTTAAAAAAAAAAAAACAAACATTGACTATAGGAGAAAATTACATTAATTGAAAATTAAATATACACTTAGATAAGATGAGACATAATGGACCTTACTCTCAAAATTCATATTTTAAACAAAATACATAAACTTTTTAAAAGATAACAACTAAATAAAAAACAAACATGTAATTCAAATATAGTAACGGACTATCTCAATTTTTTCTTACGAGGTTTCATAGCATCAAACTCATCTATTATATATAGAATCTAGGTCAATGGTATCTGTAATCTCTTTTTCCATATAAACAATCTTGTAATTTACAAAATTTGTTGAGAGAGGTGAAATTTTGTCTGATTGGAACGTGTTAGCTTTTAGAAGTTGTATTTTGTATGTGTCTGATACTTTGATGTATTTTACTTTTTTTGTGTGTTTAGTTATGTTAGTTTGATAAATAGAATTGTAAAGGTAGGGTAATTTCATAAGAATCTAAAAGAATAGCAGTAAATATAATTTTTACACTCTAATATAAGTGAAGTAAATGAAATTATATCTGTAAAAAATTTTCAAAAAAGTTAGCCTGACTACAGCCTAGAGTACTTATCAAATGTCTTCGCCACTGCTAGGAAAGGTAGGCTATTTAGTCCCAAGTTCTTTAAAAAATTCTTGTTTTTGTTTTTTGTTTTTTTTAAATATAAAATTTTATATTTATTTAATAAATTTTTTTTATTATATTTAAATTAATTTTTATCGAATCACGTACCAAACCAAACAATACATAAGTTTTTTTTAAAAAATTAGTATTTTTTTTCCTTGTTAAATAAAGTAGTTTATTATAATTTTACAAATAACCGAATACGCGCCACTTGATAAGAAGACGCAGTGCAATTTCCGAGTAAAAGTTAAAATTACTCTACTTTTCTATCTTTCTATATCATTGCCCTTAATCTATTCGTGTTTTCCACGTAGGACATGAAATAGAATATTCGCTCAAATATGCTCCATTAGTTGTACTTTTTTTAACTTTTTTTGTTTTTCCTCCAATTGTGATTTGGGGTATTTCTGTAAATTCATAAACATACAGACCCCTTGAGTTTTAAAAAGAAGGGCATAGAAATCGCTAAAACACACGCTTAAGGGCTAAGTTTTCGATCCTAACAACCCTCTAATACCAAAAACTGACTTAGTTTTTATGTCGGATTTTTGAATTTTTTTTAATCTAATATAAAAGCTACCCTCGAAATAACCAACCAATCAATGAAAGTTTTTGAATATCTGATATGAATCATATGTGATCTGACGAGAAAACATAAAACCCTATAATCTCAGTAGACAACGTTCCTTTTCTCTTTTTCCATTTTTATTTTTTATTTATTTTATTTTATTTTATTTTCCCTCTAAAAACACAAACCCAGAATCATTACACCAAAATCGCATCTGAAAAACCCACTCTCTCATCTACACTTTAAAATCAACGTCGTACGATCTTTAACTCTTTATCCTCATCCAGATCTGAATCCACGCGCCGCCACCACCACCTCCACCTCCACCTGCGACATGGTTGTTAACGGAAGGCCTTTGAAGCGAATGAAGAGAAGAGTAACCGCCGATCTTTACGACTTCCTCACCTTTCCTGCCGTTGAAGGATCTGGTGCGATGGAGCCGTTCAGGGTAAACGTCAGGACCTTCCTGTCGCAACACGCGATGCCGCCGCCGCCGACGTCCCTCTTCCCTCACCTTCTGACGTGGCAGATCCTTTTCCGTGTCGGTGATGTGATGATGGACGGTCCGGATTCCATGGCTCCGATGACGGTGTGTTTGGACGTAGTCGAGGAAGACGTGGCCAGATCCAGATCCGTATACTGCGACCAGTGCCGAGTTGTTGGTGAGTTGACTCGCTCCGAGTCATTGTCATGTTGACCGATTTTCTCTCTCTCCCTCTGATTTTTTTTTTCCTTAAGCACGCTTTTCTAGGACGCTCTTTTGCTTCTATTTTTTTTTTTTTCGTTTGCCGGTTACCGGTTGCTAGGCGGGAAATCGGAGAATCTTTTATTTTTGGAAAGTATCGCGATAATTAAGCTATAATTTCGTGATATGATAAATATTTAAAATGAAGCTTAATTGTTAAGACTTAAGATACACAGCTAAAACGAAATGAAGATAAGTCAAAAAGTCTTTTGGACGCTTTAGCTTATGATGAGATGGTGGGAGTTTCTCGTGCTATTGGATAGAGACATATTTGAGTGTTGAGCGTGGTCGAAGTGGGGCCCAATATTGGACATTGATATTTTAAGTTTTGTTTTGGATGATACGTGGCAGCTTTGTAGGGTCAGTGCTATGATAATGATGGGACACATCCATGCCTCTACAAATGCGTGACAGCTAATATTTGTCTGTCCCTACAGTCAACTAGTTTTCCCAAAATACCCTCAACTCTATATTGTTAGCATTTTATTAGATGGGCCTATCTGTAAATTGGAGTGCCACCGTGGTCGTTTTCACTGGGGATGGCAATTTTTTTATGTCATACGTTACTTGTACACGTCATCAAACAGTTTATCCTTATCATCCATTTATTATTTTTTAAGTTGATTATTGGATCTCTGTTGGAAGTATTTTTTTTTTCCCAACTCGCCGGAACATGTGTATCCTCACAGCGAATTATGTTCACCTATCCTTTCAAATGATTGTGACGCATCAGAATTTTATTCACATAAATTATGCTACTTAATCTGTTTTGGTAATTAATGGTTGATCTGTTTGTATCATATTAGCAATTAATTAATCAACTTATAGTTTTGATTGAATAATAAATTAAGATTACGACGGGACAATTGGACTCCCGTGACAAAGGTGTTATGTTTAGCATTACTTGTAAACTAAACTAATGATAACTGAACTTTTTTGATTCCTTAGAATATGGAAGGCATTAACATTAGAAATTTGCAATTCGATTTATAGGGTTGGCAATTTCTGCCTTTCATTTTTGTGAATTTAATGTAATGCAAGCACCAATAAGTTGGTAAATAGGATTCTTATTCTGTGTTCTTTTTTTTTTTTTTTCTATTTGTTAAGGTTGGAGTGGCAATCCAGTATGCAGTAAACGTTACCACTTCATTGTTAAGGCTGGTGGTAATTCTATTGGCGGGTATAACAAACCATGCACCTGTTGTGGAGATATCCTGCATATGTCCGAATCCAGGTCTGTGATTTCATTGGTTGATCTGTTTGTTGAATTATCTTATGTTATGAGACCCGTGTTTGTCTGTGTAGTTGAACTTTTGCGATATCATGTGTAAAATCTTTTCAAGTTTAGTTAACATTAATTAAATGCTACATATTTCTTCAGCAGTGTGGGCGATAATTGAATTGATATACTTGATATGTATGTTGTGTATTTATATATTTTGTATTCTATTATAGGTTCCTTTAAGAAATTGTATTGAATTGGAAGGTGTACAATGCAAAGGAATATTGCTTAGGCGGTGATAGTAATTGTTGATGAGTATAAATCTGGTTATTGTTTTGAAATTTTCGTTTTTACTTGTGAGTATATGCTTTTTTTCTTAACTACGTTTTAGAATTCACTGTTAGTCTGTTACTGAAGAATGGCATGGTACTATCTTAAGTTTTCTATAACAGTTACTTGAACGTGAAAGTTCCTTATCATATTATCTATGGATTTGGATCCTCTTCCTATCTCATCTTTTTCCTGACCTTTTTAAAGTATGTGATTGACCGTTGATAAAGTGGTTGTGGAAATCAATCACAATCTTAACCACATTTATTGCAATGTTTATTTGTTATAAGATTAGGTGAGGTTAGGAAAACAATGAGGTAAGGAAAGGATCCAAATCCATTAATTATACTATATATGTTAGAGCACTGACCTGCGAAGCTGCGCTTGGAACTAATCATTTTTATTTTACTATATTGTTAAGAATTACAAAAGCTTTTTATCTTTTTGCAATCTTTAGAGGGGCACTATTTTGATTCTCTTGTTAAATATAGTTTTAACTTGTGTGAGGCATGTATATCTCCATCGGCTGCTATCTTAGGGAGATCAGTAAAATTGGGATGCTTCAGGTTCTTTGGTGGAAGAAAACCTATGGTTGAGTTTATTTTTTGGAAACACTGATTAATTCTGTATACTTTTACTGAACCGGATTAATGTGAAAGAGGAATATATAATTAATTGTTACTTCTTCACCACTTTTAACCAATTTGGACATGCTGAACTAATGGTACTTGTATTCCTTTATGTCAGATGCAAGTCGTGCAACCATGTGACAACAACAGATGATGTTGAAGATTGGGTGTACCATCAGTTAGAGGACACTACTCACCTCTTACATGGTGTTGTTCATGCAAATGGTTATGGCCACCTTCTCAGGGTCAATGGGAGAGAAGGGGGATCTAGGATCCTTTCAGGTTGTCATATCATGGACTTCTGGGATCGGTTATGTAGAACACTTGGAGTCAGGTTAGTTTCTTGTCAAGTTAAGTTAGTGGCTGTTAGGAGAACTTGTAGTTGATTCAAAGTCTTAGTCTTTGGTATTTGATCAAATGATAGCAATGAGTTGAATCGACTGAATTATTTTATTTTATTCTTTGAAAACATGAACAGAAAAGTTAGTGTGATGGATGTGTCAAAAAAGTATGGGTTGGAGTATCGGCTACTTCATGCCATAACGAAGGGCCATCCATGGTATGGTGACTGGGGTTATGAATTTGGTGCCGGTAGTTTTTCTCTCAATCTTGATGCATATAAAGCTGCTGTTGAAACCCTCTCTAGCATACCGTTGTCTATCTTTGTTTCTCAAGGGCGGAAACCCCGGACTCATCTGCAAGATAGAATCTCATTCCACCAGTCATTATCTGAGTGTGAGCTCGTAAATATTAGAGATCTCTTTTGTTTCTTGATGAGGCTGATTCACGATAACCACAAGTCTTCCTCAAGCTTAAGGGTTGTTGGTGCCACCTGCAAGAACCCTGTCCCTGGTGCACCTGGGGTATTGTGCTCTTGGACTAAGGGTGAAATTGAACGTGTGGAAGAAGCCATGTTTAGAGTCCTACGGGCAGTGTCTGGATCCAATTGGGTAAGTTGGCGGACGCTTAAGGGTGCAGTATATAAAGTGGCTCCTGCAGAGCTCCTTGATTATTGTCTCAAAGACCTTGGGGGGAAATTAGCAGCTGATGGGATGGTTGTTGGTGCCCGGAGCAATCCTGATTCAGGCGCATTTGAGTACAGGTGAGCACATACGTTCTATCTGATTCATTTGTCCCCTTTTTTAATTCTTTAGGATTTGTGTATATTCAATTTTTGGTAAAAGATGGTTTAATTTGTGGTTTTATCTATTCCAGACTTGAGCCTGGAAATGTCTCCAATGAAATCGCCTCTTGCAACGATCCTCCTGTCATTAAATGTCCGTCTGAAGATATTCTCATGCAAGACCTAAAATTGTTTTTTGAATCGTTGCTTCACCCACAAACCATGTTGAGCTATGGAACTGAGGCAACACGGGAACTTGCAATTAGCTCAGCTGAGAAGCTCCTTGACTGCAAGCAGTTCATGAAATATTACAAGCCTGATAAGGCATCATCGATTAAAAACCCGTCTTTGATATGCCTCTCATGTGAGGTAGAAGTCATTGAGCAATCCGAAGAAGATGCAACGGACCCACCTCCAGAGTTGATTGTCTTACCTGCAAATGCTACTGTTTTTGACCTCAAGGCTGAAGTGTCAAAGGCTTTTCAAGAAGTATATTTGGTATTTAGGAAATTTCAGGCTGAAGAGCTACTTGGCTATAGTGGTGTAGATGATTCCACCCAGGTCAAGCTCTTATTAGGGTCAACAGAAATCGTTCGAATTCGAGGGAGATGCCTGGTGAAAAACGGGCTTGGTAAATACAGAATGGAGAGAGGGTTAGAAAGATGGACAGTGGATTGCAGTTGTGGAGCCAAGGATGACGACGGGGAGAGAATGTTGGCTTGTGATGTATGTGGGGTGTGGCAGCACACTAGATGTTCGGGCATCAATGATTCGGATGCAGTGCCTGCGAGGTTTGTTTGCTATAGATGCAGAGGCTCCAGCAAAATAGCCAAAACCAGTGAGCAGTGCAAATTAGATGAGAAGACTTGTGTTGATAATGACGGCAAATTAGGGATGAGGAGCTTGACAACTCATTTTGATGTTCGCTAAGATTTGAATTGTCTTGTCTATGTAAATGTGTTTTTTGGGCCTGAAATGAAAATGTGTAAATATGAAACAGGCCTAGAAATCAAATCTGCATCAGGGCAGTTGTTCACTTGTTCTCTTTCAATTCGCTCAAAAAAAAAATAAAAAAATAAAAAAAAAAATAAAAAAAATCGTATATATGGTTTTTTTGGGTCCTTTTGTATATAAATCTTAACATTTAACCGAAGAAATTGCGAAAACAATGAGACAAAAATGTACATTAAAGAAATTAGGGGTTTATTTTATTTTATTTTATTTATATATATATAAAGTACTATACTATTATATAAATTGAGGGGTTTTTCTGGAGAGGTAGAGGAACCAAACTTATAACCTTATACTGCAGTTATAAAGGGATTTTACTACCGGATTAGTCTCATCTCCTCAGGAAAGAAATTAATTATTTGGTAATTTGGGTTATATATACATTTCTTTTCTCCTCAGTGCATTTAGATATGACTCTATCACCGTGTTGCATGTGGTATGGAGAAATTTGGACAAGTGTGTAAATCTAATGGTCCACATCCAGCGCACTGATGGAAATATATCATGACGCAATGATTTGAAAATTTTCCTATATATGAAATTGTAAGAAATGATCAAAAAGTTTATTGGTTTATTGTTTATTTTTTATTTTTTATTATACTTATCATCTTTAGCATTGAACATACAAGATTGCCCTCTATTTTGTTTGTATTTCATCCACTCAAAAATTTGTCTTTACTTCACTCATCCAAAAATTTGGAAATCAACTGGTATGTAACTTGAAAATCATTGACATGTCACTTGAAAGTCAATTGACATGTAATTTAAAACTTAACTGACATTTAATTTGAAAAATTAATTCGTATGTAACTTGTAATCAAATAGCATGTAACCAAGTTATATGTTAGGTGAAGTAAAATTTATGGGTAATTTTATCCAAAAGTGGTCAAAAGTAATGAAAATAATAAAATATAAATGTTGGATAAAACAATAAACCAATAAATATGTTGGCTCTTTATGAATTCACCCACATTCACACACACACACACACATATATATATATATATATATAATTATAGTCTTTCTATTATCAGTTTGAACTGATATAAAATATATTGATTCTTTACATATGGGTCATTGGATTTAAAAGATGCTTTGACAAGTGAATGTAGCCAAGTTAAAACATTTAAATCTAATGACCCACATGTAAAAAACTGATATATTTTATATCAGTTCGAAATGACAATGAAAAAACCTGATATATATATATATATATTTAAGTATTACAAGAACTATTACAATATGGCTGTTGGGATCTGTCGAGATCAAACAATATATGTGCGGTCCGGATATCTACTTCCATAATCAGAGGTAACTACTCTACAAATCAGGGAGAAAACTCCCCACACATAACCCCACAAACCCGCCACTTGTAAAATGTGCATTGTGAGATTTGAACCCAGGGTGAAGGTGTTTGTAAGTTAGTGTGGGCTCCAACCCAGGTTAGCTTAAAAAAAAATAAAAAATTAAAGTGTTTGTTTTTGTTTTTGTTTAAAAAGTAAAAATATAAATGAATGACAATTATAAAATGAATAATGCTAGGTTGCCCAAAAAATTTGTCTAAATGATATGGTATGTCAGTTGTCAAGATCTTATAAATAATAAGATTATGTGATAGGTGATAGGCAATAGGATATTAACAACTTATTTTTTTATTTTTTTATTTTTTGATAAACGAAAGACCCAGAAAAAACTACAGACAAGGAAAAATCCTACATAGGCAGGTATCTTGCCATAACTGTTCCTCCTAAGAGGACAGAGCCAAGTCTGTAAGGTTATGGCCCACCACATTGCTCTCACGAGAAATGTGTTGACATTTGATAACCTAAACCTCTTGAAATAGGCCCGTAATATCCATCACCACCCAACTTGCTAAACCTGAAAATTGTTAGTTACCTGAAAAACACAAATCCACATTGGAAGCATCAACTTCTGTCACAATACCCTTTATACCCAACCTTTTAGCAAGTAGCACCCCTTCCTTTAACGTTATAAAATCCCCGACCTCAACCTTAAAAAACCCCACCAACGGTTTGGACAAAGCAGCCACCACCAAGCTCTTACAATCTCTAATCACATCACCCACTCCCACAAGACCTCTACCATTCCTCACAGCGACATCAGTATTCAGCTTTAGGAAACCTTCAGGTGGAGGAAGCCAAACAGAGGAAATTTTTGAAACTTTTGTACCTTTGGTTTTAAAGGTATTCCACCGGTAAATCATATAACCAACCAAATACACTGTTAGGATCTCTCTCACTCCTTCCATGGCCATAGTATTACGGTTGAGCCAAATATTCTATAAAATCATATAAACAAAAGTAAAATCCTCTTTACTCACCATCGAAAAAATTCCTCTCAAAATCTCATAGCAAGACAGCCCCTGAAACCTTTCAATCACCTCCAAAAAAAACTGTACTAGTCCACACCTCTCTGGCTTTCTCACACCACCAAAGAGCATGCTCAGAAGACTCAATTTCTGACCCACACCTAATGCAACCAACATCTTTCACCACCTGCCGTTTAGCCAAATTCACTAAAGAGGGGAGAGCATTCCAACAAACTCTCCAGGAGAAAATTCTCACCTTTGATGGGATATTCATAGTCCACAAAGTTAGCCATCATTTCTGATCGATATTTGCCGTAGAACAAGCCTCTTGCACTTTCTCACCAATAGCCAATCTACAACCACTCTTAACTTCATACTCCCCTTTCTTATTATATTACCACATCCTTGAATCCTCCTCTCCTTTCCATCCCAGTGGGATAGAAATAATAGCCCCCATATCCATCTGTATAAAAAAACTGATTTATCTTCACCATATCCCACTCCCTCTTATTATCCATCAAAAGGTCCGCCACTTTGATCCCACCGTTACAACTATGGGAAGTTGGCTTAAAAAGAGTAGGTCTAGGAATCCATGGATCTTTGAAGGCCCTAATCCTCTCTCAATTCCCTACCTTCCATAATATCCCTTTTGAAAGCAAATCCCTCACCCAAAGCAAACTCCTACAAAGATGAGAGGTTCCTAGCTTATATTTGATATCTAGCAAATCATCCTTTTTGAAGTATTTAGCCTTTCACAACTTAAAAGCTAAAGTATAGGTATTCACAAGCAACCTCCACACCAATTTTGTTAGAATAGCCTGGTTGAAATATTCTTTAACCTCATCCCTCCTATGGCCTTTGGCTGACACATTTATCCTAACTAACCCAGCTAATTTTCCTTTTATCCCCATTAGATCCCCACCAAAACCGAGACATAAAAGACCCTAACTCCTTACATAGTCCTAGAGGAAGCTTAAAAATACTCATGGTGTAAGTAGGTACAGCCTGAGCAACTGCCTTGATAAGAACTTCCTTCCCACCTATAGAGAAAAGACCCCCCTTCCAGCATATGACTTTTTTCCACACTTTTTTGACAATCTCATTAAAAGTCCTCATTTTATTTCTACACACCAAAGTTGGAAGCCCTAAGTACTTGTCATGTGTTTGTGCATCCCTTATCTCAAAGAGAGTTTGACTTTCAGATTTGACATTGTCGTTCATATTTAGACTAAAGGTGAGACTAGATTTCTGAAGATTTACTTGTTAACTTGACCATTGGCCATAAACCTTTAACAAATTCCTAATCACCCCACATCTCTCCACTGAAGCTTTACAGAACAGAATACTGTCATCAGAAAAAAAAAAAAACAAATGACTAACCAAAGGACTGCCTCTACAAGCTCTAACACCCAAACACTTCCCATTCTTTTCTGCCTTCTTAATGAGGCGAGAAAGAGCCTCAACACAAAGAAGGAACATGTGTGGGGATAGTAGACACCCTTGGCGAAACCCTCAAGAGGGTAGAATTTGATCCTGAACCTTCCCATGATTCACAAAACTCGTACTAGAGGTAGAGATATAGTCCAAAATCAACCCCACCCACCTTTGAAGAAACCCCATCTTCTCCATCACTTTCACCAAAAAACTCCACTCCACCATATCGTAAGCCTTACTCATGTCTAGTTTCAAGGCCATCCACTTTTTGTTACCTTTTTTTTTTCTTTTACAAATCGAATGCAACACTTCAAAAGAGCTTAACACATAATCGAAGATTTACCTACCTGGAACGAAAGCTGACTGACTACACGAGATCACCCATGATAGAATTTTCTTCATCCTATTAGCAAGTGTTTTAGTCACCACTTTATACACCACGCTGCACAAGATCATAGACCTAAAATCTTTTGGTGTTTCCGGGTTCTTTACCTTCAGTATAAGCACAAAATTAGTACCATTGAACCCTCTAATTGACATTCCCTCATTCAAAACTCTAAGACAAACATTTGACACATCATTCTTCACCGCTTTCCAGAATTTTTGAAAGAAAACTGCATGGAAACCATCCGGCACCTATCCCAAATACAGTCTCTCTCACCTTTTCTGCTAGAAAAGAACTCTCCAAAATTTCATGCATATTATCATCTAATTTTTCATCTATTACCCCTGCAGCTTTACTAAAGTCCTCATTCGAAGGCCTAGAAGAAGAGAATAAATCATTAAAATACTTGTAGACAATAGTGGTGATCTTCCTCACTATAAATTAATGTGAGCCGAGGTCGGTTCGAACCCGAACAAGTCTGGCTCGAAAAGTTGATTATTATTATATGTATATTTAGTTTAATAAAAAATATTTAAAGCCAAATAATGGAAAGAAATAAAAAACATAATAAAGTTTTTAAGTTAATAGGTCTTATTCATGCATTTGCGTTGACATATAATGATTTCTGAATATGTAATATATAAATAAATTTGAACATAACGACCAGTTGATGACTACAGTTTGGTGATAAATGTTGCTTATAAAAGTAGGAGGTTAGTGGTTTGAATCATGTGTTTTACACCGAAATTTTTAATTTTATAAAAAGCCTAAATTGTATGTAACATATAATAAAATTTAACATGTGTTACTAGTTGACTAGTATAGCTTGTTGGTAGTTGTTGTTTGGATTGACTAATCAGGTTAGTGTTTCAAATACTTCTATGAGCATTTAAAATTTTTAATTTCCAAAGAAGCCCAAACTTGAATAGGCCTGTTTGGGTCTAAATCCAATCCGGCCCAGCTCTTAAGATATTGGGCTTGAGGGCTGATCTTAGCTGCTGGTGAGAAATCTTAGATCCGACTCGGTCCGATCCGAACAGTAACAAACCTAAATCAGAGTCCGATCTGTATAGTAAATGAGCTTGAAAATTTCAGGCCGAGCTAGCCCGCCTTGACCCTTTTGACACCTATACTCCCACTCATTATTCCACAGCAACATCAAACCCCCGCTTTCCCCCATTACCTTCCACATGAACTCCTCCACTAAAACCTAAAAGATCCCTCATCATATTCCCTTGACCACCATGCAATTTGGTTTTCGAGAGAAAAACTAAATCTGGAGAAAACCTTGTTAGAACCCTTTTTAGTGTCGTGAACACATGGGGGTTCCCCAGTCCTGGATGTTTCAACATAAGATTTTCATTGCTTCTGGCGAGTCTGGTTTCCAGGCTCCGCCGATCTAAAAATAGAATCCATCACACCACTTCCATTCTTCTTTTCTTATCCATATAGTTTTCTTTTGTCAAATTTTCATTCTCATTCATTTTCTTTCCCACAATTGCATCAACCTTATAAGTAAGAATTTGAGAGGTCCTACCTAGAGATAGTGTGCATTGAAGCGGCACACTCCCCTCCCTATTTCCTTTCTTTTTTGCTACATGAGCCTTCAACATCTTCTGGATTGGACTAGCTATCTTTCCCACCACATTATTTGTTAAGCCCTTCCTTGCATCCATCCTCCATTTCTTAGCACTCCCCCCAATGGACTCAAACATGCCTGAGTAGCCTTGCTCAACTTAGTATTTTTTTCAAATCCCATCCTTTGTCATCTTATTTACCCTCTCCATATCAATCCCCAACTCCTCTGTAACCCTCATATTCAGTCACGCTGACAACATCTACCACCTCAGCAGTTGGAACATTGCTTGACAGAATCTGAACCTCATTCCCTATGAGTTCGGTGACCAACCCCCTCTTCTTCTAAATTATTTTTATCTATAACAACCTTCACAACCTCATCTCCTTTGATATGTTCCTTCCCTAATTATCTACCATTTGTCTCTACAAATTTCCTACCACTTCTTTCTCCTCCAAGTCATTCCTAGAGTTCTTCTCCGTACCGATCACAAAGCTTTTCACATATTCTTTAGCCTTTTGGTTCTCTTGGTACCCCCCTTTCTGAAATCTATTTTTCCATCTCTCCGGTGGTGCTCCTCTTAACCATAATCCAAATTTAGCCTCTGAATCATTCATAGCTTCTTTCCTCTCTCCTTCATTGTAACATTCTCACAGAGAATGACAAATCTCACCACAAGCAAAACATAACTCAAAAAAACGTTCATACATAACCAGAACCCAAATCATCTCTTCAAGCTCTTTCAATCTCACATTCAAACCACTGATAAGAGGTTTTGTAATATCTATACTCACCTAAACCCTCAAAACGCTTCCCATATAATCCTAAGGCTCTAAAGGGATCTCCATTGCTGATCCTACCATCTTAGCTAACAATTTCGCAATACTTCGATTCATACACAAAATCGGCATATTATGTAACTGGATCCAGAACTCAACCCTAGTAAATTCCATTCTATAAATATCTCATGAACCTTGAGATTTTTCCAACACAATTAAATTTCCATCAAAGTTCTAGAGCCCCGCGCCCAAACCATGGCTATGTTTTCCCAATTTTTGAAATGGAACACAAACATGTTTTGACTTATTGATTCAATTTCTACAATTCCAATAGAACTCCATAGCTACTTAATAACACTCATAAATACTTCTTTATTGATTCATTTTCTACCCAATACCTTCCCCATTAAGCAATGATTCACATCATGTTTCCTATACTGATGATCTTCTCCATCAATATCTACTACTGGTACTGCCTCCTTCAACGATAACCTCTTACACAAACTAGCAATTTTGTCTAACACCATGTAAAGCCAAGAACAAAACAAAAACGCCACCACAAACAAATTATACACAAAGGCCCCAACCACAAGAACACCTAGATTTTAACACCTTTCTCCAAAACTAGCACAAGAAAAGAAAGAGAAAAAGAAAAGCAAAAAAAAAAAAAAACTAAGAAAATAGTA
Organism: Acer negundo; assembly: GCA_035582765.1. Classification (NCBI taxonomy): domain Eukaryota; kingdom Viridiplantae; phylum Streptophyta; class Magnoliopsida; order Sapindales; family Sapindaceae; genus Acer; species Acer negundo. The sequence goes on from CM069240.1 coordinate 13,593,985, forward strand.
GAGTTGTAACTATTTCTTGAATCTACTCATGAAATATTAGAGATCTGCCTTAAGGAAATCTACCGTTTCCCATGTTCGCTCAACAAGAGAGGAAACACAAGATAAGGACAAAAGTTATTTTCTCTAAGGAGATCATGATCTTGACAACTTATATATCATATCATTTGGGTATGAATTTGGGCAAATTTTTTGGACATTCTAGCATTACTCTTACAAAATAAATATTTCTTGATAATTCATACAAATGGTTTAGTATAATTTAATTTAATTGAGATATTCTCAATAGAGTGATATGCTCAATATTTTATTAACACTGAAACACATTAAAGTTTTTATTTTCTCTCCATTCCTTGTTTTATTCCATAAATAAAATAAACTTGAACAAGTATGCATTTAGTTTATTTCACTTCCTATATATATATTGTTTTCTATTTCCTAGTTGAATCATTTTAAATGTTTTTAGGGGAAAAGATCATTATATATTCTTATTTATGTCCATACTTATTAATTAGGAAAATTTTATTGTAAGGTTTGCTTAAAAAAACTTTATGCTACTGCTCAATGTAGCCTGGGTAGGAAATTATGTTTATTTAACCTGATAATATTCTAGGTTCGAGTTGTCACACCAAAAAAAAAAAAAAAAATGTTAATTTAGCCGATCCAAACAATAAGCCAATCCAAACATTGTCCATGATGCATCGTTGTTCAATGGGAGTTTCCTCGTTCTTGAATTACAAGAATTTGGAGAATTAGTTAATATAGATTAGATCAAATTGTGGCATTAGCTCTACATAATTAATTAGTTTTCATGTAATAGAGATCACAAAAGCACGATCGAATATGTTTGTCGAATAACGAATACCTCACACACATACAAATATATATATATATATAGTCTTTCTACTGTCAGTTCGTTTTAATATAAAATATATTATAGTCTTTTTACTGTCAGTTCGTCTTGATATAAAATATATCAGGACGAACAATGTGGACCATATATTATAGAGAAGTTTTAACAAGTGTAAATCTAATGGTCCACATTCTTCGTTCTAATATATTTTATATCAGGACGAACTGACAATAGAAAAATTATATATATATATATATATAGAAAAGGTGGCGGCTCTATGAAGTTTTGACTTTTGAGATAGTGGACCATCTTTCGGCAATCGGCATGCAAGCGTTGAATACATACATAAATGTTCAATGCAATGGTTGTCAAACTAAAAAACAAATACCATTTAAGTTTTGATCATAGAGAATGCACAGAGTAGTAGTGATAGAGATAGAAATATAGAATAGTTAAAATTAGCGTGTGGAAAGCACTTGTGAAATGAAAATGATGATGATATTGGCTCATGACCACAAAACACATGTACCCAAATAAACGTGTTCAAAGCACTCATATCATAATTCATAATTCATAATTCATTATTCATACACACAAAGCATCTTCGATCCCCACTTCCACATAAGACGACAATCATCAGAGTAGGTTTCTAATTAATGGAAACCAGCTGCATGCACTTTCACAATTCAATTTCCTTTCCCTTTTCATGCCACAGCATGCACACTATAAAATCATATAAATTACCATGGTTTTATAAAGTAATTAAGTGGTATCAATGCAAGGTCAAAATTAAAACTAAAAATAAATATATGTTTTTTTTTTTTTTTTTTTTCTTTCGCTCGAGTCAATGGATCGATCACTTCAACGTTAATTGGATAGGAGGTTTGAAAATTGACAACTTGTTTATTATTATTATTATTTTATGCTGTACGTCTCCTTCCCTCAATTGTGTCATGCATAATCCTTTATGCTATCAGATGTTTTTTGATACCCTCCATTATAACTATTTATTAGTCTTAATTAATTAATAGATGCGTAAGGTTCCGAATTAGTGAAATGTTGATCACTTCCTGAATCATTATTATTATTATTATTATTATTATTATTATTAGAAACAACTCTCTGAAAGAATTACGCAGTTATATATAAGCGAAATTTCAAAATTAGCTAGCCTTATTATACCGTAAGAAATTATAATAAATTTAATGTTTTTTTCAACACATTTCTCCTTTAGTAGACAAAAATATGCCAATGAATGAGTTGATCAAGTATGTAATATAACATTATAAATGAGTAATGCTAGATGTCACAAATTTTAATTTTTTTCCAAATTATGTCCGAAATGATGTGGCACGTGAAGTGTCAGCATCAAATCAGTTACCATATAATCTCAAGATTTATAAGATACTTACACCTCATATGCCACATCATTTGGGAAAGAAATTTGAGACGTCTAGCATTGATGGTGATGTGTAAATTAGAAAGAAATTAGAGAGAGAGTGATGGAAAGAAGTTAGAGAGAGATAACATTAATGGTGGGAATAGAGAGAGTTACTAAAGGAGAATCAGAAGAGAGGGGAAGTCACTATTTATTGTTTGTAGAAGAAATGGTATATTGTGAAGAACATAAATGGATTTCAATTTTCACCAATTTTACATGCCGGATGAAAATTTATACTCTAATTATAAATGGAATTTTACTTTCTAATAATTCTAGATTGAAATTTCACACACCAATATACATTTTTCGAGAATTGAAGCGAACGAATTTGTCGCTTTCTCTCTCTAACTTCTAAACTCTTCCCTCTACAAATATCAAATTAATTGTTGAAAAAAATCTCTAATGAAAAGTATGTTTTTGACGAATGTTATTAATGGCATGATCATTAAAATTTAGAAAATATCTAGTCAATATGGTTCTAAACTTTATTAAGCGAATATCTGTAACGGGATAATTTGTAACGCAACCTAAACAATGTGTGACTCAGTTGAGCTGACACAATCTAACATACGACATAACTTGGGAGTGTAAAGAGATATGGATTACGTGCAATGTGAACGAGAGTAAACCAACTTAATTGATTCGGATTCTAAAAAATATGTAAGTTATGAATTACAAGAAGAATGGAGATCCCCTACCCTTCTTATTTTTGCTCAACTTTCAAACATCTGTTGACATGTGGCAGACAAATAAAATAATGGTTGAAATTATTTCCTTTATTTATTTTTTCTCTTTCTCATGATTTCTTTTCCCTCCTCTAAATTTTCCTTTATTTTGTTCCCAATCTTTCTCCTAACAAACACGTCTGAGTAGATAATAACTTCTTTTTTTCTTAATCAAAAAATCTATATTAAAAAAAAAAAAAACCACAACTTTTTTTCTTAATCCAAAAATCCTCTTCTAAGAAAAACAAAAACAACAACCCAGACAATGAGTTTTTTTTTTTATTTTTTTTTTATTTTTTATTTTTTATTTTTATTTTTTATTATTTATTTATTTATTTATTTTTTTCAAATTGACAATAGTGGAGATAATAAATAAAATTTTTAAAAAAAATTATATCACCATCATCATCAACATATCAGCATCTTCATCATCAACAACCGGTGTTCACCATCCAAGAACCCAAAATACCAACAATATTTAAAAAATTAATTTTAATAAAAACTATCTTCATCTTCATTATAACCAAACCAGACCACCACCATCATAAAACCTAGAACCGTATCACACCACCGTCTACAACCACACCAAATTAAAAAAAAAAAAAAAAGGACTCAACCAAATCATTCTTCAAAATCCATTTCCTTTTCGAATCCTTGTCGGCAACGCCTCAACCACCAACACCAATCTCCTCTCAGATCTGGCCACAACCAAATCCAACCCGCACCACCAAATTAAATCAGACCTAGGTTTAAAGAGAGATGGATTCGTAAGAGAGGGTTGAGAGAGAGAGAGAGAGAGAGAGAGAGAGAGAGAGAGAGAATGTGTGAGCGGATTCAAGAAAGAGAGTGTGTTCTTGGTTTTTTTATTTATTTATTTTTTTGAATGAACATGACTTGGTGATGAATTCCACACGGTGTTCATAAATTTTTAATTTTAATTTTTTTTTGAAGCAATTTATTTTTCTTTTTGATTCTTCAATTATATTGTTACTGTATATTATATATATTTAGAGAGGGTTTTTGTTTTTGTTTTTATTTTTTTTTTAATTTGTTTAATTATGTTATTATTAAGTGAAATGTAGTTTTTGGTGGTGTAACGTTGATGATGATGATAGATGTAATTTTTGGTGGTGTAATGTTGATGATGATGGTGATGTACTTTTATTTTTTTATTTTTTTTATCCACTATTGTCAATTTGAGGAAAAAAAAAATTCATTATCTGGGTTGTTTTTGTTTTTCTTAGTACAAGTGTCAAGAGAAGATTTTTGGATTAAGAAAAAATAAAGTTGTTATTATCTGCTCAAACGTGTTTGTTAGGAGAAAGACCGGGAAAAAAAAAAAAGGAAAATTTAGAGGAGGGAAAAGAAATCAGGAGAGAGAAAAATAAATAAAAGAAATAATTTCAACCATTCTTTTACTTATCTGCCACATGTCAACAGATACTTGAAAGTTGAGCAAAAATAAGATGGGTAGGGGATTTCAATCCTTTATAAATCCAAATTATCAAGGAATTATGTTTAATTTGTTCTTATTTTCTTTTAAACTTAGGGATGACTTTGTGTTTTGAATGTGAAGAGCGGTCAATATCACATTAGCAATAATCACTACGCAGAAGCGTTGTCCAATAGCCACAAAACAAACAATAATCAATAATCAATATCTATGCAGAAAAATAAAATGGAAAAAGAAAATAAATCCAATCACATGCAAAACACAAGATTTACGTGGAAACCTAAGAACATGGAAAAACCACGGTCGTCAGGATGATAAGAGAAATAATCTAATATGTAGCAAATTTGTAAAACTAAACACTCAAGATTCTCTCTCTAAACCCTAAATCCAATTACAACCAATTACAATCAATGCTTACATCTTTGCTCTACACTCTGGCTCCAGACACACGAGGCTCTCACCCTACAAAATAACATAGAATTACTAAGACCCATAAGGAAACCCTTTTTTTCACGCACAAGACTTTTTGTTCCACGTAAAATCCCTTTCCTTTACGCACAAGACTTTTCTGTTTCACATGAAGACAAACTCTTTTCCTTTTTTGTTTTCTTTTCCGTTGAAGATTTCCCGTTTTCACGCATCACGTCAATACAGCCTCCCTCAAACAAGATCTCTGACTTCTAAATGTACATCTCCAGGAAGTTTCCGCATTGGTCGAATCCCTTTTGATAATCATGGGAATACAATCTATATCTAATACAATAGTGTGAAACAATTACGTGTCTTGCTTCATGCAATTTGGCATACATTATTTTAAGTTTATCTCATATTAAGAATTAGATTAGGTGGAGCAAATGACAGAACACAAACCCCACTATCTTCTGTCAACTTTTTTCATTTTCCCACTCAAACATTTTCTCTGTAAATTAACCTTCTTTCAATCATTCAATTCTATATATATACTTCACTAACCACTCTACTCATTACACACATTTTCAGGCTCAAATAACAAGTCTTCTATAGATCCTCCAATTAAGTTTGGCAAAAATGGTTAAGGCTAATTTAATTGGTGTGGTTTTACTAATGGAGGCGATTTTGAGATTTGGAGTAGATGGACTTAGCATGCAATATTATATAATGAGTTGCCCATTTGCTGATCTAATTATCAAAAATACAGTCAACAAAGCTCTACAAGATGATCCAACCTTAGCTGCTGCTCTTGTCAGAATGCATTTTCACGATTGCTTCATAGAGGTTCTTATAGCTCTCTCTCTGTCTCTCATATATATAGCTTAATTACTTTATAATTTATTTTGAAGTTACTAATAAAGTTTTGTGAATAAGTATATATAGGGATGTGATGGGTCGGTTTTGATAGATTCAACAAAGGACAACACAGCAGAAAAGGACTCCCCAGCCAATTTGAGCTTGCGAGGTTATGAAGTTATTGATGATGCAAAGGAGCAGCTTGAACAACAATGTCCAGGCGTTGTTTCCTGTGCTGATATTATTGCAATGGCTGCTAGAGATGCTGTTTTCTGGGTAAATATAATTAATTAATACTTCATTCATTCATTCATTCATTCATTATTTGGAGGAAATAGCATTTTTTAACAAAAAAAAAAACGGAGGGGGTTTCTATTTTTATTAGAATTAGTGTTTTCATTGTTTTTACAAAACTTTCCACTGAATAGACAAATTTACCCCTGCACCAGATTAAATACATGGGAATTAAATATATAGATTTAACACACTAGGAATTAAACATACAGATTAAATACGTTAGGAATTAAACTAGTTGTGTGTTTAATTGATGAAAATTGGTGTGTTAATTGAAGAAGACCGATGTGTTTAATTGAGAAATCATTAAGGGTATTTTTATCTCATTAGTGGAAAGTTTGGTAAAAATAATCAAAACACTAATGCTGGGTAAAAATAAAAACTCCACTAATTATATGATTAGTTTCAATTTAACCCTTAATTTTATCTAATTCTGAAACCATATAGTTGTTTTTCGATTTAGATTTAAATATGTCTACAATAATGGTAATTATATATGGTCACGATATTGAAAAAACAGACAGGGGGTCCATTTTATGAGATAGCAAAGGGAAGAAAAGATGGAAGGAGGTCTAAAATACAAGACACAATCAACTTGCCATTTCCCACCTTCAATGCCTCTGAGCTCATTAAGCAGTTTGGACAACATGGTTTAACTGCTCAAGATATGGTTGCTTTATCTGGTAACAATATTAATCATCTTCACATCTTATATATCACTCTTTTTGGCTACCTATTATTTCATTTTCAATTAATTATATATATTGAGTATCTCATAAGAGATATCTTATTTTAATTTCGGTAAGGACCACCGTGAAATCATATCGATTTGAATGATTTTTGATCTGAATTTTTTGTGGATGATAAGTTCATCGAAATCTACCTATGAATAAAATTTGATAAATTTTCAAATACTAGAACTATTTATCCTGATTATTTTAAATATGAAGGCATCAGGAAAATGGGTGAAATATAGGGAATTCAAGATAAATAGTTCTAGTACTTGAAAAATTTTAAAATTTTAAAATTTTATTCATAGGTAGATTTCGATAAAATTATTATCCACAAAAAAATTCATATCAAAATTCATTCAAATCATGGTGGTTCTTATTGAAATTAAAATAAGGAATCCCTAATGAGTGACTCACTGATATATATATATATATATATAGAGTAATGTTATACTTCCTAAATTTTTTTCCCAAATTTTTTCCTAAATGATATGGGCATGTGAGGTGTCAACATCATATCACTCAATATATAATCTCATGATTTATAAGATGTTGACATCTCACGTGCTCACATCATTTGAGAAAAAATTTGGAAAGCCCAGCATTACTCATATATATATATATATATATATTGTCTAACGTGGCATTATTGATATTGTGATAATAATAGTAATAATAAAAGCTTATTCAATTCGATATTGTGATAAAAGAAAAAAAAAAAAAAAAAACTTTTATTCAGTTTGATATTGTTCTAGTTTTTAGTGGCCGCACCCACTTGTATGGATGTTGCTTAATCTTTTTGTTGGATTTAATATTTTTCGGTGCAAGCACCAAATTACCAATTATATTTCTATCGTTTGCCTTTGAAGTAATCCCTACATCTACAATATTTAATAATTAAGTTTACAGATTTGGTTTAATTTAAATAATTTTGCTAACGTACAAATTTAGTATGACAATGACTACCTACCAAAGGTCCAGAAATTGCCGGTCAGTAACACAAATGTTTTTTTTTTAATCCAAAGTTGTTTACACCGATCAGTATTATTTTTTATATTCTAATTACTTTTTGTGAAAATTTTATTTTGTTTGAGACCAAAACCACTTTTTAGTTGCACACCACCTCTTAATGTGTCAGTGCACCTCCACTTCTACATAGTAGTGGAAATCTATTTGTGAGAAGAGTTTTTTCTTCCATGAGAATAGATTTCTGAACCGTATATATACTATTTGATCCCGATAGATCATGATAAATCCTTGACCCGATTGTTCAGTGTCGAGAGTTGTCATAATCTTTCTTCTAATACTTAAAAACAAAAAAATAAAAGACCACTCTGAATGTTTTACTTAAATTCAAACCAGAAGGTTGCATTTTTAATTGGTAAAAAATCAACATCTCTGAAACCCAATCTCCAAATTGTTTTAAAAAAAAAGCCATGATAAAGTTATTTTTTTTCCTGGTTTTTTTAATAAAAATAAAATAAAATAATATTCTAATCATTAAATTCGAATCAAGACTACCAAAAGTATTTGATATTGAATAAATTTTTTGTGGTTTGGTGGTACAGGGGCACATACACTAGGAGTTTCAAGATGCTCATCATTCAAAAGCCGATTGAGCAACGTTGACCCAACCCTTGATTCTGACTTCGCAAAGACATTATCTAAAACATGTAGTGCCGGTGACAATGCAGAGCAACCTTTTGATGCTTCCAGAAACACTTTCGATAATTTCTACTTCTATGCATTGCAGAGAAAATCCGGGGTTTTATTTTCCGACCAAACCTTATATACAAGTCCAAGAACTAGAAACCTTGTTAACGGCTATGCCATGAATCAGGCCATGTTTTTCTTAGATTTCCAACAGGCTATGGTGAAGATGAGCTTGCTTGATGTTAAGGAAGGGAATAAAGGAGAAGTCAGAGGAAATTGCAGGAAAATCAACTGAGTTACACAAATTTATGTTTGAGTGTTTATCTCTAATTGTGTGAATTTGTGATATCAATTGATCATGCTTTCTATTTTGAGTATTTAATTATTGGGTATGTAATATGTTACATGTAGATTATTAAAACTTTTTGTTACTTGTAAAATAAAATAATGACATGTAAATCTCTATTACATTTGAAATATTAAATAATTCCTATTTTACCCATAGGTCTAGCCAAAGGTATAATATTACATGAAGCTCTTCAATTTTGATTTTCTAAAATTCTTTATATTTAATTTCTAAGAAATTTAAATTATTACTTTTAAAAAAAGTTTTTATCACACCTTAATTCTTAATGTATTACCTTTCTAATAATTAAAACTATACTTAGTAATGAGTCGAATCGAATTGAATATATATCGAGTTGTAAATGAGTACTCAAATTTTACTCAATCCAAACCCATCCATTATCTTATTGGGTTCAAAAATGAAAATCCAAACACATTCCCTAATTTGATGAGTAATCCGAAACCAATCCCATTTAACATATTATTATTATTATTATTATTATTATTATTATAAGAGACATTTGTAAAAGTAGTCAAATTAAGAAATGAATTTTTGTTTTTAATCAAAAATATTTAAGTTATTGTTTTTAACCGGGTGTAAGTTGCAAAGTCTAAAATGCCCATTTTTAAAATTTAAAAAAAAAAATCAATTTTTTTTTTTTTGTAAAAGTAAATCTAAATTATTATTATTATTTTTTACAAACATAAACCTATCGTTTTAATATCATTATCGATAAAAAAAGAAAACAAGAAGCATCGTTTTCAATTGTAAGGAGAGAGACAGAGATGATCGGAGAAAAGGTGGGCAATCGTGCGACGGCGATGAGATAAGTGACAAAGAAACAAAAATTTTCTAGAAAAAACGGTTCTCTAATTTCTCTTGGATCCATTCTTTTGTATTGCTATCACATTATATACAATCTCAATTACAACTATGCAATCCCACTAATTGAGCAATTACATTACAATTGACAGCTGATGAGCTAATCCCATAAAATAATATGGTTGACTATAATAAATGGCTAAGATTATGACAGCAAATTAATTCTACAATTGTTATAATTATGCCAACTAATTATCCTTGACCACCACCCCCCCAAATTTATGCTAGTGATCAGCAATCATCAATTTGCCAACAAAGAATAGGTGACGTGTCCTTGTCAAAGGTTTTGTAAAAATGTCTGCTGTTTAAAGCTCAGTTGATACATGAGGTAGAGTAATAACCTGCTCAGCAAAAGCTTCTCGAATATAGTGACAATCTACCTCTATATGTTTAGTTTTCTCATGAAAAACAGGATTTGCAGTAATCTGTATAGCCCTTGTATTATCAACATGAAAAGGTGTTGGACTGGTTTGAGTAAAACCAAGTTTTGAGAGAGGCGACGAAGCTATACGATTTCAGAACAAGCAGAAGACATGACTCTGTAGTATGCTTCTGTAGAAGATTTGGAGACTCTTTCTTGTTTCTTGCATTTCCATGAGATAAGAGCATCATCGAGATACATACACCAACTTGTTGTAGATTTACGAGAATCCAAACATCCTGCCCAATCAGAGTCACTATAAGAGTGCAAAGTTAGAGATAAACCAAGTTTGCAAAACAACCCACGAGTAGAGGTTCTAAGCAAATAACGAATGATTCGCTTAACAGTTGCAAAATGTAAATGTCGAGGCTGCTGCATAAATTGGCTCATCAAATTAACAACATAAGAAATATCCGGTCGAGTAATCGTCAAATAAACCAAACTTCCAACCAATTTTCTATATGTTGTAGGACAAGATAACAATTATCCATCATCTTTGGAATATTTGACATTGATTTCCAAAGGAATATCAACAAGTGATGAATTTTCAAGGCTAGCTAAAAAAATCAAATCTTTAGTGTACTTATGTTGATTCACAAATATACCATTAGTTGAGCGGAGCACTTCAAGGCTAAGAATATATGTTAAATGTCCAAGGTCCTTCATGTGAAAAGAAGAATGCAACGAAGCTTAAAGTTTTTGAATTCCAACTTTGTCACTTCCAGTAATGATAATGTTATCTACATAGACTAGAAGAATGGAGATACATTTTTCAGATCGATGTAGAAACATAGAAGGATCATTGGTGCTTTGAATGAAGTCAAGTTGATAAAGAGTCTTGCCAAAATTTTCAAACCATGCCCACGGAGCTTGTTTCAGCCCATATAGAGAACGTTAAAGATGACAAACATGAGATAGAGAATAAGTTGTGATAAAATGTGGAAGTTTCATATATACCTCTTCTTCAAGATCACCATGTAAAAATGCGTTTGTCACGTCCATTTGGAATAGAGGCCATGATTGAGAGGCTATAATGGCAATCAATGTACGAACCGTAGTCATCTTGGCAATCGAGACAAATGTCTATTGATAATTGATTCCGTATTCTTGGCAATTTCCAAGAGCAACCAAACGAGCTTTGTATCGATCCAATGAGCCATCGGATTTAAGTTTAACAGAGCAAACCCATTTACACCATATTGGTTTGCATCCATCTGAACAAGGAACAACATCCAATGTGTGATTTTTTTCTAATGTTGCTAATTCTTCATTCATGGCATGTTGCCAATGTGGGTGTTGTTTAGCCTGTGAATAAGAAGTAGGAACATAAACAGATTGTAATGTAGTCACAAGAGACAAGCGATCAGGTAGTTTTACCATTTGAGTGGATCGTCTAAGAAGTTGAGGCTCTTGGTGAAGGTCGGTAGAAGGAGCTTCTTGTGGAGGATCAGGAGCATGAGAATTTTCTTGGTCATGACCTTTGTTTCTTGGCTACAGATTTGACCTCTTCGTTGATAAACTAACCCAAGTTTATATTTTATAAAATTGGAGTTTGTAGCATCATTGAAGTTGTTAGCATCAACGAAGTTGTTACCATCAAAATCATAGAGATAAGAGAATGAAGTTGGTGGATTAAGGACATAGGTATTTGGAAAAAAAATATTGATTCTCAATGAAGACAACATTACGAGAGATACGAATGCGATGAACAATTGGATCATAACAAAGAAAACCTTTTCGATCTGGTGCATACCCAAGAAATGCACATCTAGCAGATTGTGTAGTAAGCTTACTTTGATCCGATAGAGGAAGATGAACATAAGAAAAAGACCCAAAAATACGAAGTTGAGTATAATCAGGATGCATTTTGTACAATTGAAAATATGGAAACTCATTTTGATTAAATGGACAGCTATTGACACAACTTCCACCCAAAAATGAGAAGGTACAGAAGCATCGAGTAGTAGTGTTCGAGCTATATCTAAAATATGATGATTTTTATGCTCGGCTACTCCATTTTGTCGGGGAGTACCTGGACAAGATTTTTGAGAAATGATTCTCTCATCTTGAAGAAAATTTTGGAATGTAACATATGTGTATTCACCCCAGAATCAGATCATAAAATTTTAATGGAAGTTGAGAATTGATTTTTTTCATAAGTTAGAAATCGTTTAAAGGCATCAAAGACCCCTGATTTAGCATGCAAAAAATAAATCCAAGTATGGCGACTATAATCATCGATGAACGTAACAAAACATTTTTGGCGAGAGAATGATGGAAAAAAAGATACACCTCAAACATCTATATGAATCAAATCAAAACAATTTTTGTTTTTATTATGACTAATCGAAAATTAGAGAGTTTTGTTTTTCCCTAACTTACAACTATCACAATTAAAAGATATAGAATCATCATTTGAAAATAAACCAGAATTTGAAAGATACAATAATGTTTCGGCATTGGGATGACCCAAGCGTTTATGCCACATTTTTTATAAAGAACTAGATGTGAGAGAGAAAAATGAAAACAAATTTTTATTCCTAAGATAGTTCAGCAAGCTAAGAGCATCTCCAATGCAAATGTGGCTTGCATACCAATAATTGTTGACATGACAACAATGTCAAGAGACTTGCTTCCTATGTGTCATAAAAAAAGACTTGATAGACAATCAACACAAAATTTAGTCTCCAATACTTTTGTTTAAAACACAATTTTTTTAATGACGTGTCTATTTTTTTTTCTTTTTTATTTTATTTTCTTACAAAAAATATATGAAAAATTAATGTCAGTTTTAAATGTTTGCTGAGTCAACCTAAAAAATACCTGTGCAACAGACCATCTGAAAGTGGACAGTCATATTGACAATGTCTAATATTTTTTTTGCCACGTTAGCTTGAGGTCGAATATACACAGCTGCATTGGAGATACAATTATTAACATAACGTTTATTTATCCTATATGGTATCTTTTTTTTTTTCACAAGCCACGCTTGTATTGAAGATGCTCTAAGAGAAAACAACCTTTCACATTTAGGTCCCTTCCCAATTACCTTCCCCGAGTCCTGATCCTAAACAATACAACCAGATTTTGAAAAAAAAAAAAAAAACATTACAATTTTCATCAACAAGTTGACCAACAGAAATAAGATTGGAAGGCAAATCCGGTGCATGGAAAAAATTTGATAAAGGTAAAATATGTGGAATATCTCCAACAGATTTGATCGGAAGAGTTTCACCATTAGCAGTACGAATTTGCATATTTCCCACATATGGCTTTATATTAACAAGAGGCGCTAAAGAAGAAGTCGTGTGATTGGAGGCCGCAAAATCAATATACCAAAGAGAAGATGAGACAACTTTACCTGTAAGGCCAAAAGTAGAGAATGCAGATTGAATCATTTGTTGTACCATCTCAGAAGTGAGATTATTAGACCCGGGCTCAGATGGAATTGTTATTGGAGTAAATGTTGAGCTAACAACATTAAAAGCTTGGGATGTTCGACTCTGCGGTCGGCGTCAACAATCAGAAATAAGATGTCTAGATTTCTTGCAATAGTTATAGCACTTCTTCTTGCACTGATTTGCTATATGTCCATATTCATTACATCTATAACATTGGACTTTGCTTATATCTCTTGTTTTTGCTTGAGTTGCAAAGGCTACATCTAATGAATTAGAGCCTCCATTTGTCTGTTCAATCACATTTTGAGTAGTGCACCGCTGTTCTTCATGCTAGAGTTCACCAAAGCATATATAAAGAGATGGACAGGGATTCCTAGCCATCAAATATGCACGGACAGGTTCAAAATCGCATCTCAGCTTCATAAGAAAACGATCCCTTTAAGAAATTTCTTTGCACTTGTTGCAATGCAAACAACCCTTCACTAGGCACATTAGCATAAATCAATTCTTTATAGTCACTCCATAAATTCATGAACTCTAAATAATAATCTTGCACAGACACATTCCCTTAAGAATATTCATATATCTTAAGTTCAAGTTGGAATCGCCTCGCTGAATTTTCTTGGTGATAAACCTTCTTAAGATATTCTCATATATCCTTAGCACAAGTATATGATTGTAGATTAAAAATAATATGAGAATCTACGGAGCTTAAAATCCAACTAATGACCTTAGCATCATTTGATTCCCACTTAGCAATTTGACTACTATCACTTCCTTTCTTTGGCTTAGGAATCGATCCATCTATATAACCCTAAAATTCTTTCCCTTTCATAAACACACGAAGTTGAAACTCCCAAGAAAAATAATTTTTCCTACTGAACTTAACAGACAAAATTTCTGATTCTTTGACATTTGAGAAAATAAACTCAAACTATATTCAGAGAAAAAAAATCGACAAATAACTGAAATAGATCTCCACCACTCTACAAAAAATGCCTTGAAATATTAGTTTCTGAATAACCGAGAGAGTACTGCTCTTACATCAATTCAATTCACTCAAAAAATTGCTTTTTCAAATGAAGCTCTGATACCATGACAAAGAAACAATAATTTTCTGGAAAAAATGGTTCTCTGATTTCTATTGGATCCATTCTTTTGTATTGCTATCACATTATATACAATCTCATTTACAACTATGCAATCTCACTGCTTGAGCAATTACAATATAATTGACAGCTAATGAGCTAATCCCATAAAATAATACAGTTGACTATAATAAATAGCTAAGATTATGACAACAAATTAATTTTACAATTACTATAATTATGCTAACTAATTATCCTTCACAATAAGGTTGACGCCGACCAGAAGCTGGTGAAGGAGAATCGGTTGGCTGAACTAACTAGACGCTGGCGAAGAAGAAGAAAAAAAGAGGAAGAAAGAAAGAGATTGGATTGTGCAACTACGGCAAAGAAGAAGCAGGTGCTTTTTGGTGACGATTCGATGGCTGAACATTTCGGCAACCTAGGTTGACATCGATCTATTTGTGACACAACTTGTTGGTGACCCAATTTCGACTCGTCTTCAACCCACTGCAACTCGAGTTCGACCGTAATTGCTCAAAGTACAATTTTTGTTCAATTTTTTTGTTAAGTGATGTGATTTTTGTGAAAGCCAATTACCTATGAAAAATTTCTTAGGTATGATGGGTTATATTTAAAAGCTTGAGTGAAGTAGTTGATAGAAACTACTAGATGTTTGATAAAAGTCTAAAATAAGAAAACAAAGGTTTATATGTATGATTAAAACTGTCCCAATCTATGTTTATTTGTATATTTATACACAGCAAACAAAGGTTCTATTTAGGGGAGTCATCTTTTTCTTTTGTGATTTCGTGTCTGCTCTATTTTTGTGTTGATCTGGTTTTGTGCTTGTTTGGGGTGTAGGCTATTGTGTTTGTGCTTGCTTTGCTTATGGTTTTCTTCGGTTGGTTGTTTTTTTTCTTCGTTTCTTGCCTGGTTTGTTTAGAGGCTTTTTGCTTTTTTAGTTTTGGCTTGAGCTGCTGCATAGCCTATGTTTTTTCTTTGCTAGGGTTGTTTGGATTTTCTTATTACCGGTTTTGGCTTTTCTTGGTGATATCAATTAATGTTGGTGATTATAAGATTATGACTTTTCTTGGTGATTCTCAGATTATGATCATGATTAGTTGGGGTAGTTTAGATTCATGCAGATGCTTGATTTGTGTAAAAATAGTGTAGGAAAAAGATTGAATTATTAAATTATTAAATTATTGTTCATGTTCATAATATTTTTGTCATAAAATTAAAAATATCCTGTTTTGTGGGATCTGAGATACAAGAAACAATGCATTGTGGATTGCTCTCTTTTAATTTTTAATTTTTAATTTTTTTTTTTTTTTTTTTGGTTTTAGAAAAGTAAAAGCTTACTTTTATATTTACTTTTATACCTCCAAAAAATTAGTACAATGGTTTTTTTTTTTTTTTTTCTTCAGACTGAATTTATGTTTAAATTACTCTATGTTCATCTCTAATTATTATATAAATTAAGATTTATATGATTAATCATCCTTTTGTAAGTATATCCAACACATCCATTTGACTTTAGTTTATCATGTTAATTTATAGATTGGAACTAATTCAAACAACTTTCAAATTAATTATGCATGTTTCACTTAATTAATGTTGCTTTTTCCCAGTTAATCAACTGGAACTAACAAAAAGTACTGTTTACCTTTTTTATAAGGGACAGTCCCTTGTTGATATGCCATGACATTGTTTAAGTTGAATATAAATTGAATTATATGTGATTTGTTTTGTTTCATGATTCGAGTGCTGTAATTGGTTACATCATTAGAATCATTAATTTAAAACAAATTGAAACCTGATGAGATTGAGATTCTTATACATGTTTGTATTTTGTGTTGTTTTTGACGAATGTGTTGATTTGAATCCGGTAAAGACTGTCAATAAACAAATAAATAATTTATATCAAAAATTATTATTAGAAATCAGTTATTATGGTTTAATAGGTTGGTGAATAGAATTCTATGATTGAATTATTTGTTGTTTTCATGTGTGTTGTTTTATAATTATAGATGGCCGAAATACAATATGTATACCGTCCATCGAATTGGTTTAATGCAAGAATATTGGTTTATCAAAAGTTTATGAAGTTGAATAGAATGAGAGATTCTTTGGATAAAGTTGGGGAATTGAGGTGTTCCCAGGCTGGTGTATTTATGCACTTTTTAGAATTACCTCTTCTCAGAATTTTTGGTGGAAAGTTATGTCATTTGCTATTGTGTAGGGAGGTTAATCATTTAGGTGGGAATACAGATGAGATATGGTTTCAACTGGGCAAACTAGATATACGATTTGGGAAACTAGAATTCTGTTTGGTAATTGGTTTACAATTTGGAATGATACCTACCGGTGTTGCCCATGGCTATGAGGATGTTGAAGGGGTTGTGTTAGATGTTTTAGTAGAAAAGTGTCGACATTTCATACGATTCTAAATCGGTTAGATGAGGGGAATTTTGACTAGCTTGATGGTGTCATCAAGTTGTCATATTTGTTTCTATTGGGACAAGTGCTTCTTGGGATTGAATACGGAAAGACCGTCCTTAGGTGGGCTTGTATGTTTGTAGAGAACTTAATGGTTTCCGAGTGTTTCCCATGGGGAACCTACATAGACACTCAGACTGTATACTACTTGAGACGGTTTATGATTGGTCAGAAGAAGCAAAACTTGAATTTCAGCAAGAAGCAGAATTTGGGGGTGAACATATATGGCTTTGCATGGGCATTCTAGGTTTGTATCTCAAGCTTTACTAACTTTAAAAATTATTGTTTGACAACATATTTACAACATTTGTTTATGATGAATATTTTTGGGCTATAGAGGCTATTTCATGCCTCACTAGAGTGCATGGACTCCAGATTAGTAATGTTTATCCCTGATTAATGAACTGGTATTGCAAAAACAAGCCCAAAATACTTGATAATGAGTTCACTGATGAGGTATAAGTTTGTAATTGTATGTTTTAATTTTAATATTATTATGAACGTTGTATAACTATTCTTTTTGTATATTATTGATTCAGATGGAAGCTATTCCGACATTGACTTCGAGGTGGAGTACTTGATGAACGCTTTTCTCCAATCCCAAATATTGAAATTAAGAATATAGACCTGAGTGTGGAGTTGATAGAGAAAAAACAATTCCAGCTGACACCCTAAGAGAGGAAAAGGAAAAGAAAACCTTCAGCAAAACTTCGAACACCATATACTCACCCCCTTCCCTTTTACAACCGTGCAAACCCTCAAATGAACCACACATTAAGTTTAAAGGAATTTGTAAAACCCGGTCTTAAGATATTGTACACAATTTAGATTTAATTACTATTTACTTATTACTAGTATGACAACTAATTTTTGGACATTTTTGTCAGTTGGGTTGTTAGGCTTCCTGAGAAGCAAAATCAAAATTGGTTTAAAGGGATGAAGTCTATACGTTCGGACCTCAATGACACGGTAAATGATATTTTCGTAACAGTTGTTTCGATGGTCATTTTTGTACACATGATTATATAAACATTGTTATTTGTGTGTTTTTGAGCATTTTAGCATATCGATTGTTTCATGAGGTTGTTGAAGAGGAAAATTACAGCAGCACCAGAGTTGTTTAAAACTAGGATTGAGATACTACCCACTTACTTTTTTGTAAGTGTCAAAAGTGACATCTGATTATTACTTTCAGAAATTGTTAGTGTCGATAGGCTAACCATGTGTCGTCCATTTACTATAGGCTCAAAGTGAGGTTATACGGAAGAGAGATTATGTGAACATAAAAAAGACTTTTGTCGAGGATGAATGGATCTGTCCGGATGATTTGACATCTTTTGTCCGAGGGGGTTAGCGAAATTGGTGCAAAGCTTGGTGATATTATGATATGGTAAGTAGGTTTTGATACAATTTTAATGAATTTTATTTCATTGGTACAATTAAAAGATTACAAAAAAAAAAAAATCAGAACCATTTTGTCTACCGATTTATATGTAGACTTGCCTGTAAAACCATTATTATGTTTTTTGGTGGAAACATAAGAATAAAACTAGATAGTTTTGACAACAAAGCAAACTTTTTTTTTTTTCCTATGAATGCTAATGATGCTAAACTTGTATGTTGAGACGTTTTTCATATTAACTATTTTTGTGTTGTTGGTATGTCTGACTGTCTCAAACTCAGAGCTTTATTAAAGCACAAACAGTGATTGTTAGAAAAGTCTTGTGCGTTGGAGCACTTTTTCTCTCATCGATTCATTGGTTTTGTGAAGAAGTATAGTAGTTCTTTAATGAAAGTCAGAGGAAACAGAGTTCATTTATCAACGTGTAATGGAATTGCTTTTTTTTTTTTTTTTTTTTTTGTAATATATTCACTGATGTTAAGTTATATTAGTCAGTGTTATGAAATTTGAATGATTAGTTGTGCTCTGTGTGTTATGAGTTGAGTAGAGTCATGTAAATTTTATTATGGTTCTAATTTTGATTTTGTTTCAGACTTAGAATTGAAGTTTTAGGTTTAAGGTTTATAATATTCATTTCTTGGATGTAGGTTTTGATACATTGTTGTGTGTATTCTTCTCATTGGGTGTTGTGTGAACTTAATTTGTACATGCACAAAATTGGGTGCTAATGATAATTTGTAGCTGATTACTATTACATTCATACTTTTTAAGCATAGTTTCTATTATAAATTTATATTCTTCCTAGTCACTGTAAGTTTGTTGTTGACTTGTCAAGCAAGACTACAAGTGATGGGAAAAAAAGGCAAAGAATGCAACTTTTATATTTGGAACTGAAGTAGGAAACATTTATGAGGTTCAAAAAGTGGAAAAACGAAGAATTGTGAAATCACTCAATGTAATGAAAAAAGTTCTCGAAGCCACTGCATGGTATAATGCTTATTGAACTTGACTATAATTCTTCCAAAGTTCTATTTTAAGCTTGCACACACATTCCTTGATGCCACTACATGCCATAATATTGTTGAACCTATATAGATTATAAATTTGACTAAGTTTTGTTGATATTTGAGAATAGCCTAACGTGTAAATTTGCACAAATAATCCTTGATGTCCCAACAGTGGGAGGACAGGTGATGCTTGTGGACATAACTGGCTTTGAGAACATTGAGCAAATTGGTCAAATTGGGTTTTAGGAAATATACAGGTATCTAGTCAATGATATCTATTTATTGTTTTATTTTTATTTTTTCCAATCTATCCTCCATATTATACATTTAGGTTTTTATCTCACTTGTGTTTCATCACATCAATTTTGGTTGCTTTAGTTTTTATTTTAGCAATAATTGTGGAAACTATGTTATGCATTATTGAAATTAGGACAGCTAAGATCAACCAGGGAAATATAGCATTGAAGAGAGTGGTTGAATCCATTGCAAATGGCGATTCTCATGTGCCTTTTTCGTGATAGCAAATTAACTATGCTTTTGCAGGTTGGTTTTGTATAATGTGGTAATTTTGACAAGGTTTTCCCGCTATCTTTATTTGAAATTTTTTTTCCTTTTCCATTAGGATTCTTTTGAGGATGATAAGTTGAAGATCTTAATGATACTGTGTGCAAGCCTAGACCCTAAAGAGATACACAAGAAGATTTGCACCCTTGAGAATGAAGCAAAAGCAAAATGTATTATTCGGTTTCTCGTCCTCAGTATTGAAATCTATAGTTTAACACCCAACATTATCGTACCTGAAAAACGTTGGTGGAAGTTTGTGTATATGTCCATCTCCATTTCCATCTCCATCCACTTTCTTCTCCATATCGACATAAATCTCCTTAATCGACGAATCATCGCGAAACACAAAATCAATATCAACATATATCATGTTGTGCATGAAATATCTCATGTATGTTATGTTGGGCATGAAATATCCTATGTATGTTATGTTAGGTATAAAATATCCCCTTTATACAGTATTTCATGCAAGACATAAAATATCTCATGTATATCATGTTGTGCAGGAATTATCTTATATATGTCATGTTGGGCATGAAATATTTTATGCATGTCATGTTAGGTATGAAATATCTTATTTATATAATATTTTATGTAAGACATGAAATATCCAATATATATCACATTTGGTATGAAATATCCCATATATGTTATGTACGTCATGTTGGGTGTGAAATATCTCATGTACTTCAAAAATACATGATAGCACAATATTATGTGATGTGTCACATTAAACATGAAATAACCAACTTATATCACTTTTAGTGTGACATATTATGTGAAATATAATTTTGAACTGAAATTGAAGTTTCTTCCATTTTCACCAAAAAAAATTTCAAAATTGAAACAAAATAACAAAGATCCTTCAACAATATCATCTAAGAAACACAATAATGCTATTGAAATTGAAGATTTACAAATCTTGAAGTTTTAAGGAGAGATTCAACCATAAACTCGAAATTCTTAAAAAACTCTTCCCAAATCTTGGTTTCTTTGCAATTTCCCTTCAAAATAACTTTAATTTCTTGACAAAAATTAGTTGAGAACTAAGATTTAATAAAGATATGAGTGAAAAAAAGATGGGTAATAGAGATGGGTGATAGAGAGAGATGAGTAATGGAGAGAAAAAAAATAAAGGGAAAAAGGGGATAAAAGGGTAGTTTTGTAATTTAATGGCTATAGGGTAAAAAGTAAAAGTAATTATGATGATTGGTTACAAACAATAAAAAAATTAGAATTTAGTTAAAAACAATAATCCATTCTATGGTTAGATTTTTTTTTTTGCAATTTTCACTTATATTATAATTAGTAATTAATAATTTGATTTGCTTAAAGAAGAAAAAATAAGCTATAAAATTAAGAAAAAAAGTTTAAAAATTAAAATATATGAATACTCAAATATATATAAATATATTATAATGCAATTATAAATCATGTCTCAAATTAAACTAAAAATAAATGTATATCAAAACTATCCTATGAAAAAAACTGCAAAAATGTTCAAAATTAAAATACTTTTTTAACACCATAGTGAGTTTTAATGGGTTTTAAGAGATGAACACAAACCTAAACTATTATTTGGACCGTATATTAATTATTGATCTCGACAGGTTTCGGTAAATTGACCCAACTGTTTTGGTGTCAAAATTTATTGAAATACTTAAAATAAAACTAACGCTGAAGTACCCACTCGTAAAAAAACGGTCGATGAGTTTAACTATGGGTCATTAATGAGTTAGGTTTTTAAAACCCAAAAATAACGGTTGAGGTTTGAGTTTATATCTTAAAACCCATTAAAACATGATATGAACCGTTAATTTTTGTTTTTTAAAATAATTTTGGACATTTTTTCCATTAGAGTTTTCTCACAAGATATTTTTAAAATCACATTGATTCTCTCATCAAATCCCTAAAAGAATCGCTCTTTCCCTTCCCCCACACCACACTGCTGAAAGCTGAATGCTCTATGTCTAGAAGAACGCTGAAACAATCACTTTTAAAAATCATGGCTACTTATGATTTTTTAAAAACATAATGGCTATTTATGATTTCCTCCTTAAAAAATATAACAAGTTAAATTATAACCGCTTCAAAATAATATTAGGGCACTTTTGGCACACAATAAAGTATTGGATTGAACTGTGTTGTATGAGATTGTATTGGATAGTATTGGACTAAATTTAATACTCTACATTGTTTGGTATTGATAGTATTGGACAATATTGATGATATGAGGTTAGTCCGATGGTAAAACCTTTTATATCTGCACCATAAGGTTGCCGGCTCGAGTCCTCCCCCTCCTCAAAAAAACCCAAATTTATGAAATAGTCTATATATATTTGATTGACTAATATAAATTTTTTATTTAATTTTTTTAAATAATTGTTTTATTCAAATTAAACATTTGAAATATTTGAATTTTAAAAAGATTATAAAAAATTTCTAAATTCTAATTAAAAAAAAAAAAAATTGGATCTCCACTGTGATGGATAGTGGAAATCTGCTTCAAAACAAAATAACCATAATTATAAATAAAAAAAAAAAAAAAAGAATCAGGTGGAGATCCGGATTAGAACTTAGACGGTGGAGACTGGAGATCCAATCTAGATCTCCACTCTATCAACCACTAAATCTCCAAGCAGCAGGGGACGAGCCTCCCTCACCGCGTGATCTCCATTGTCGATGGAGATCCAAGCAGCGCGATCTCCCTCGCGATGGAAATCACAATGTGAGGTTGCCAACTTTTGTTCGTGGAGGAGACTTATCGGTGACCTCGACGAGGTTGCCGACCGGCCTCCTCCATGAACAGAGGCTGGCAACTCTTTGAAGATCAGGCCAGGCAACCTCTACGATGGAGGCTGTAATTTTCAAAAATTTAAAATATATATTGTTTTGGATTTTAATTTTTAATTTTTCTTCAACTCTAATATGGTTGTGGAACACCTACCCCTACTGTATAAGTTAATACGGTTCAGATAGTAGTACTAAATATGTACGTCGTACAATTTAATACGACTATAAAATGTTACTAAATGCCAATTAGTATTGTATGATGTGCTAGTCCTATCCAGTAAGGCGTACCAAACATAACCTTAAAAACATAATGGGTTAAATAATAATATTTTTTGTGGGAATTGTACAAACATCCCTGAGGTTTGATAAAATTGTATGAATATGTCAGTTTTAGGTATAACCTCACAAACTTCCATTGGCATTTGAAAAACTATTCATAAACATCCTCTACCGTTTGTTAGGATCCGTTAATCAATGGTCAAAAGTGTAAAAAAATCTAAAATATCCTTTATTTTTATTTTAAATAAAATTAAAATTTTAAAAATAAGATAAAAAATATATTAAAAAAAAAAAACTTTTAGAAAATATGAATGTATCTTAAATCTGAAACATGAAAAAAAAAAAATTCACCTTCAAAAATAAAAAAATTTCATCTTGATCTTCATCTCCAAGAAGTGAAATTTGGAAAAATAATTTCCATCCATACTTCTCATCATCTCCATCATCCATCATCTTTCTCCCAAATTTTCACCAAACTTCATTCAAAAAATTCTATCCACTAACAACATAACAAAATTTCATCAAACACAACAATTTCCAACAATTAAAAAAAATAGTACCTAGAAATGAGATGGAGCTCCATTTGTGAAACTAGAGATTCGTCGTTGATGGCTCCGTCTCTAACTAGAGACAGAGCCATCTTAGTCCATCTTTAGCTTTGATCTATAAAACCTTCAGACGAGTAAGGCACATGGATTTTCGGCACATAGATTGGTGAATTCTTCGCAGGTTACATTTATGGTTTTCGGCGAACAGATATGGGTGTTGATGGCTGGGGTTTGGTGTTTGGCAAGTGGCGAAGCCTTTGAGATTGATGGTGATGACTAACTCACAGCGGTAGATGTTGGCAAAGAGGTCAACGCGCAGTGGTGGCTATTTTGGGTGATGTGATATGATGAAGATGGTTAATTTATTTTATGGAATTGATGAAAATGATTCGATTATGTGATTTTTGTGGTGATTTGAGTGTTTGTGTTGTATTGGATTTTGTTGCCCATGTAATTTGTTGAAAGATGAAGATGAAGATAATTGAAGTTTCATCTCTTTTGTTTGTTTGTTTGTTTATTTTGTTTTTCACGTCTTTGTGGTGATTTTCTTTTTCTTTCTAGATCTCTGTGTTATGTGATTTTTGTGGTGTTGTGCATGTAATTTGTTGAAGGAAGAAGCTGAAGTTAATTGAAGTTACATCTCTGAGTAGGGATTGGCGTAGGGGCCAATTAGGGCAGAGGAGCATCCCCCCACCCCCACCCTTATTACTAAAACCTCTCCCCACCTCTGCCCCAAACCCCATTTGGAGGAAATGGGGATGGGGGTGTTTGGTGGGTGGTTCCTTCTCCCCACCCTGTCTCTCATTTCCTCAATTTCTAATCCCAATATTTTTTAATACAAAATCCGAAATTTGGAATTTGGAATTTGGAATTTGGCCATCTAAATTTTTCGATTCACCTTGTTTCAATATCTAAACCCATGAATAAAAAAAATATCAAATCTAAAATATTTAATTGGTTTAATTTAATCCAAAATTAATACAAATATTTATAGTAATATATATGAGTTAGTGGGTTAGTGACTTAGTGGTGGAGGTGGGTTAGCAGGTGACTGTGAGTTAATAGTTAAT
This sequence comes from Acer negundo, assembly GCA_035582765.1. Lineage (NCBI taxonomy): Eukaryota > Viridiplantae > Streptophyta > Magnoliopsida > Sapindales > Sapindaceae > Acer > Acer negundo. Next base: position 13,618,698 of record CM069240.1, read on the forward strand.
ATTTTAAAAAAGAAAATAATATATATATATATATATATATATATTTATATAAGGTCTCGTTCCTATCAGGACATCCTTATATAACTTTATCGGGATATTGAATGTGAGCCACTCATTTATAAATGTGATTTGACAAGTGCATACATACCAAGTCAAAGTATATAAAACGAGTGACTCATATTTAATGTTCTTATATAATTCTATCAGGGCATCCTCATAGGAAAATTTCCGTATATATATATATATATATAATAGTTCTCTCATAAGAGATCCCTTATTTTAATTTTGGTAAGGATTTTGATGAAATTAAATCCATTTTTATGAATTTTGATATGAATTTTTTGTGGATGATATATTCAATAAAATCTACCAATAAATAAAATTTAAGAATTTTTCAAGCACTACAACTATTTTTCTTAAATTTTTCTATATTTCACTCATTTTCCGATGCCTTCATATTTAACAAAATCGGGATAAAAGTTGTAGTACTTAAAAAAATCTTAAATTTTATTAATAGGTAGATTTCATTGAATTTTTTATCCACAATAAAATTGATATCAAAATTCATAAAAATGGACGTGATTTTATTAAAGTCATTACCGAAATTAAATTAAGAGATCTCTTATGAAAGAACCCCTATATATGGGTGGAATGAAGAAATGGAACCCACGCACCCACACACATTTTGGATTTAGGGGCAAAATTTGCCCTTAAATGGGGGTGGAGCCGTATGGGGGAAATGCCTATCCCTATCTTTGAGTTGGCCTTTTTTTTTTTTTTTATTTATTTTTTTTTTTTTTTGTAATTTATTAAAGGATAAAGATGAAGTTAATCGAAGTTACATTTTTTAGTTTGTGTTTTTTTTAGATCTCTTTTTTTTATTTTTTCTTTCCGGATCTTTTAGTTTTTTTTTTTTAAATTTTTTTTAATTTGATATTTTAATATTTTTTATTTGGTCAAAAAGACCGAATTGCCCAAAGCTGTTAAGAGTTAACGGATCTCATCTAATGGTAAGGATGTTTGTGCAATATTTTTCAAATGTTGAGAGAAATTTGTATATATACGACCAAAACTATTATATCCGTGCAATTTTATCAAATCCCGGGGCTGTTTGTGCAATTCCCTGTAATTTTTTTTTTTGAGTTGACCCATTACAACTTCACGTGTTATTGTTAGGTACAGTATTTGGTGCCCAAACCTGATTTGTGGGAACTTGTCTGTTTATAATTTGGGCCCAAAATCAATAATTCCTTATCTTCTTAATTACAATTTACAGATATTTTGTTGCTTTCAATCTGTATTTTTTTCTGTATTTTTTTTCTTAAATTCGAAGCAAAAAATTTCTCCTCCCGTAATAACAACAACTATAGTAATAGTGAGCAGATCTACTAGAAAGAAGAGGAACAAAGAGAATGGAGAAGATGAACCATGCCTTTGAGAAAATGAAGATGCTAGTGGGAATGGAGGCGGAAGACGAAGAATCAGCCGCAGTTTCAGAGAGTAACGACACTCTCTCTTTTATGGACGACTTCAATCGCCAATGCACTTTAACCACCAAACAGGTCTTATTTTTGGGTAATCTTTATTTACTATTTATTAAGCTGTAATTCTTCTTAATTTGCTTTCAGTTTTTATATACTGTGATGATTTTTAATTTGTGATCAGCTAGGGTTCACAGTTCATAAGTTGGTTGAAGCATATATGTTAAATGGAATGTGATGTAGTATTATAGCTGAACTACCACAGTTAGAGTAATGAGATTTATTTGGTTTTTTTTTTTCTTAATTAGGTTTTTTTAGTTGGCTGTGGATATTGCTCATAGCTATTTGATAAATGTATTATATAGTTTACTGCTATGATTTAGTTATAAATGCTGATCCAAGCTCAAGAGCTTCTGTTGTAAATTGTAACTTGTAAATTAATGCCCGGTTCTGGGAGTGGGCTCTTGAGAAATGAGTTTTTCTTGTGCCAAGCTGATGAGGAGGCTTCGAGAGAAAGGTGGGGTTGTGATGTTGTGTATGAGGCAACCCAAAAGAGAGATTAGAGATTAGAGAGTAAATCTTCTACTGGGAAGCTAAGAACATATCAGGAAAGGAACCCTAGTGAGTAAGATCTCATTTGCTACATGTAAAAGTTTAATTCAATGGTCTCAACATGTTGCATTATAAATTAGAAGCCATCATAGGAGTTATCTATGTATCCCTCATCTCCATTTACCTGTTTAACTCCCTCAAGGCATCCAACAAGCTAGGGAACCTACATATAAATTGTGTTAGTGCACTGATTTTACATTTATTCCAGTTTGGGTCTAGGCGACGCCCATAAAATTTTTAAACTTTTGCATATTCCTTTATTTCTTTAGACATACATGCACACATACATATATATACATATAAAATATAATGTGTATATATGTGTGTGTGTGTGTGCGCGCACGCACGCACAGAGATATATGGAAAGACAGAAAGATAGATCCTATCCTGTTAAAATCAGTATCATCTTGAGTATCTTTGTTGGAGTCTTGATTGCCATCATCTTTTGAAGACTATCAAGACTCTAATAAAGTCAATCAATACAGTACTGAACTTTGTTAAAATCAATGCTTATATATATATGTATATAATTGCCTTTCAAAAAAAATAAAATTAAAAAAAAAAAATATATATATATGTATATAATTAACAAGAGACGGATTTTTGGTTGTTTTCTATATATATAAGCAATAAAAAGTAAAACAGTTCACTGCAAAGCATTTAATGTGCTTTTTTGTGATGAAAAGATGCCGTGGTCCTTGTGGACAAATATTGGAGTTATATTTTACTAACTTGAATCTAAATTGAAAAAAAAAAAAGATCTCTTGTAGAGAACATGTGTCGAAACATGAAACATGTATTCTATTGCCCAAATTGATAAGATACCAGCTAAAACCACCTCTGTTATATGTATTAGGTAGTATGATTAACCATTTTGTTAGACGAATAATTTTGCATAACTTAATGCATTACAAAGAGATTTCCAAGTGTTATATTATTCAATACAATACATGCCTCTTATCCAATTTTTATTACACCAAATATGCTCAAATTTATGTTAATTGATTTGTTAATAGAATATCTACTGTACTAACTTATACGCAGAGGAGACTGGTCTTGCTGGTAATGTATTAACTTGTGCAAAACTGCAAATGAATATTTAACCTCTTGTATACTATGCAAGACTTTAATCAGGTTTTGTTATTAAGGAATCACTATTTTTTTTCTGCAAAATCTCTCCATCACATTATAAATCATGTTATAAGTGTCTTCCTTCATTTTTATTTTATCTAACATGAACGAACACAAAATTGTTATATCTGTTTTTTGTTTCTCCTTTTCATACTATGAATTTTTTATTAATTGAGACCCACCCATGCTATTTGACTAGGTAGTGAAAGAGAAGGATAGTCTATAGCCAGTAGAAAATTGTTACCAATGATATACCTATCTTTGATTTATTTTTCTTCTTTAGTTTGTTTTCTACTTTTATGATGTGAGTATTCTTCAACAGACAAAATTTTAAATTTCTCCCACTGTCCCACACTAACTCATCAGGTTTAAGAGTTATCACATTTTTTTTTTACTTTTATATTGTAGGTTTTATATTTTAGTTGTTAAATTGTATTGATAAATTTTCATTTGTTATTTTCTGTAATATATCTCATAAGACGTTCCATAAAATGCCCATGAAGAACTTGGTTTATTGGAATTCCATGTTAAATTATAATTTCGTCTCGAAAGTCTGATGGCAGATAGTAATGCTTGTTTTGTGCATTGCTACTTAACTTTGAAAAACTTATAATATAGGGCAGAAGCAATAGAGAAAAAAAGTTTTGTTTAGTGTGATTAAGAAACAAAAATTTGCATTTTTTGTCCAAAATATATGATAAATATCAAAATTATGATGCATAAATAAATATGATTGCTTTATTATTATTTAACAAAATATAATATAATCTATTAAGATCGTGCTTCAAACACTGTATAACATAATATAGTGTAATATGATGTACTATAAACACAAGATTGTGCTGGTATCTTTTTTCCCACTATTATATAATTTAATGCCAAGTGACAAACATACCTATAATAACTTTCATATCCAACAGTGGTGGCTGCTTTGGGAGCACCATGATCAATCTCCCCATGAAGGGTATGAAATTTTTATTGGTAGTTAATTTAGGTACTTTTAATAGCTTAGTTGGCTGATTGACTTTCAGAATTAGGAACTCAGAAGTTAGATGCCAGCTGAGATTGACTGAAGGTGTCTTTGGTTTTTACTTGCTGATTTATACTTTGATTACACAGTTGTACTATTGTTTTTTATTGAAAACATTATTTGTTAGAATACATGTATATGAGATTCAAAGTATTACTTGTTTATTATTTTAACCAAGCTCTCTTGCCCTCTTTCTACAGAGGTTTTACGGTTTTGTCATTTGCTTAGTGTCGGGCCTGACTTGTACGCTCTTGGTAAGTTTAACCATGGAACACAAACCATCTTTCATTTCGTTATTAGATATAACTCATTGTTCTCTATTTTCTTTATTAATGCCACTGCAATGCAAATAGAGGAGACATAATTTGTCTGAAGCAGGCTTCTCTTTTGGTAATTGACTGAAAATATTTCCCAACTTAGTTTAATGACTATACTTTTGTCTGTAATCAAACACATTTTCTCAAAACAAATACAACTGAAATTTAAATCTTAGCATATAATATTTAAATAAACTGTTAACTGTGACTTATATGACACAAGACCAGAAAATTCAAAGATTAATAGAACCCAGAATATAGTAAAGCAACTAATGATGACAAAGAAACTCATAATTTGGTGTTTTGGCGGTACTTGAAACTTCTAGAAAAAACAGCTGCAACTTTCTATAGAGTTTCAATTCTTCTGCTCTTTGAAATTTTCAAAACTAGGCTGGATAAGCTTGCAATGACTTCTCATGTACTGGTTAACCAAGCACAGGGAAAGGTAGTTCTTCTCGAGTGAGCATCCACATCTAAATTTGTTGCTGTTTCAAAATTCTTCTCACTGGACACTGCAGTGTTTCATGTTGCTTTAGCCATGACAGCTTTGTGTGTCAACCTTTTTGGAGAAAAAAGTAGAAGGATAATTTCTTCATCCCTTAACTTGGAGATTGAAAATGAGGAGAGAAGTATAGCACCCAAGTTCTTTGGCATTGAGTTTAAAGATGATACAATTCGTTATTGTTTGCCTTCTCCCTTAATGATGATGCTCAGATTATTCCTTACTTTTTAGCCTAACATTGTTTTTGAAAAGGCTGATAATTGATTCACGTTTCACCTCGGAAATCATTGATATGAAGAAATAATCAAACTTATATGTGAAGACATGGTGGATAAGCGGGTAATTCAGTACTAGCAATTTGTTAAACTTTCTTAGACATTGTTCCTTGAATAGGTATATATTACCTGTACCGTAATGCTTGGTGTAATAATAATAATGTTTTAAAAATGTGGTGGTCGTCTTAAAATCTTGAACAATTCAGAAGACCTGCGACTGAGAGAGTGAGAGATGACAAATTCAAATTTAAGCATACGGTTTTTTCTTTATTGATACTTGAAAGTAGACCATGAAGATTCATTTTTCTTTTCATTTCCCCATGATAGCTATACTACCAGCAAAAAAATTAAAGGGTTGTAAAGTTTTATTGATATATTACTATTTTTCCCCTGGTTAGACTATGATAAATTTTAATGGCCTTTGATAGTATCCACTGATCAATTTTCCCTTTTTTCTCATGTCGCAGTCAATGCTTGTTTTCTTACATCCAATCAAGTTTGGAATCATATTCACTTTTGGGAATTTACTTTCTCTTGGGAGGTTTGCATCTAATTTTTACATTATATTCTCTATGGTGCTATGACCGACTAAATGTTAAATGTGATAATGTTTTATGTGGGTTGTGTTCAGAAACAAATTAGACAATCTAATTTTTCTATAGCTCTGAGTGTTGATAGCCTTATGAAAGAATTGTGGTTGGTTGAGTGTTATAGGGTTGGGTAGTGATTTAGAACATCCTAAGGAGCTACACACATGTCAGGCGTAGGAAGAAGATTTGATTTTAATTAGATTTTTGTATTCTAGTTTTGTTTGATTTTCACTTCCATGTTTGAGTTGTCGATCTTTAGGATTCTCTTTTGGCCACTATAAATAGGGGCTTGGGTTCTATGACATGATGAATAATAAATAGACAAAACTTTCCTCCCCAATTTCATCTACGTTTCTCTCATTCTCCTATGTTATTTTTCAACTCTGCTTAATAAAATTAAAAGAAATAGGAGGAAATATTCTGTCTATTTCTTATTTCTTATTCATCAAGTCCGCTTAGCCATTATTATAGTGGCCAAAAGAGAATCCTAAAGATCTACAAATCAAACTTAAGAAGGTAACAATCTACCTTCTCAAAATTATACAGATCTTATTCAAACATGGAAATTAAAGTCAAACAATACTAGAAAACAAAAATATCAATCAAATTTAAATCTTCCTATGCCTGACTTATGTGGGTAGCTCTTCAGGATGTTCAACATCATGTAGGTGGGGTAGGCACAATATGAAAGAGATACATGACTGTGGGTTATGTAACTTATGTTTGCTGTGTTCAGAGTTCTTTTAATGTGTTCTTATCAAAAATAATTTTCTATTATTCACAATGTGATTTTTGCCAAAGTAGGACATGATTTGAGGAAAAAGAAAACAAGATGAATCAAGAGGATCTCTTGATTTCTGCATGATTTAAAATTTAATTATTCAAATGATCTAGGTCGTGGTGAAAATCGAGACTACGCATCATATTGTTGTTTCAAATTTAATTATTCATCCTTTAAGGTTTGACCAAATTTGAAAAAGTAGATAAAAACCTCATGCCATTAGCTAAAGAACAATGTTGCCATTTGCCTAAGATACTAAGTTTCATTAATTTGTATGACAGCACAGCATTTCTCATAGGCCCAAAACGGCAGGTGACAATGATGCTTGATCCTGTTCGTATTTATGCAACAGCCATATATCTTGCAAGCATGATCATTGCCCTGTTTTGTGCTTTTTATGTAAGTTATTACTTTTTCTTTGCCCCCCTTTGTTTTCCTTTCTGATTAAATTTTAGTATTTGCATTTTGCTTTAGACCAAACAATAACTTGTTATACTTTTAATGTATGGTCATTGACCGCATGATCAGGTTCATAACAAGCTATTGACATTGTTGGCAATCATTTTGGAGTTTGGTGCGCTAATATGGTATGTTAAGGCACTTTTTATTTATTTATTTATTTTATTTATTTATTATTTTTTTTAATAGTGTTAAGGCACTTACATACTCTTTCATTATGCATGTCTTGGTGTATAAAAGATTGATCACATTTCATTTTCTTTCACTCTAGAACATGCAAAGTGGTTGAAAAAAGTAAGCCATTTGGATGCCCCTAATCTCTAGGAGATGTATGCATACACACACATGTTAAAAACCTTTTAACCTTATGGCTAGACTTGGCAATGAGTCATGTTAAAGTGAATTCGTGTCGTGTAGTGTCAATTGGTCTTACTTGAATTTGACCTGTTAGCTTAACGGATCTATATATAAAAACTTAAAACAATTTGTTATTTTAAGGATAATTTGATTTGACCCGTTTTAACCTGTGTTAACCAAAAAAAATCGTTAGGATAAAGCTAACAGTTAAAGGATACGAGTGCTCTTCCGAAGTAAAATGGGTTACAAAGGATGTATAGAAGGACTCCCTCTAGACTTAGGATCCTCAACGGACCTAGAACTCTGTCCAGCTCATGTGACGGATCCTCCGACGCTCCTCAGGATCCCATGTCGGATCCATATGATATATGTTAAGCTTTTTAGACGGATCTTGTGGTGTTCTTCAGGATCCTGTGATGAATCCACAAGATATGTTACTTTTCATGTGCAATTCCTGCAAGATAAAGCAAATGGCATCATGTAGAAGCCAGTGTTCACCTTTCAACACTCTTCTCAAGGAGAGGAATGGAGCCACTGCTTGTAGAAAAATAACACAACTATGTGTATGAACTAAAAGAGTCAAAGAAAGATAGTGATAGAAAGCTCTAAGAAGACTCAAGAAAAAAGTCTAGAAGAATCCCCCCTTGTAAGATCAAAGGTTCTTATTTATAGTGATCTTCTATGGTGGTAAGGAGGACGTGTCCTTATTTTGTTGCTTCTTCTCATTGGCACATGCATGCTTAGGTGTCAATTTGTTGATTTTCCATTGGAGGAGGATGTATAAGTTTGCTTCTTGATCATTTTCCATGCAGATGTATAAGGGGTGCTGTTGTCAGAAATTTGCAGCAGCTTTTCTTTAATTCCTGGCAGTCCTATGTGTATGGGAATTTGGTCAAGAAGCCACCTTATACATCCTCCATTGAAAAATTGATGCCAAATCGCTATGTAAGACTCCAAAAGTGCACCAATCTTAATTGGCACAATCTCCACCCTTTAAGGCATGTGCTCACACATGTAGACCATAACTACATAAACATGCATGTGCCAATGAGAAGAACCAACAAAATAAGGACACATGTTCTCCTTATCACCATGGAAGATCACTATAAATAAGACCCTTTGGTCTTACAAATGGGAACTTCTTCTAGACTTTTCTCTTGACTCTTCTTAGAGCTTTCTTTGAACTCTTTTAGTTCATACACATAGTTGTGTTATTTTTCTCCAAGTGGTGGCCCCTATGTTTTCTCTCCCTGACTTGAGCGTCGGGGGTGAACGCCGGTTTCACCTTGACATCCTTTGCTTTGTCTTGCAAGAATTGCATTTGAAGGGGAACATATCCCGTGGACTCGTCACATGAGCTTGAGGAGCACCAAGGATCTGTCAACCACAAGATCTGTCTGAGGAGCCTAACAAACTGCATCCTAAGGAGAGGATCCGTCACGGGAGCTAGACAGAGTTCCGAGCCACCCCATATCCTAAGCCTAGAGAGAGTCCTTCTATTTGTTGGCACATCCTTTGTGTCCCCTACTCCCCTTTTACTTTGGGAGAGCACTCGTACTCCTCTTTTAGCTGTTAGCTTTATCCTAACGATTTTTTTTTTTTTTTTGTTAACAATCTGTTTGATCATTTCATTTTTAATACAAAATTTTTAAATGTTGTAAATTTAAGATCTTTAACTTTTATCCTATGTGAAAATTTGATAATTCAAGATCATTTTCACCTTGCAAGTTATCATGATATACTAATTTAGAACATAATTCTCTTACAAAATTAGTTGAGTCACAGATTTATATTAACTTTTAATTAATAAATATCAAACTATGATACAATTAGTGCCTACTATCAGAACATGCAATCAATTTATAGTTTACAAAGGTTTTGCTTTTTGCAAACTCAATGTGAATAAAATATTATAAATATTTGTAGTGGTAACGTCTTAATCATATTATAACGAATTATCGATATTCTAAAGGTAAAATGCAAACTGACCCCATATGATGGGTTTAAATGGGTTGACCCATTGAAAACTGATCTGTTAAAGCTAAACCCATCAACCAATTTTTTTGAATTGGTTTGGGCCGTGTGAAGTTCTGCTAGGCTTGCTTACGGTTGGTCTGACAAACTGATGTTGGTGTTTTGTACCATAGTTAATTTCCTTTCGTCTAAGGAATTAGTTCTGTTTCATAAGTACATAAAATCTTTAGTGCCCATATCTGCCCTAGTGTCAAAATTTGAACCTAATTCTTAATGTTGAGAGTAAAGACAAAAAAATTATAAGGATGAATGGATGATGCTAATCTTTTGTAATTTCTCTTTTCTCGTTTTTAACTATTCTTCAACATTTTGTTCTTTTTTTTACTCCTATGGTGCCAATTGCTTTTCATGTCCCATTTGTTTTATACCAACAATCTGTTTTGGTTAATTTCTAAAAATTCTTCAACAATTTAGTTTGTGTTTCTCTATAGTGGTCAATTTAGAAAATTACATATTAAACCTTTAATTAAGCTAATTTGATTACATTTTATCAAAAAGATGCATTTGAAACCTTTAATATAACAGTATGGCAACATGATTATGAAAATAAAGTTTATTGTTTGTCAGTTTCTTATGACATGTCAGTTTTTTTTTGTTATGTTTTGACAATACCTTTCTAAACTATGCCATTCTTTTATGTACATGCCCTTCAATTTGGATCGTATCAGTGAGTTGCATGCTTTAGTGGTTATTTCATTGCAATATAGTTGAATCTATAGCATATTATTTGTTGTCAAAATTACGTTATTGCATAATTGAATATTCATAGTGCAAGTTTACTTAATAGGTGCATTCCTAAGCTCTAAGAACCTCAGAGGTCATGCCAATAATAATACTGGGCTTGCCTCCATTGGACATTGCACATGGATCTCACACAAGAGAATCTCTAAATCACTAAAAGTAAAATTATGTAAAACAGAAAGTAAATTACTGTTTTCTTGCTCGCAAGTACCAACAAAACCTCTTGAAAAGGTGATGAAGTGGCTTAATTTTCGAGTTCTCTACAGAAAGAGGAAAAAGATATTTTTAACCATTTCAATTGATGTTGTTTTGTATATATCTCACTTGTATTCAAATGGAAATTGAAATGGAAATGGTGTTACTGGCATTTCTGTTTCCTCACAGCCTATATGTCTTCATAATTTATAGGTACAGCTTGAGCTACATCCCGTTTGCGAGGTCCATGGTCTCCAAGGTTGTGGTAGCTTGCTTTGACACTGAATTTTAGACTGATATGCACAAACACCACCGGATGAATTTGTTGAAGAAGAGTTTGATCCAGCATCTACTTGTACAATCTTTATGTATGGCATTTGGCAGAGAGGGAGGTTAGTCCCTGTTAGATATAGCAGCACACAATGAATGTTGAACGTTTTTGTATGGCTAGTGTTCTGTGGTTTTAAGATTTTTCTTCTTTTATTCTCGTGTTTTGCGTTATGAAAGAAAATACTGATATGGTCATGTTAATAGAAATTGACCTGGTTTTTGACATCGATATTGATCAACACAACACTTGTTAATGGTTCAGTTCATAATGAGAAATATAGTTACTGAATTTATGGTACGATAATGTTATTTTGATAAAATCTAGTGTTAAGATGATTTGGTATCATTATAATCTGTTAATTTAAATTGTATTAGATTTACATGATTTAAATGAATGGATTATAGTGATGCCATATCATTTGGGTACTAAATTTGGATAAATTAGCATTACTTTTTATGGTAATATCGAATTAAGAGAATTTAGTACCGACTGATCAACCTATCATGGACTGAGTCAGAGCACTATTATTTGTCATTTATAGTTTTCTTTTTACTACTAGTATTACTCTTAACAGGACAGATATTTGAGATAAATTTGAAAAGCCAATAATGACCGTGGGTTTGAATTACGATTCTTCCCCCAATTTCAAAATATTGTAATAATAAAAAGTAAAAAAAATTCTTATTAATAAACTGATTCGTTGCCAGAGATGAGAGTAGCCCAAGGTAGGGTGAATTGCATTAACATACCCTTAAGGTTGGCATAATTGCAGCCATATGTGAGGCAAGATTGTAACCCCTTAAAATAACATAGACATGTACTAACAACTCGTGAGACGTGAGGTTCTGTATAATTGCAACCATGAGTCTAGATGGTAATAAATTAATGGAGACATAGGCTAGTCCTAATGACATAAGATAACGTACTTTTGTCATATGGCATAATAGTGCTAAAAAAAAAAAAGTTTTGCTTTTTTAAATTACAAATTTAGGATTTGAGGTGATGAATCCGACTAACCTAATTGTGTAGCTGTGTGAGACTTATTACAATCGCCTCATTTTTTGTATTCCTTTTAAATATAAAAACATTTTTTTTTTTATATAAAAAAAAAATGTGTTTGTTGTTAAAAAATGATTAAGAATGAACAATAAAATAAAAACATAATAGCATCAACACAAAATAAGAGAATAGAGAAAATGGTAGCCCAAGAGAGAATGTGAATCCTTATTCCTTCAAGCATATTCTTACATCCATAAAATACAATGTTAAGAGCTCGTTTATATAGCCTTATAAGTCATAACCATAAAATACATTAAGTGTATATAAATTAAAATATTATGAACCATAAAGTGCATCATGACGATAGAGCCGGTGGGAAGATATATAGATGGAAATTACTTCTTTGGATTGAAAGACATTCATTCATATATAATTGCATAATATTTATAACACTCTCCCTTAAATTAATATCTATCAATCACACAGTGAATATGCCTCGTTAAAACCTTTGCTAGTAAAAACTTGGTGGGAATAAAACTAGTAGAGGAAAAATAGTACATTATCCATTTGCATCTCAAATTAATCTTTGATGGTATTGAGGGTGCAAAAATGCCTTATTAAAACTTTACTAGGAAAAACCCCATAGGATAAAAGCCTAATAAAGGGAAAAGAGTACAAAACATTGTATTTCCTACAAATCGTAAAAATTCTTGATAAATATGCTCCCACTCATACTGATGCGGATGCTTCAATATTTTTTTAGAGAAATTCCTGACCACACGAAACTGGCTATTCACAATCGTACGAGGTTGTAAAGTGTAGTATAATGCAAATATAGATTTTTTTCCACGAGGATTGGGTGTTGATTACTGAAATTGATTAACTTAATTACTATTTAGACAATGATAAAAATGGTGATTTTCAATTTAAACACTACAACTACACTAATTTAGCTATCTATTGCAACAATATAATTTAGAGCACACAAACACAAGAAAATATGGATGTAACTTATATGAGAAAATAGCGAAGGCGTAGAATCCACCTAACCAATCTTATCTTAGTTCTAGACCCACCAACTAAATCCAATTATGCAAGTAATTGTTGTAGATTCTTGTAACCTTTAATTAACCTCTATTATCTCTCGAACAACAAAGGTTACATCCACACACACACCTATAACCTATCTCTCGATGACTACAAAAAATATACATGAATTCATTAAGTATAGTGGCATACATATATGAATCCTACAAGCTAGTCTCGCATATTTCTACATTACTAGAATTGTATCAAGCATTTCATCGAGCACGTTGTGTGCTTCACCTCTCGGTCCATCACACAACAACCAAAAGAACAATCAAGTGATAACTAGGCACTCAAAAACATTAAGCAATGAAAATTTCATACAACAACACAAACTTATATAGATAAAATTGGTAGTTTTTTATTTAGACAATCATGGGTTCGGTTTCATCTTGGCCTTAGCTCAAGATGTTTAGCTCATGTTACAAATATAAGCCAAATATGATATAAAATGTGCTCTAGTCATAACAATTACAATAATGAAAGAGAGAGGGGTGTAGAGAATAAAACTAAGTGTAGAGATCTTCTCTTCTCTTGGCTTTATTTGACTTGAATGGCTTCTTCTCTTCTTAGCCTCTTTTGCTTTAAGAAGAGTGTTTGATGGTGGGTTTAGGTTTGGGATGGGAAGTGGTTGGATTTGGTGTTTGGGTAGTGTTTAGGTGGATGGATTTGATGATTTTGTGAGAGAAAGTGTTTAAAGATGAAGTCCTAGGTGGTTTGGATCTCAAAAGTCGTGGAAGAGGTAGTGAGCTAGAGAGAAAATAGGGGTATTTATAGGTGTGCAAAATTAGGGCATGAAGTTCTATGTTTGTTGAGTTTAAAACCCTATGCACTATTTGTTTCGCTGTACGTTTTGACACATCAAACCGCGACAACTCACTGAATTGTTTCGATGTACGCTTAGGCGTACAGAACCGCGACACTTAGAATTTCTCTAAATCTTCTTTTCGCTCCAATTTTTGCCCAACTTTACTTTAATGCCCCTGAAATGATAATGACCTGCATAAGCTTATTTAGCCATTAAATACTTGATTTTACCCGAGAAACGAGCACAAAACAATAGTAAATGGGGCCTACACCAAGTGTAGAAATGGAACTATTAATTGCATCCTAATATTATGTATTAAGATTTGGTTTGTTACAATTGGTAGTGCATTTTAAAATAAATCAGCAAGATTAGAACTTAAGCGTACATTTATATACAGCATCATGTTGTTTATCAATTACAACTTGTCATATATAATAACAATTGTAATTAATCATATTTGGTACTGTAGGACTATCATGTTTTTCATTATTTCCTTTAGAATAAAAAGGGGAATATACCTCACACTTTGAGTAATATAATCATTAATAACCACCAAAGTATTCAATGGATTAGTTTTATCCATGTGAAAGTGCTTTAGTATATCACTCACATACTACCCCAATTTCAATATCCCTTTGCGAGATGCCAACCTCCACAACTGCCTCAAAATACAACTTCAGATCTTGGGGGCGCCCATGCTACCAAACTCCTACATGGCAACTCTCCATCACCAGATCGCCTACCGGCTTCAAGATCATGCCCTTGATCTCCCCATCCCTGGCCATAATGGCGATACTATTTTCATCAAGGCTGAACGTGAAGATGAAGTTCCCACCATTATCCAGATTCCAAAGCAACTGCCCCGGGACAAACTCAAAGAGATCATGCCTCTCGAATGGATCACAAACTATGAGAGGGCTTTTCAGAACACAACTCCTGTTGTTGCCTCGGACACCAAATATATCAAGGAAAATGATGGCTCCATTAAGACGGTTTATGAACCTCTCTCTAACGCAAATTTTCCTTCCAGCTCTAGTCCTAGTGCTCCTCCTGTGTTCCAGGCGCTAATGATCCGACCAGTTACCACCGAAGATGACATCCCGATCCATAGCTTTGAAGCCAATGGATCTCCAATCTACACTGACAAAATCAATGGCCATTTCATTTGGGACGACGACCCCAATATGTGTGACGCTGACTGTACCTGTCGTGACTGTCTACCAGACCTCACTCCATGCAAAACTGTTCGCAAACAATACAGACCAGATGATCCAGACAGCCCATGGATAGGCTTAAAGCCTACCAACAAAAAGGCCCTTCCAATTTATGACAGAGCTTTACAAATCCTCCGATCAGAAGGACTTTTACCTACTACTCCACATTTGCCTCCACCCATACCTTGTTTTATGGCTTCTAACTATGACCAAGACTTCCCTCCTCTGGAACCCTCTTCTAATCCTGAAAGGAATCGGTTTTCCAGATCTTATGTCCATACTTCTGAGGTCTTACCCGATGGTTCCCTCAAACAACCTACCCAAGCTGAGCAAGTTCTTAATTGGCAAACCCACAATGCCAAAGTACAAAATAGAGTTCTCAACTCTATTGACCAGAAGATCGACCGAGTCACACACCATGTGTAGGGAAAAATAAACAAATAAAAGTGTTACACGCAGCGGAAGCGATACTAAAGACGATTTAGTGACTTTTAAAATTTTTCCTTTATGAACCTTAAACCCTTTTAATCAATAAACATGCATATATATCAACAAAAGTAAATTACCTCTTGTCGCGTGATCCGATTGACTTACGTCGATGGTAATCCGCAAGACCTTCAATCCGAGCACGAACGTGGATCACCTAGGAGCGTGGTCTCCCTTTCCTTTGAATTGCAAACCTGTGAATGGACCAAACAAATACTTTCTTTTCTTTGTTAGTCACAAAACAATCAAAAGAATGTCAAAATTATTCCGGTCACTTTTGAGTTCACAATCTTATGATCGAAACTCGCGTGAAACTAGATCGATATCGTATACACAAGCTTATTGATGTTTAAGCAATTGTATACTATCAATGAATAATTTTTCACTCCTTTTTGTCTCTCTAGAATAAAAACTCTCTTAGAATTAAGAAGAAGAAGAAAGAAAATAAAAACTCAAGCACCAATTAATTGATGTGGCCGAACCCTATAAGAACATATATATAGGTTGGCCGAATTTTTCTTCTTTTTCCTTTAGGGTTGCCGAATTCTATGTAGTATCTAATTAGGGTTGGCCGAATTTCATCATGTCACTTATATAGGGTGACTAAAATTCAACCCTAATTCTTTTTAACTTTATAGACTTCAAACCCTAATCCAACTCTTTTATTTTTATTCTTTTATTTGACTAAATAAAAAAAAAGACTCCTTATTTGATTAAATAAATAATACTAATTTATTTATTTACTTATCAAACAAGTCTTTTACTTTTAGGAAAGATTTGTATCTTTAATTAAACAATTAATCAATAAATCAATTAATTCTTATTTAATTAAAACAAATGAAACAAAATAATATTTTTAGGTCAAAACCTTAACCTAGCCGCCCCACTTATATATAAGATGGGCCTAATATTATTTTCCTATTTCATTTAATCCATTGGACTTTAAATAAAAAAGCCCACATGTGAACCAGACCCATTCTTACTAAAAGAAACAAGCCCACATGTCTTTCATTAATATATTAATATAATTGAGCAGCCCATTACTTAAATAATGTGCAAATTATATTCTTAATATATTAAATGCAATTCTAGATGGACCCTTAAATTGGTCCGGTAGAATATATCAAGTGATCCATGCAAGTCCGTGTGGATTGGGGATCTTGGCGGGCCATCTAAATTTAAGCTTCAATAGACATAACCTAATCACAATCAACAAATGATTCACTTAGGTCCGATCCATTAATTTTAACTCATTCCACTAAAGAGCTAAAACTGAACTCTTAAATAAAGATAGAAAAGGAAGATGCTCCTCATTCATACCCTAGACAATCATATTGGAGATAGTGTATCCTCGTGATTAATATCAGTAATCGCCAAGAGTTCATAGACCGCCTATAACTCTCCAAGTTACCATATTTACTCATATGACCACGTTTTGAACTTGGATATTTTGACTTGTCCAGAAGCCATGTTTTCAATAGACACTATTGAAAACTCAACGTTGAGATTTAATATCCAATTACCTCAAAACATCCATATGATGATATTATACTCTCATTTAATTAAATGGAGCCACGATGTCCATATCTATAAATGAAGTCCTCTATCGATTAACAAATGAATATCACCAAACTATCGAGGATAGACTATGCGATATAATCGTACTCATTGATAACTCAAATGATATCACTTGCAACCATAAGTCCATCATTTATCTCAGGATTAAGATAGACTCTCCGATTGTCCTGATAATGAAAAGACTATTATCTATTGACGGTTCTAGATAAAGCTTTTCATTGTGATCCAGTTCAATGCACTAGATCCTTTTGCTCGAAGACACTCCGATGATTTTAGACTCATCATATCTCATTTGATCCAACTCAAATGCTAGCAAAAGAATTCTACAACTTTAACAAGATAAAGGTGCCCAACCTTTAACTTAAGTTGTGAACAATATTCAAGACTAACTAAAGAATTGTGTCTACCACATACATATCCAGATGTACGAACAATTCTTCTTTTCCCATAGTCTTTAGACCTTATGATTATTTACTTTGACAATTATAATATAAACTATAAATGCTATACGATTTGTTAAACCAGAAATCTCTTTATTAATATGAAAAAGATTGTTAATTACAACATTACACTCTTGCTATTGAGCATAATCCTAACAATCTCCCACTTGCGCTATAGCAAATGTGTCATATCTCTCAAGCCCATATTCTCTAGATGCCCATCGAAACTCTTCTGAGGTAGAGCCTTTGTGAAGGGATCCGCTAGATTTTCTGCTGACGCGATTTTGGTAATCGTCACGTCACCTCTTTGAACAATCTCCCTTAAAAGATGATACTTTCTTTCAATGTGTTTACCTCTCTTGTGACTTCTTGGTTCTTTCGAATTAGCCACTGCTCCACTGTTGTCACAGTAGATAGTGATCTGCTTATTCGCATTAGGAACCACTTCTAAGTCAATCAAGAATTGGCGGAGCCAAACAGCCTCTTTGGCAGCTTCGCATGCAGCAACATACTCAGCTTCCATGGTGGAATCAGCAATACAAGATTGCTTGATACTCCTCTATATAACTGCTCCTCCTCCAATAGTAAACACAGCCCCTGATGTGGATTTTCTGGAGTCAGAATCTGATTGGAAATCAGAATCTGTATACCCAACGGGAACCAAATCCCCTCCAGAGTATACAAGCATATTATCTCTCGTTCTCTTAAGATACTTGAAAATATGCTTGACTGCCGTCCAGTGATCAGGTCCAGGTTTCGATTGAAACCTGCTAACTATGCCAACAGCAAAACAAATATCTGGTCTAGTACAGAGCATTGCATACATGAGACTTCCAACTGCCGAGGCATATGGAACTCTACTCATGAATTGCTCTTCATGCTCATTCTTAGGAACTTGTTCCTTAGAAAGCTTGATTCCATGTCTGAAAGGTAACATACCTTTCTTGGAATCCTGCATGGAAAACCTAGACAAGATTTTGTCTATGTATGAAGCTTGGGATAATGCGATCGTTCTATTCTTTCTATCCCTTATTACTTGGATACCTAGAATAAAACTTGCTTCTCCTAAGTCCTTCATATCAAATTGTTTTGCTAACCATTCTTTTACTGATGTTAATACACCTACATCGTTTCCAATGAGTAGTATATCATCAACATAAAGAATCAGGAAAACCAACTTGTCGCCTTTAATCCTTTTGTATACACAAGGTTCGTCAGGATTCTGAATAAATCCAAAACCTTTGACAGCTTGATCAAACCTTATGTTCCAGGATCTGGATGCTTGCTTTAATCCATATATGGATTTCTGCAACTTGCATACCTTATCCACTTGGCCCTTTTCAATGAATCCCTCTGGTTGCATCATGTAGATGCTTTCGTCAAGACTTCCATTTAGGAAAGCTGTCTTGACGTCCATTTGCCAAATCTCTAAATCTAAAGATGCTGCAATGGATAAGAGTATCCTAATGGATTTAAGCATGGCCACAGGAGAGAAGGTTTCCTCGTAATCGATACCTTCTTTCTGTGTATACCCTTTAGCTACCAATCTAGCTTTAAAGGTTTCCACCTTTCCATCCATACCTCTTTTCCTCTTGTATACCCACTTGCACCCAATGGGTTTTATCCCTTTAGGCAAGTCTACAAGGGACCAGACTTTGTTATCGAACATAGATTCAATCTCGGATTGCATTGCCTTTTGCCAATGGCGACTATCAACATCCTCCATAGCTTCCTTGTACGTATAGGGATCATCGTCGTCCGGGAGATTCTCCACTGATTCTCCCAGACCGATGTATCTTTCGGGTTGTGTTCTAACCCTCCCACTACGACGAGGAATGGTAGGTTGTTGATCTTGTGTTGGATCGGAACTTACAATTGGGTTAGGTTGTGCAACCTCTCGTGGAATTGTATCTCCTGACATCTCATTCAGGACAATTCTACTTCTAGGCACAAAATCATTCATATAGTCCTTTTCCAGAAATTTAGCATTTGTCGAAACAAATACTTTAAGATCTGAAGGACTATAGAAATAATATCCTTTAGTTTCTTTTGGATACCCTACAAATATACATGTTTCTGAACGGGACTCCATCTTTTGTCTTTCCTTTTAACACATGCGCAGGACAACCAAATATCTTTAAGTGTTGTAAACTAGGCTTGCGCCCAGTCCACAACTCATGCGGTGTTTTAGGAATAGACTTAGATGGTACATCGTTTAGAATGTATATAGCAGTTTGTAAAGCATATCCCCAAAAAGAAATAGGAAGCGTTGAATAACTCAACATAGACCTAACCATATCCAAAAGAGTTCTATTTCTCCTTTCTGCTACCCCATTCTGTTGAGGTGTACCTGGTGCAGAAAACTGAGAAACTATCCCATTATCAATAAGATATTGCTGAAACTCACCAGATAGATATTCTCCACCACGATCAGATCTCAAGATTTTTATGTGTTTCTCAAGCTGATTTTCCACTTCAGCTTTGAATGCTTTGAACATGTCAAAAGCATCCGACTTATGTTTCATAAGATACACATAACCAAATCTTGAGTAATCATCCGTGAAGGTGATGAAGTACTCATATCCACCTCTAGCTTGAATGCTCATAGGTCCACATACATCAGTGTGTATCAATCCTAAACATTCAGTGGCTCTTGCACCTTTGGCAGAGAACGTCCTTTTGGTCATTTTACCTTCCAAACAAGATTCACAAGTTGGTAGATCATCAACCTTTAAGTCACTTAAAGGTCCGTCACTTACCAATCTTTTAATCCTATTAAGGTTAATATGACCTAAGCGTAAATGCCAAAGGTAGGTTTCATCTGTTGATAATTTTACTCTTTTATGATTAGGTTCCGTTATTTCTGTGTCTAACGAGTGAGAGATATTTCTATGCAAAAAGTATAGACCGTTTTCCAATGTACCTTGGCAAATAATTTTGTCATTCTTACTAATAATAAAAACTTTATTAAAAGTAACCGATTATCCAAATTTATTCAAACAAGAAACTGAAATTAAATTCCTCTTGAATTGAGGTACATAATAAACGTCTATTAAATCTAAATGCCTTCTAGAATCCAAATAAACTCTAATATCTCCCACTGCACTTGCAGACACTAACGTTCCGTTGCCCAAGCGCAAATTGATTTCATTCTTACTCAGCTTTCTCCTTTCTTGAAACCCCTGCAAGGAATAACAAACATGATTAGTGGCTCCTGAGTCTATGATCCAAGAATCTGTAGAATCAGCCAAAAAACATGTTTCTAGATAATTCAAATTACCTTCTTCCTTCTTGTTCTGGGACTTTGGGCAATTTCTCTTCCAATGTCCCTTTTCACCACAAAGGAAGCATTTCCCTTTGATCTTGGTTACTTTCTTGGTCTCCTTCTTGATAGGCCCAAGTTGCTTTTTCTTCTGTTGTTTCTTGACCTTTTGACGGGCCTTAACAGTAGCAACTTTACCAACCATATGAATCTCTTGACCTTTGCCTTTCACAAGGATCTTTTCAGCACTTTGAACATCTTGCATCAGGCCTTGTAAGGTGTATTCCTTTTTGTTCAAAGTGTAGTCCAATTTGAACTGATCAAAGGAATCTGACAATGAATTGACAACCATATCGATCTTTGTCTCACCATCTATCTCAGCGCCATGCAGTTCAGCAATGTTGAGATGTGCTATGACTTTCATCATGTGATCTTTCACAGCCTGTCCAGGTTTCATCCTAAGATTCATAAAAGCAGTCACTGCCTCTCTCTTAGTCGTCCTAGACTTCATAGCAAACATCTCCTCTAGAGACATCATTATATCAGCAGCGGACTCCATTCCTTCATGCTGCTGTTGCAACACGTTGGAGATAGTGGCCATAATGTAACATTTTGCCATATCATCTGAAGTCTTCCACTGCTCATACTCATCTCTACACATTATGCTAGATTCATTATTAGGAGCAGGTGGTTTAGGAGTAGTTAGAACAAACTTATGTTTTTCACTTTGCAGTAACAACCCAATTTTCCTTTTCCATGTGACATAATTATCTCCAGTTAAAGTGTTATCTTTCAGGATGTTCATAAGTGATGGGGTCATGATTTCTGAATAAAACAAAACATATATAAGTAAATAATCATGATAAAGCACTTTTAAATATTTATCTTGAATTAAATAAATAACTCAATCATAAAATTCAACGGTGATCTAACACCCATAAATGTTACGCCTCCTTTGGGAGTTCGCACCATTTACTAGTTAGACTAGGTCCCACCTAATTGTTAACATAACAACCGGCGTTTTCAATTTTAGCCTTGCAATTTTACTGACAAGAACTCTTGGGAGGATATCAATAAAATTACATTGAGTGTGTTACCAAGATATCGACCCTCAATTTTCTCTCACGAAAATCCCTCCTTGGGGAGTAGATCTCGTTTGAGTCCATTGTCTAGTCTATCCTTGTAAGGAAGTATGTTGCTAAATTCCATTCATGGACGCCCCTTGGGGGGATTACCAATAAATAATAAAGCTCAACTAACCTTGGAGGCCATAGGTGTTACCAAAACACCTTCTCCCACTCAATTATTTAAGGCGTGTGATTAAATCCCATAGAATGATTTACCGAGTTATCTAGATGCCAATTTAGATACCTAAATCATTCAATGCATGTTCATACCAAAAGAGATATATGCGTGGCACTCCTATTCTATATGTCATGTTATCATACAATAACAAATATTGTAATATTTAAGCATAAATTAAATAGCAACAATTTTGGCCCATCCTAGAAAAACAAGTAAATTACAATTTGTTAGGAATACAAGATCTTCAGGTGGCCCATCAACCATACGCTCATCCTTCGGCCCAACCCACGGGCGAGCACAACTCACAACCCCACTAAGGGGCTGCCGTGTGCAGCCCAACTCCAGGGCTGCCGTGCGCAGCCCACCAAGCTTGGGCTTGCCATGCGTAGCCCAATCCACTCCTAGGGTGCGCACGGTGCTCGTACTTGGTTCCGGTTGCTTCATTTTGCTTCGTGTCTTCGAATCTCCAAGACCTAAATATATTACGGCAGTATATATATAATAAATACTGCAGTATTAATTTTTTTTTTTTTTTTTTATTCACTGCAGTATTTTTACAAACCAAAAACTGCACATACTAAAAATAAATAAAAAAAAACTGCAGTAACCCTAAAAAAATACTGCACATATATATATAAAAAAAAAATAATAATAAAACCTAGCAATCTACCAAGAAGGAATTATGGCGATAATAGATCACCCTTCTTGTTACAACTCCGAAACAAAAATTACATTGAAAATCTAGAGCCAAAATCGAGCAATAACAAACCACATAAAATATATATAAATCCATACATCACATGTAATTATATATTTGAATACCTAGAGTGTCATCTCTTTCTAAACATGCATAATCACAATAAAAAGAAATAGATCCACGTATATATACGTTAATTAATTAAAAGGGTTCAACCTAGGCTCTGATACCAATTGTAGGGAAAAATAAACAAATAAAAGTGTTACACGCAGCGGAAGCGATACTAAAGACGATTTAGTGACTTTTAAAATTTTTCCTTTATGAACCTTAAACCCTTTTAATCAATAAACATGCATATATATCAACAAAAGTAAATTACCTCTTGTCGCGTGATCCGATTGACTTACGTCGATGGTAATCCGCAAGACCTTCAATCCGAGCACGAATGTGGATTACCTAGGAGCGTGGTCTCCCTTTCCTTTGAATTGCAAACCTGTGAATGGACCAAACAAATACTTTCTTTTCTTTGTTAGTCACAAAACAATCAAAAGAATGTCAAAATTATTCCGGTCACTTTTGAGTTCACAATCTTATGATCGAAACTCGCGTGAACCTAGATCGATATCGTATACACAAGCTTATTGATGTTTAAGCAATTGTATACTATCAAAGAATAATTTTTCACTCCTTTTTGTCTCTCTAGAATAAAAACTCTTTTAGAATTAAGAAGAAGAAGAAAGAAAATAAAAACTCAAGCACCAATTAATTGATGTGGCCGAACCCTATAAGAACATATATATAGGTTGGCCGAATTTTCTTCTTTTTCCTTTAGGGTTGCCGAATTCTATGTAGTATCTAATTAGGGTTGGCCGAATTTCATCATGTCACTTATATAGGGTGACTGAAATTCAACCCTAATTCTTTTTAGCTTTATAGACTTCAAAACCTAATCCAACTCTTTTATTTTTATTCTTTTATTTGACTAAATTAAAAAAAAGACTCCTTATTTGATTAAATAAATAATACTAATTTATTTATTTACTTATCAAACAAGTCTTTTACTTTTAGGAAAGATTTGTTTCTTTAATTAAACAATTAATCAATAAATCAATTAATTCTTATTTAATTAAAACAAATGAAACAAAATAATATTTTTAGGTCAAAACCTTAACCTAGCCGCCCCACTTATATATAAGATGGGCCTAATATTATTTTCCTATTTCATTTAATCCATTGGACTTTAAATAAAAAAACCCACATGTGAACCAGACCCATTCTTACTAAAAGAAACAAGCCCACATGTCTTTCATTAATATATTAATATAATTGAGCAGCCCATTACTTAAATAATGTGCAAATTATATTCTTAATATATTAAATGCAATTCTAGATGGACCCTTAAATTGGTCCGGTAGAATATATCAAGTGATCCATACAAGTCCGTGTGGATTGGGGATCTTGGCGGGCCATTTAAATTTAAGCTTCAATAGACATAACCTAATCACAATCAACAAATGATTCACTTAGGTCCGATCCATTAATTTTAACTTATTCCACTAAAGAGCTAAAACTGAACTCTTAAATAAAGATAGAAAAGGAAGATGCTTCTCATTCATACCCAGATCCAATTTTTTATCTTGTCACGTGGGGCAGAAAATCTCTGATGAAGGTGATTATGCCAAGAAACTGTTGAACTTGTTTTGTGGTTAAATTGGAATTAGGGAATTCTAATAGTTGGTTGGCTAGGTGAGGGCCTGGGTGATATTTTCCATTTGAAATGTGCATGCCCAAGAAATCGATATTTGTTTGTCCTACTGAACTCTTTTTGTCAGAGAGCATGATTCCATATTGGTTAACCAGATCATAGAACTGGTGGAGGAGATGATCGTGAGAATTTTCATCAGTAGAGAACAATAGGATATCATCGATGTAAATTAGGGCAGAGTGAAGAATAGGATGGAAGATCCTAGTGATGGCCTTCTGAAATAATGAGGGGGCAGTCTTAAGCCCAAAGGGTAAAACTGTCCATTGATATTGGGCGTTTGGAAGGCAAAACGCCGTCTTGTATCTGTCATCTGGATGAATACCGATTTGCCAGAAAGCTCCTTTGAGGTCAAACTTGGAGAAGATAGTAGCACCAGGGAGCTGAGAAAACAAAGTATTGGTTCTGGGAACTGGAAATTTGTCATCCCTAAGAAAGAGATTGAGGGGTTTGTAATCAATGACTAATCTCTTTCTTCCCCGAAGTTGTTCAGCCCTTTTGTCAACATAAAAGGCTTGGCATGCCCAGGGAGAAGAGGTAGGCTCAATGAGTCCTTGTTTAAGTAGGTCATCACATTCAGTATTGGCCATACGAAGGTCGGAGGGAGACATTCTAGAATGAGAGGCCTTTGTAGGGTTGACATCTTCATTGAGCTTAAAAGGAAGCTTAATAAAGAAATCTGGGTTCTTCCACAAAGGATTTGGATGATGGAAATCAGCATGACTGTTGGCACAGAATTGTAGAAGCTTGTGTTGAATTGTTTGGAAGGAGGGTCGGATGTCAGACAAGGGAAAGATCTTTGGAATATTGGAGAATGCTTTGAAGTTTCTTTTATATCTGAGTCCAGTAGGGAGGATCCGAAGAGATTTGAATTGACAATAAACATCCCAACCAATGAGGATATCTTTGTCAGGAAGTGGGGTTCCAATGACACGTGTCCAAAGGGTGTATGATGGGAATATCTTGAGACCAATTTTAGTCTTTGTAATCAGATTAGTTGTGAATATCTTCCCATCAGCAGCTTTAAAATACCGGACATGAGACTTCCAAGCATCAGGAGGAAGAATCTTAGGGTTCATCATGGTAGTAATGGAACCAGTGTCAATGTAGGCAATGGCATCAATAGGATTGGCATATTTGTCAGGAAGTATTTGGATTGGAACTTGAGGTCCTGGTTGTGCATCGGACGGTGTCGTTTGGAGAATGACAGGGGTTGCCTTGTAGGAGACTGGAAGAGAATCAGTTTCAGAGAGACTTGAATATTCTGAGTCTGAAATGGCGGAGACAGAATCTTGAGCTTGTAATACAAAAACTGTGTTGTCATCAGCATGGTCTTGTTCGGAGAAGATAGATTCAATATCGGCGTCAGAAGGAACGTCATCTGCTAGTTGTTGGATCAACTTAGCAGACTTGGCCTTTTTATTAGGGCATTTTTTTGCATAATGTCCCTTTTGTCCGCAGATAAAACATTTCTGAGACTTGTTCCATGCACGCCGGGATTTCTTTTTGAAGAATTTGAACTTCTTTTTGCCCTTTCGCTTGGTAGTCTGGAAATGCTTGTTTTTCTTAGTCTTACAGATGCACGATAGAAAAATACTTAATCCAATGGTCATTGTTGGCATATTTCAAGGACTATCTATGCGAAAGTGAGTTGCCTAATATTCATACATAACAAATAATAATGTCTATAGCAGAAAAAATAAATGAGAGAAAATAAATTATAACATAAGATATACGTGGAAAACCTAAATCGGGTAAAAAACCACAAGCCATCAGGACGATAGAGAAAGTTCAACTATATGATAATTTGGTACAACCATATACTTCAGGATTCTCTCTCTAACCTCAACCCCAAACCACAAAGCCTACCAAGTCCCTAATCTCACAACCGAGCTTTACATCATAACTCTCAGCTCATAACGCCTAAAAGATCCTTACCAAGTGCCCCTCAATATTCCCATAGGTCTCCCCTGAATATCACTCACGAATTTTTAACTTGATCCACTAATATTCACCGGATCCCTCCTTAGATATTCCCTAGGGTATCCCTTAGATCTCAACACTCTACGATGTTACATAAGTTTTTCCGCTCCTTGCCCTTAAATCTAATAACATAGATATTAGGTCTATTTATACTAGTTACAGGGAGTTTAAGCTAAAAGGAAATCCTACTCTTAAACATACAAGACTTTCCCATTTCATAAAATAAAAAAATAAAAATAAAAAATAAAATAAAATAAAATAAAAAAACTATTTCCTTTTATCCACAAGTCTTCTTATTCCACGCAAAGAGTATACTTTTTTCCTTTAAGCATAATAACTTCCCAAAAGAACACTTTCTTTTTCCGCTGAAGATTTTCCATTCCATGCATGCTTATGATTGATTATGATTCGGGTCATGGCTACGCACCTGCTTCCTAAACTGTTATAAGTCACTTGAAATTACATTGCTTAGAAAACCACAATCCATATGCTGAAACGAACCCGAAATCGCTGTCCAGTCATCGCATTGCTGTTAAACCCACAACACAATGGACAGTGTTTTTTTTTTCTTATTGAAATAGGACTGATGCCCTTGCTATTGTGCAATTGCACAGCGCAAGGCACATCGTTGTTCTCTAAAGGCACATCGCTTCTTCACTGAGCACATCGATGTACTATTGTGGCAACCGCTGTCTAACCAACAACAGTTTTCTTCTTTCTTCGGTTCTTCTTGGTCTTTAATCCTCCCTCAACACCATCTTCAACTTCCAAACGTTTTCCCATGTTTTCAGGAAGTTGCACATCAGTTGAGTCTCGTTTAGTTAACATTGAGTTCCCTTGAGAATACGAGCCAAAACCTAACAATTCTCCCATTTGACAAGTATTCCAAGACCTTTGTCCACAACCACAATTTTCATCACCGAGAATCATCATACCCCACCAAAAGGTAAAACCACTTAGGAATGAACCATTCTAAGTTTTTTTATTTTTTTTTATTTATTTATTTATTTTTTGTTCCTACACTATGTCGAAATACTTTTCTGAAATTGTGGTGCAACTTCTCATGTCAGACTTTTATAGAGTTCATTAACCATCGACATCTTTGTCCACCATACTCCTTGAATCACCTTCTGACAAATGTCTTGTGCACAATTATTGACCCATTAGCAATAACATATCCTTTCCATGACAGCGGAGAACCTGCCAAAAGGATAAACGTGTCCTTCCATAACTAAACTTTGTGAAAGACCTTTTGTCCTTGCATCACTTATCCTAGTGAAAGACTTGCTACTAGTACCGGGAGTGCTTTTCCGGATAAGCCCCACACCACACTAGAGACTTTAAGCATTTTTTTTTTGATGTTCAATTAGCGTCTTGTGTAACCTATATTGGATCTCGATGACTTGTACTTACCACCACATGCCAAACTTCTCTTTTATCGAATTCTTCTTTTCATCAAAACTGAGTTAGAAACCACTTTCAAGACATATCTCTATTGCTAAACTCATACTAGGCAACTATGAATCATCATCCCAATTCCACAAAGTCCTTTATACGGTATCCCGTAAAGACTTGAAACCTCCATCACCAGCCATGACTCTAATACCAATTGCTGGCATATTCAGGGACCATTTATGCGGTAGTGTGCTGCCTAATATTCATACATAACAAATAATAATGTGTATAAGAAAAAAAATAGATGAGAGTGAAACTAATAACGCACGGTGTGCATAAAACTATCTAGAGGGGGAGGGGAGTGAATAGATTTTAAACTATTATTACCAATTTTCGTGATTAATCAATATTCCAAAAATACCCTAAACTAGTTAAAGCAATAAATCAAGTGTAAATTGCAGAATTTAAATAACACTATGGAAACCTAAACAAGAAAAACCACGGGTTGGTAAGTGCGCCACACTCGAACCTCGAATCCATTAATGGTAAAGGTGATTACAATCTAATCACGGTATATAACTCACCACTACTATCTAATCCCGGCATGAGTGAACCTAGTCCAATTGCTTGTGATCTAAGCAACCTAATCCCGGAAGCTATACAAGACTTGGTTCTCAATGAAGAGATAATATGCCTACGTAAATATAAAATGATATTCAAAATGCAAATAGAGCTAGGTAACCCTATATGCTTATCTAGGATGATAATATGACAATTAACACAATCCTAGATATGAAAAGCGAAATGACATGTCATAAAGCTTAGCTAAACATAGATCAAGCAATTCTATAAAGCTATCACAATACAACACTCAATCATATCAACACAACAATCTTGATCTTGAATATTAGAAATTAATCTAAGAATATGCGAGTAATCTAAGAGATGCCTTGATAAATAAAACACTAATTATGTAAGATAATAGTGAAGAATATACCAAGGGATGTGTGTTGAGCAAAACCTATGCAAGAAAGCATCCTAGATAAGCTAGAAGATGCTAGATGATGATTAATGCATATGAAGCTGGTTTTTAGTGTTTTAGAGAATCAAAGATGAAAAAGATTGCTTCTTTGATTCACTTTTCTCTCTCTAAATGCTTTCGATCATAAAAATGAAAATTTGAGAGTTAAAGATGACCTAGAGAGCATAAAGGCATATATATAGAGTGCCAAAGTGAAGTGGCATCGTTTTGAAAACTTGTCCAAAAACAAGCAGATTTGCGCCCTTGATTCATCGGACGGTGACCACAGAATAAGGGCGCAAAATACCAATAGTTTCATCGACTGGGATTCTACGGCCTCATTATATGCACTGGCCGGAGAACAAGTGCGCCGAATTACAAAGTGACCCACTGGTCTGAATTCAGCGGCCCTTAACCGTCGATCTAAAGGCACCGTTTTGATACCAGGATTTATGGACACAAACCGGCGGCCTCATTCTCCGGCCCCTAACTGTAGAATAAGGGAGTCGAAATCCCCTGGATTTTGCATCCTAAAACCTAAACATGATATGGCAAATAAAGCAAGATGCAATTAATTAAACATACATGAAGAGATATTTAGAACATAAATGCACACAAATAAAGCACACAACATACAAGAATTAAACAAATGCATGAGTTATGAGTGTGTACAACTACATCTATTCAAATAAAACTAAGCACTAGAAATATACCTTTGGAGTGCTTAACACCTTGAGGTCTTGAAAGAGCCTTGAGCTTGATCATTAACTACCTAAGCTACCTTTACAATTCAAACCCCAATTTGTGGTTTGTCACCGAAATAAGCCAATCAAACTTTGAGGAACTTACAATCTCCCATTTTGGCTATTTCGTGATAAAACCACCATTCACATTGATTCTCACAACAAAATTGAAGTTACGGGATTACAAAGATATTCTACATTACAAAGAGATAAGCAAAAAATAAAATTTCAAGTCTTCAATCTCTTGTAGAACAATCAATCCTTTGGAGTGCTTAACACCTTGAGGTCTTGAAAGAGCTTTGAGCTTGATCATCAACTACCTAAGCTACCCTTACATTTCAAACCCCAATTTGTGGTTTGTCACCGAAGTAAGCCAATCAAACTTTGAGAAACTTACAATCTCCCCATTTGGCTATTTTGTGACAAAACCAAAACGCATATTGATCCTCACAACAAAATTGAAGTTACGAGATTACAAACATATTCTACATTACAAAGAGATAAGCAAAAAATAAAATTTAAAGTCTTCAATCTCTTGTAGAACTATCAATCCTTTAAAACAAAACAAATACACTTTCCAAAGCAAGTGAATTGTGAGGTGATCATGTGAAGTTAAAAAAGCATTTGCATTAAAGAATTTCACATTAATGAAAACATGCAATGAATGTACAATGCAATGCTCCCCCTCAAAAGGTTACTCCCCCTCAATTTGCTACTCTAATTAGCATTCTCCTTTACCGCTACTACTCCCCCTTTTTGTCATGAGATGGGCAAAGGAATATCCCACATACGAGTCACTTGTAGTAAAGAGAGATGGTAGCATACAAGTCATTTGCATAATCATATAAGACACTTTATGTAACTCAATTAAAAGGAGAGATACAAGAAGATTTATTTTATTGAAAATGTGTGAAATAAAATGATTTGCATGCAAGACATATTGCATTCAAGTCCAAAAATCAATGGCATTTGGCAAAACAAATGACAAAGGTTTCCTTTAAGAATTCAAATCAATGTTACCATTTGTCATGAATCAAAGAAAGGATATAGAAAATTCAAAAAATTCAGAAAATTCAACTTTAGAGCACTATATCCAACTTTGTAAGTGAAACATGGCATGAGCGACTTTGCAACCTATTTGATTTTTCCGGATGAGATACCCGTATGATAGTAGCCATATTCAATCAATAAAGAAAGAGAGACATTATGATAAACATTTGAGTCTCATTAGCTTTTCACACATTGCTTTGCATTTAAGAATTTGCAATCATCAATTCATGCTTTTTCATTTGAGCATGTCATTTGAATTTCATGCTTTCCACATTTTAAGCATGTCATTAAGAAATATCGGCCTAGTTTGACATTGCTTTTCCAACTGCTTTTGGGGCCAAAAGTGATTCCGGACCAAAGATACGGTGTTTGGTAAAATCGCGGGGAAGTGCTTTTGGTCACTTTTAGCTTCTCCCAACTGAGTTTTTGAGAAGCTACAAATACATGCTATTGGATTTTAGCTTCTGCTTCTCAAAACACGCTATATTGTTTTGTTTAATGAAATTTTACAAATTTTCCTATTTTATCCTTGCCTTTCACTAAATTTACCAAAAACCCATCTTCTTCTTCAATCAACTCCATGCTGCTCATCTCTATCAACTCAGTCGCCGTCCATCTCATCTTCTTCTTCAATCAACTCACAGTCGTCGTCCATCTCATCTTCCTGTTGCTCATCTCCATCGACGGCTTCGTGACTTGTGATGGCGTGACCATCGCCTTCTTTGGCAGTGAACAGCCATGCATCTTCTGTTTGTAACAGAGGGCCACACCGTCACCGCTAGCAAACCACCTACCTCCTTTGGATATTTATGGGTTTGATTTCTTGAGCATCGAATCAAAATTCAAAACTGATTTTGAGGGTTTTATTTATAGTGAATGGAATCAAAATTCACAAACTGATTTTGAAAGGAAAAAATCGATTTGAGTTGCTAGGATTTTTTGAATGTAGATCGTTGATGAAGGTGGTGTAGATTGTTGATGAAAATTGTTGATTTTGAGGGTTTTGTTTATAGTGAATCAAAAATATTTACAGATCAAGTTTTGTTCTAAAAATAATTTCCAGATCACAAGAGAGAGAATGTGTTGCTTTGCTTGCTTTGATGGACGCAATAAATAACAGAGAAAGGAACAAGAGAAATTAGCCTCCGTCGAGGCTCGAGCCAGAGCTGCAGATGCTGCCCAAAAACGGTAACTTTTTATAATCTTCGCCTTCAAATTCGGTTTGATCATCTATTTCGCTCTTCAATTCCTCTAATTTTGGTTTAACTTATTGATTGCCTTTTGAATTCGTCGATACTACTATGATTATTAAATGGTGTCGTGATTCTATAGATTTTGTAATCTTTGTTTGTCATTCTTATCATGTGATGAACTTGATAATATGATTGCTTGTTTATATATATATATATGCAGTGTGATATACTTGCAAACCTTCGAAAACGAAAATTGCAAGTTTTATAGGCAGTTTGGTTTTTCAAGTTTTTCGTTTTTGGGTAATTTGTATTATGCACTGATACTCAACTTAGCTTGATATAGTATTCAAATTCTATGTATTACAGATTTCTCAACCATTTTCAGGTAGCTAGGAATTCTTGAATGTGATTCTTGTTGTGGGGAGTCTCCTGTCTGCCTTGAGTCTGAAGATTCTGCTATTGTGAAATGGATTAATGATGCTAATCATTTATACTCTGATTGTGGAGTCATTCTCAGAGACATTGCTTCGATCTTGAACCACTTGGGTATCTCCTCTGTCCTTCCTACCCCTGTTTGTTTTTGTTTGCTTTTGTTTCTTGCCTGTTTGCTCTGTTTTGAGCTGTAAGAAAAAAAAAGGGGTCTCTTTTTTAGATTACTCAAAACAGACATTATTGCAGGCAAGAGCAGTTTGAAAATTCTGCAGCAGGAAGAGCTGCTCGTGCACAGATGCAAGGGATGGCAAAACAATCAGCAAATACTAAAGGAGATATTATACTGGGACTACAATTTCTTGCAAAGTTGTTTCTTCATGTCTGAGATTTTCTTCAAGCAAGGGAAACATGTTTATGAGATCAAATGTCAATGGATATACAATTTTCTTGAAACAATTTAACTTGTTTACATATATGCACCGAAAGACAAGAAATGTCTATGGTTCCTGAAATTCATTCCTCTCACTTCCTAGTGTTTTTTTTTTTTTTTTTTTTTTTTTTTTTGCCAGGTGGTACCACAATTGATTCAGTTGCTTTCTATAGATAATGATATCGAGAAAGAAATAAGAGCTTCTTTGTGTAGAGATTGAACTTCAAGCAACATACCTAGAATCATGTCATTAAGAATTAAATAGGAGTTAAGCTTTTAAATTTTTAGATTTTAAACATTCAATTTATCACATTACTTTATGATCAAGAGCTAAATGATAGAGATAGGATTCTTACCTGCTGTATGCCAATTGCTTTGAGAATAAAATTCAATTGACTTGGCTTTCTCTGCACAAATTTTTGCATCACCCCATGATCCAAGTTTCATATTTATGGTGGCCAAATCCTGCCAAGCTCCTATATCCAACTTTTTCTCTGTTAATGCCTGCAAAAGAAAGAAGAAAAATTAGTTAATTAATGAAATGAGTTGCTGCAAGAACTTCAAAAAGAATGCTTGATAATTAATGAACATTTGTATTTATGTTTTCAATGGTGGAATTATTTATTTATTTTTTTTCATTTTTTTATATAAATATTTGGATGGTGGAGATTTAAAACATTTTATTTTTGTATTATATAAATTGAAGGGTTCAAGAAACATAATTGTGTCCTTTTAGTAATTTTACACAGTCATAATACTTTTTATTTCTAGTTTACCAAATATATTGAAATTGCTCTCGGCTCTCACAGAACTTTTAAAAGTCAGTTACCAAACACTCAGCTGATTCTTCCCACAGCAGATCAAAAGCAATTCCCTGCACAGCAGATCCAAAAACAATTCCTCCCACAGCACAACAATGCCAAACTGGGTCATCATGTCATGGAGATCATTATAGGTCATTCAAAGAGTATTTCCTAAGTTAATCTCCTAGTCCAAAAATGCATGTTTGAACATAAATAAGACATGGATTGCAATCAAAGCATGGTTCACACTTATTGATGAATAAACATATAAACATAAGTGCAACCAAGATACTCAAGCAATTAATAAAGAAGCATAAAATTTTTCAAATTTTTGCATGCGATAAGTATGCAATTGCTCTCTTTGCTTAAGTTCCTCAAATGGGGTCAATCACCAAATCACATCAATTCACAAGACATATCCCAATAAATATACTAAGTGTTTTAAACCTAGTTGCATCTAAGGGTTTAGTGAATAAGTCCGCTAGTTGGTCATTTGTACCTACATGTTCAAGTATAATGCATTTGTTCTCAACTAGTTCTCTTATGAAATGATAGCGGATGTCAATATGCTTAGTCCTAAAATGTTGTGCCGGATTTTTGAAAATATTAATAGCACTCATGTTATCACAAAAGAGAGTTAAAGTATCTTGATCGAATCTATAGTCGACTGGCATTTGCTTCATCCATAGGAATTGTATGCAACCACTCCCCGAGACTATGTACTTGGCTTTGGCCGTAGACAAGGAAATCGAATTTTGCTTCTTGCAAAACCAAGACACCAAGTTTTTCCTTAGGAAGAAACAACCGCCCGATGTGCTCTTCCTATCATCACAATTTCCTGCCTAATCTGCATTATTAAAGCCAACTAAACTAGTATTAGTGTCAAAAGAGTACCAAATCCCATAGTTGGATGTCCCATTCACATAGCGAATGAATCTCTTAAGGGAAGAGAAATGAGACTCCTTAGGATTTGATTGGTACCTAGCACACACACCCACACTAAAAGATATATCGGGCCTACTCGTGGTCAAATAAAGCAAGCTACCAATCATGCCCTGATATAGAGTTTGTTCCACACTTTTACCACTAGCATGCTTGCTTAGGTTTAAAGTGGTACTCATGAGTGTATTACAATGTTTGGCATTTTCAAGACCAAACTTCTTCACTAGGTTTTTAGCATATTTAGCTTGGGTTATAAAAATCCCACAATTCAATTTCCTAATTTGCAAACCTAGGAGGTAACTTAGCTCACCAACAAGACTCATCTCAAACTCATGAGACATAACATCAATAAATTTTTGGACTTTGGTGTTGTTGGTGGAGCCAAACACTATATCATCAACATATATTTGAGCTATAGAGAGCTCATCATTGTCTTTCTTGATGAATAGAGTCTTGTCAACACTACCCTTTGTGTAGTCATTGTCAACAAGAAATTAAGTGAGGCGCTCATACCAAGCCTTTGGTGCTTGTTTCACCTATATAGAGCCTTCTTGAGACGATAGACATGGTTGAAGTGGTGTGTATCCACAAACCCCTTGAGTTGCTCAACAAACACTTCCTCTTGCAAGAAGCCATTAAGGAAGGCACTCTTCACATCCATTTGGTGCAACTTGAACTTGTGCACACAATAAATGGACAAGAGAAGCCTAATGTACTCTAAACGGGCAACGGGAGCAAATGAATCCTCAAAGTCAATACCTTTAATTTGAGAGTACCCTTGTGTAACAAGTCTAGCCTTGTTACTCATTATATTGCCATCCTCATCGGATTTATTCCTATATATCCATTTGGTGCCTATAACATTAGTGGTCTTAGGCCTAGGAACTAGAGTCCAAACCTTATTCCTTTTGAATTGGTTTAGCTTTTCTTGCATGGCAAGAACCCAAAATTCATCATTCAAGGCACCATCAACCTTTTTGGGTTCTATTTGAGAGGTATAGCATGTGTAGCTAATGAGATTAGCTATTTGACTTCTAGTCTTAACACCCTTATTCATTTCTCCAATGATGTCATCTTTATCATAGAGTTTCTTAACCCATGGACCGGGTTCATTAGAGTTCAAAAGAGGAACTCTATCAAGAGGTTGTGTTTCATCTTTATCAAGGTTAGACGTCTCAACATTAGAAGTCTCCACACCCTTCTCCAAGGGAGAGTCATCATCTATAGCAACCTCCTCTTCATGGTTACTAGACTTAAGCCTATTATCATCAATGACGGCATTAGATGATTCCATGACGCTCTGAGTCTTCAAGTTGAAAACTCTATAGACTCTACTATTCAAGGCATAACCAATAAAGATACCATCATCACTCTTAGCATCAAATTTGCCTAGTTGATAACGTTCATTTAAAATGTAGCACTTTCTTCCAAATGAGTGGAAGTAGCTAACATTTGACTTTCTACCTCTCCATAACTCATAGGAGGTTTGTCTAGTACCATGCCTTATAAAGACTCTATTTCCTATATAGCAAGCCGTATTGGCGGCTTCGGCCCATAGGTTCCTAGGGACATTGTTGCTAATCAACATCACACATGACATCTCTTGAAGAACCCTATTCTTCCTCTCAACAACTCCATTTTGTTAAAGTGTCATAGGAGCCGAAAACTCATGTGAGATGCCTAAGCTATTACAATAGCTTTCAAAGTAGGCATTCTTAAACTCTCTCCCATGGTCACTTCTAATCCGTTTAATACTTTTAATGTTAAAGTCTTTTTCATTTTCAAGTTTATTACAAAGAATTTTAAACTATCAAAAGTTTCAGATTTTTCTCTAAGAAGAAAATATGTCCATGTGAACCTAGAGAAATCATTTACACAAACAAAAATGTATCTCTTTCCACCAAAACTCTCAGTTTGCATGGGACTTATAAGATCCATATGGAGAAAGGGCTCCTTGGTGGAGAGATACTTGTCCTTTTTATACATGCTTTTGGTTTGTTTTCCTTGTTAGCAAGGTCTACAAACACCGTTGACTTTCTTCCAAAGCTTGGGAAGACCATGCACAACATTGAACTTTTCTAAGATTCGTAAATCCTGATAGTTTATGTGGCCAAGTCTTTCACGCCACAACTCAATTTACTCATCCTTGGACATATTACAAGAGACAACTGTAGCCTCAAGACAATAACAATTGTCACTAGATCTTATACCTTTCAATAAGGTTTGTCTATTGGGCTTTAGGATTGAGCAATCATCTTTACTAAACAAGACAGAAAATCCTTCATCACTAAGATGAGAAATGCTTATCAAATTAGCTTTCAAGCCATCAACATATAAAACATTGGATAAGGAGGGTAATCTGGGAATAGAGATGGTTCTTTTCCCTACAACTCTCTTTTTAGATCCATCACCAAAAGTGACACATCCCCTTTTCTCCATGATAAGAGTCTCAATGAAACTTTTGTTTCCCGTCATGTGCCTAAAGCACCCACCATCTATCAACCAATGATTAGAAGAAGTTGCCTTTAAGGCAATTTGAGCAACATGGCAAACAAGTTCATCTCTTCTAATCCACCTAGGTGAAACTTTTCCTTTCCTAGTGGTCATTGGTACATGGGCTCTAGATGTCCTA
This sequence comes from Acer negundo, assembly GCA_035582765.1. NCBI lineage: Eukaryota > Viridiplantae > Streptophyta > Magnoliopsida > Sapindales > Sapindaceae > Acer > Acer negundo. The sequence goes on from CM069240.1 coordinate 13,655,795, forward strand.
GGATCAAGCAAATTAGTTCTATCATTCCTAAGAACATGCATCTTGGCTCTACTTTTTTTTTTTCTTTTCAATCATGCTTTTAACTCTACGCATTATAATATAATGAAAGCAATTTGGTCTAATATGACTATCAATACCACAAAAATGATAGGCTTTCAAAGTAATTCCCTTTTGCTTTTTGGGAGGTGTGGAGGTAGGACCCTTCCTAGACTCATAAACTAGAATCCTCCCAATCACCTTACTCGGCTTCATATTCTTGTAAGTGTTATTCTTCTTTAAAGCCATTACCTTGGACTCAAATCTTTCGGGGAGAGATCTCATAATCTTTGGTTTGATTCTCCTATCCGAAAATGGATCACCAAGTTGATGACTTTGATTGACTATGTCCATTAACTTGATCTCAAAGTCGTTGAAGCACTCATTCTCCTTCATCATTAACATCTCGAATTGAGTTTAGAGGACTTGAAGCTTAGAGTCCTTAACCACTTCGGTTTCCTCATGTCCAACCTCTAGGATGTCCCATGCCTTTTTAGCGATCCACTTGTTTTGAATCAATTTATATTGATTTTCATCCATTGCACATAGGATGGCATGCATCGCCTTCATATTCCATTTTGATGCCTCAAACTCTTGTGCATTCCATTGCGCCTTAGGCTTGAGTACATCATCTCCTCCATCCATATGAGTCATCATCAGTGACATGTAGTCGTCTTCAACCGCCATCCATGCCCGGTCATGGATTTGACATATGTACAACTCCATCTTGCCTTTCCAAGAGGCATAATTCAACCCGGTGAGTTCGGGAGGTCTCATGCTAGAAGCACCTTCGTTGCCACCACTATTTCCACAGTTTGCACTCATAGTATTTATGAATGAAAGAAATGAATGCAAATGTATGAATGATAAGGAATCACATAAAATGCAAAACACATCAAAATGAGCAAATGATCACCTAAGTATATCTAGGAACCTGCTCTGATCCCAATTGAAACAAATAACGCACGGTGTGTATAAAACTATCTAGATGGGGGGTGAATAGATTTTAAATTATTATTACCAATTTTCGTGATTAATCAATATTCCAAAAATACCTCAAATTAGTTAAAGCAATAAATCAAGTGTAAGTTGCAAAATTTAAATAACACTTGATTTTTACGTGGAAACCCAAACGAGAAAAATCCACGTAAAAATCACGGACTGGTAAGTGCGCCACACTCGAACCTCAAATCCACTAATGGTAAAGGTGATTACAACCTAATCCTGGTATATAACTCACCACCACTACCTAATCCCGGTATGAGTGAACCTAGTCCAATTGCTTGTGATCTAAGCAACTTAATCCCGGAAGCTACACCAGACTTGATTCTCAATGAAGAGATAATATGCCTATGTGAATATAAAATTATATTCAAAATGAAAATAGAGCTAGGTAACCCGATATGCTTATCTAGGATGATAATATGATAATTAACACAATCATATGAAAAGCTAAATGACATGTCATAAAACTTAGCTAAACATAGATCAAACAATCTTATGAAGCTATCACAATACAACACTCAATCATATCAACACAACAATCTCTATCTTGAATATTAGAAATTAATCTAAGAACATGCAAGTAATCTAAGAGATGTGTTGATAAATAAAACACTAATTATGTAAGATAATAGTGAAGAACATACCAAGGGATGTGTGTTGAGCAAAACCTATGCAAAAAAAGCATCCTAGATGAGCTAGAAGATGCTAGATGATGATTAATGCATATGAAGATGGTTTTTAGTGTTTTAGAGAATCAAAGATGAAAAAGATTACTTCTTTGATTCACTTCTCTCTCTCTCTCTCTCTCTCTCTCTCTCTCTCTCTAAATGCTCTCAATCATAAAAATGGAATTTTGAGAGTTAAAGATGACCTAGAGAGCATAGAGGCATATATATATATATATATAGTGCCAAAGTGAAGTGGCATCGTTTTGGAAAGTTGTCCAAAAATAGGCAGATTTGCACCCTTGATTCTGTACCAATAGTCTCGTTGACTGGGATTTTGCGGCTTCATTATGAGCCCTGGCCACAGAATAAGGGCGCTGAATTACAACCCACTAGTCTGAATTCGGCGACCTTGATTATGCGGCCCCTAACCACCGATCTAAGGGCACCGTTTTGATACCAGACTTTCTGGACACAAATCGGCGGCCTCATTCTACGACCCTTAATCGTAGAATAAGGATGTCGAAATCCCCTGGATTTGCATCCTAAAACCTAAACATGATATGACAAATCAAGCAAGATGCAATTAATTAAACATGCATGAAGAGATATTTAGAACATAAATGCACACAAATAAATCACACAACATTCAAGAATTAAATATATGTATGAGTTGTGAGTATGTACAACTACATCTCTTCAAAGAAAACTAAGCACTAGAGATATACATTTAGAACATAAATGCACACAAATAAATCACACAACATACAAGAATTAAATATATGCATGAGATGTGAGTGTGTGCAACTATATCTTTTCAAAGAAAACTAAGCACTAGAGATATACATTTGAAGTGCTTAACACCTTGAGGTCTTGAAAGAGCCTTGAGCTTGATCATCAACTATCTAAGCCACCTTTACAATTCAAACCCCAATTTGTGGTTTGTCATCGAAATAAGCCAATCAAACTTTGAGGAACTTACAATCTCCCCGTTTGGCTATTTCGTGACAAAACCACCACTCGCATTGATCATCACAACAAAATTGAAGCTGCGGGATTACAAAGATATTCTACATTACAAAGAGATAAGGGAAAAATAAAACTTCAAGTCTTCAATCTCTTGTAGAACTATCAATCCTTTGGAGTGCTTAAAAGCTTGAGGTCTTGAAAGAGCCTTGAGCTTGATCATCAACTACCTAAGCTACCCTTACAATTCAAACCCTAATTTGTGGTTTGTCACAGAAATAAGCCAATCAAACTTTGAGGAACTTACAGAGAGAAAATAAACCAAACACAACACAAGATATACGTGGAAAATCCAAATAAGATAAAAAACCACGGGTCGTCAAGACAACAGAGAAAGTTCCGTTATATGATAAATTGTTACAACCATATACTTCGGGATTCTCTCTTTAACCTCAACTCCAAACCACAAAGCCTTACCAAGTCCCCAAGCTCACAACGAAGTTTTACATCATGACTTTTAGCTCACAACGCTCACAAGATCCTTATCAAGAACCCTCTAATATCCCCTAGGTCTCCATTGAATATCACCCACGGATCTCTAACTTGATCCACTTATATTCTTTGGATTCCTCCCCAAATATTCTCTAGGGTCTCCCCCGGATCTCACCACTCTCTGATGTTATATGTGTTTTTTCGCTCCTCGCCTTTAAATCTAATAACATAGATATTAGGTCTATTTATATTGGTTACAAGGAGTTTAAGATAAAAAGAAAATCCTACTCCTAAATATAGAAGACTCTCATGTTTCACAAAAAAGACTATTTCCTTTTATGCACAGGTCTTCTTATTTCACGTAAAGAGTATTCTTTTTCCTTAAAGCACAAGAACTTTCCAAAAGAACACTTTCCTTTTCCGTTGAAGATTTTCTATTCCACACATGCTTATGATTGACTACGATTCAGATCACAGTTGCGCACCCGCTTCCTAAACCATTACAAGTCACTTGAAATTACATTGCTCAGAAAACCGCGATCCATACGTCGAAACGAACCCGAAATCGTTGTTCAGCCGTCGCACCGCTGTCAAACCCACATCATGGACATCACTTTTTTACTGGAATAAGACCGTTGTCCTTGCCACTTTGCAATTACACAACGCAAGGCACAGTGTTGTTCTCTAAAGGCTCAATGCTTCTTCACTGAGCACAGCGATGTAACGTTGTGGGGACTGATGTCTAACCCATAACGTTGCCCACATCGGTTTTCTTCTTTCTTTGGTTCTTCTTGGTCTTTAATCCTCCCTCAAACACCATCTTCAACTTCCAAACATTTTCCCACGTCTCCAGGAAGTTACATATCAATTGAGTCTTGTTTGGTTAACATTGGGTTCACTTGAGAATACGAGCCAAATCCTAATAGTTATGATTGAATATTATTATCTAATATACTTCATTACATAAGTATAATTTATAAGCTCATTAGAAGTTGTAATTAACTTCAAACAATCAATATATATATATATATATATATATAATTTGGTGATTGTTCTATAAAATATTCACTAAGACGTGTGCATTGCATACATTCTTTTCGTTTAATTTCAAAATTTACAAAGAATTATGTAGCTTTGCATTATTTGCTTCGGGCATTTAAATCCGTTGAAGATTTTTATTCATTGTCAAATTATGTTTCTGTAGTAAATATTTTATCGTAAAAGTGCTAATTTGTTATTAAAATGTGATTCATTAGATGTATAATTACTTGTTTAAGATTGTCTTAAAATTTTATAAAAAATTTCTAACTTTAGATGTAAATATCCATCTTTAAAAAAAATAATAATAAAAAAAATTGATAGAATATCCACCGATATCGATATTATCCCTAAGACATCCATAAATTTGGAAACTCGATATCGATACCGATATTTTCTTCCTTGGTAAAATGATTAAGAATGAACAATAAAATAAAAACATAATAACATAAACACAAAATAAGAGAAGAGAGGAAATGGTAGCCCAAGAGAGAATGTGAATCTTTATTTCTTCAACCATATTCTTACATCTATAAAATACAATGATAAGAACTCCTTTATACAACTTTACAAGTCATAATCACAAAAATGCATTAAGGGGGGTGTATTCAATTATGATTCCAAAAAACTTTTAAAACTTTTTTTAAGTGGATAACTTTTGCAGATTTTATGAACTTTTATAGACTTTACAGGATTATGAAAAACTTTCATAGACTTTTTATTTAAAAGACTTTCATAGACTTTCATTTTAAAAGACTTTCGTAGACTTTTACAGACATTTATAGACTTTCATTGACTTTTAAATATAATGTATACTTTGTTTTAGCAAAATTATATATATTATCATGTCAATAAAAATATTTTTTCAAATGAATAAAAGAAAAAAAACCATCGTTAGTTAAACTTGACAAAATCATTCATATATGGGAGTCGATATTGACACCCATAAAACTTATTAGTACACCTATATTTTATTAAAAAATTTACACCCATATTTTATTAAAAAATTTAATTAAAAAAAATCTCAATATGAATTTACCAATAAGGACAAATTACTTTAATTAAAAATAAACCAAATACTATATACACTATTAATTATATATATATCTTCAACTATATTTCTTTATTAAAAAAAAAAAAACTTACCTCTCAAAAAAAAAAAACCCTAATTTTTATGATAAACCCTAATTAAACTCTAATTTTATTTTAAGTATCAAATTTTCTCATCATCACATGATTATCATATTATTTTTGTCTTTCATTTATATATAATTATAAACTCTATCAAAAAACAACAGTTTTTTTTACTATAGCTGTAAATATCAGAAAGGTTTTTTTTATATATATATTTTTTATTTTTGTTTTTTTATTTTTTTTTATTTTTTAAGATAACCATAAATGTCAACAAGAATATTTTTTAAGATAGCTGTATAAATAAGAGAATTTCAAATTGAAAATCTTTTGACCCCACATACATATTCCCTTTTATAAGGCTCTTACATTCGAGATATTTCCAAAAGTAAATTGGACCATCATTAAAAAAGGATTTGATTTCAAAAATAATATGATTTTTTTTATAAATTGGGTGTGGTAATAATTTAAGAGTGTTTATAAATAATATGTATTAAAATATATTTATTTCAATGAGGGTCATGTTGGCATTAGGATGAGTGTTTATAGTAATTTTTAATTTTTAAATTTTAGACATTGATGTATTTATAAAAATTAGTGTACTAATAATTTTTATGGGAGTCAATATCCGTACCCTTCATATATATATATATATATGTGTGTGTGTGTGTGTGATTTTAAAATTTTTATTTTTATTTTAATTATATTTTGCATTATAAAGACATTATGCTCCTTTTTTTTTTTTTTTAATAATTAGTCAAAATATTATAAATTTTATTTTAGAATAAATGTAGCAAACCGACAATAGTATTAATAGTTATATATTTTACGAAAGTATGACAATGAGTATAAAAATTTACCAAAAATTCATTCAAGTTACTAAAGATAAAACATAAAAACTGCACCTAGTTGTTGAATAAGACTCATGTCTAAAAGTTGGTAGTTTGATATTAATCATAATTACATTGAGTCACGCTCATACGCGACTTTGATTATGGTATATTGACATGGTTAAATAGTGGTTTTTGTCTTTTATTATTTTTATTTTACATAAATGAAGTTCATTTGATTTGTTTTGGTGTTGTTTAGTTGCTTTGAAAATATAGGTAAAAAAATATGAAATCTCTCGTCCTTAATTGCATAGCTGATGAAGAGTTGTTTTATATTATTTTTTAGTTAATTTTTTTTTTTTGTTATAGATCATTATGTTTGTATGTTTTTTTTTTTTTTATATATATATATAATAATATTTATTCATTTTAAAGTTATTCATTTTATTTTATATATGAAATTTGTTAAGAATGAGTGTGCTTTTATTTGAAAATAGAACATATGTTTGGTGGTTGATGTTTTTCAAAGAATTTTATGTTTTTCTTTTAAAGTGAAATTCTTTCTATTTTTTTTTTTTAAAAAAAAAAAAGTCATACAAAGTCTTTGGTAGGAATGGAAGACATATTGTGAGATTTATTATAACTAAAAGTCATTAAAAATCATTGAGATTTTGAATACCTCATAATTTTCATAGACCGTTAAAAGGCTTTGATTGAATAACACATGACTTTTAAAAACTTTTTAAAAGTCTATAAAATTCGGTATTGAATACCTTATGACTTTTGTAGAGTCGTTAAAAATCTATATTGAATACAATTAAACTTTTTAATTTCATAGGAGTCATTAAAAGTATTTTAAAATCTTAATTGAATACACCCTCCTAAATGTACATAAATTAAAATATTATGAATCATAAAGTGTATCATGATGATAGAGCTAGTAGGAAGTAGGAAGATATATAGATATTGAAAGTTCCTTAGAACGAAGGATTCATACATATATAATTGTATAATGTTTATAACAATAGTAGGAATTTGGAAATTGTAATTTTTTTTTATTTATAAATATTTGTCTTGACAAGTGTTGTATGTGGTAATTTTTGACAATTAAAAAACCAAAGTTGATTGACATAATATTTGCAAGCTGACAGCGACACAAGTGATACATTGAAGCTGTAGTTGTAACTTGTAAGACAGTAGAGCAACAAGGGAAATTAATGAGAAGTGGAAATCTATTTTTTATCAAGTTGGTCTGTTTTGTTAATAATTAATTAAGTTTAAACGGCGCATATAGGAACAGCTTTCATTTCCTTTAATTTTGATTTCTTTACTCTTACTTTTTCTTAGAGGGTGATTATCTCTATTTAAAATCCCCATCAGTCATCACTAATTGGCTTAATTGAGCATCAAATTCTAAAGCGTGTTTTAGTAATTAATGTTTTCCTTCGCATTAGCATGAATCACTTGATTAGCCTACAATTGAAAGGAAAAAAGAATATCTAGAAATATCTCTCAGCCACCACCCACCAGTTTATAAGAGCATCTTCAATGCAAATATGCATTTTTGAGTTTCTAAGTAGTGCCACATCAGCATTTCTATTTATTATGGGTCCACTTTTGAAAAAAAATTAAAGAAATGCATATTCACATCTCCAATGCAATTATCTAAAGTCAAATATGCATCCATTTTATGTCCAATCATAATAAAACAATTATTATACACTCTCTCCTCTTTTATTTTACAATTAAATGAGGTTTAATCTCATTGGTGGAAAAAGTTGAAAACTTTAATCTTATTGGTGGAAAGAGTTAGAAATCTTAGTCAGCATTTCTAGGAGAGTTTCTAGAATTAGAAACTCAACTCCATATTCTCTAATTTTTTTTAGCCACATCATCTCCATATTCAACTTAGATAATAGCATTGGAGAGAGTTTTTCTAACTTTTTTAATATCTATCCTATGTGGCACTCCATTTTCTCCAAATACATAATAGCATTGAAGATGCTCTAATAAATAAATTATAGGAATCAATGACGGTTGTCTTTTTACCAAAGAAGGATCATGATCTCATGGAAGAATTATTTGGTGTCTATAATTATCTTATATAGTCAATTAAAAGTTAAAAACCCATTCACTGTATTTAATTATCTTCAGTTATAAGTTGGTATTATAATTAGTTTTAGGGCTTCTTAAATTTCTTGCACCTATGTATTGGTGCTTAACTAGCACTTGATAATTAACTTGACTTTTAATGACAACAAAAAGTTGTAATGTCATTTGATTGAGACTTCTTGCATTTTTTTTTTATTTTTTTTTATCAAGTTTTTGGTCTTTTAAGTAAGGACATTTTGATTCATTTTACTACTTCGGCGTTGTTATTATTATTATTATTATTATTATTATTTTTTGATATATACTTTAGTGTTATTAAAACTCAACTTATTAAGATGGTGACAAACCCACAAACTCAGCATGAATAAGTATTATTTAGGCCCATTATATCTCAGTACTTTGAGCCTATTATCTCAAACAAACAAAAAATATGGGTAGCTCTTTTGCTACCCACAAAATATCTCCATATACCCGTGTTTTAATGAAATTCGGATTATTGTTCACCATGACAATTCTGTGTTTTCTATCGGTATCACACTGGATGAGACCAATTACTCATTATGGTCTCAACTCATAGAGATGAGTATTGGCGCTCGCAACAAAGCTGGATACCTCACTGGAGAAGCGAAAAACCTAAACCAAGATATCCCAATCTTGGATCATGGACTATCGAAAATCACAAAGTGAAAAGTTGGCTTATTGACTCAATGAGTCTATCGCTGATGCAGTGATTTATTCATCTCCCCACAGCCAAGGAGATATGGGATGTTGTATCAAAACCTTCTATGATGGATTAGACGAAACATGTATCTTTGAATTGAACTATAGATCCTTTTCGACCACGCAAAGTGGTCGACCATTAGCAACGTACTATAATGAACTTGTTGCTATTTTCCAGGAAATCGATTACAGGACTATTCTCAGGAAGGAATGGTTGAAGGGGTGGTCCAGTTGCATTTCGTGATGGCTAGGCTTCGAGTTCATATTTTTCTTAGTGGACTCGACTCTGAATTTGATCAGGTCCGTGGAGAAATCTTAAACTCGATTTAAAGAGTACGTATACATATGTCAGGGGAGAATACCAACAGAAACAGACAATGGGAAGTTCTCGTCCAATCTCTAAGAGCACTGCTATGCTGGCCAACCAAACTCGACAAGGACTATCATCTGGCTATTCAAAAAATCGAAACAATCTATCAACTGGAAAGTCTGGAGGACTGGTATGTTCTCATTGTTGTGAAACAAGTCATTCGAAACAACGATACTATGAAATTATTGGATATCCTGATTGGTGGGATTTCACCAAGAAACCCCGAAAGTAGCTAGTAGGTAAGGTTGTCGTCACCAATATAGGTGAAGAGCGCCCTCTACCTACGGCTACAACTAATGTCGCTCACCCATGTATTATTGGACATTCTAACTCGGAAGATTCTTGATTATGGTGCTAGATGGGGCAATCTCTCTCAATTATTATCTACCATATATAAAAGATTTTATATGATATGAATTGAATCACAAATCGCGAATTTGTAATCATGAACCACGAATCATGAATCTCAAATTTGTAATGATGTTACGATCCCCGGACCAAGCATGTGGAAGTTGACAGTCAATTCATCAAGGAGAATCTCGATCGGGAAATCATAAGGTTCCCATTTGTTAAGTCAGAAGATTACTTGGCAGAATGTGCTTACAAAGGCTTTGTCATGAAGGTTATTTAGCAACTCAATTGACAAGTTGGGCATGATTGTCATCTATGCTCCAACTTGAGAGAGAGTGTTGACATAAGGTATAATTAGTTCCCTTATATGAATAGTTGACTAATGATTAATTGTAATTGATTATGAGTAATAGTTGACTAGTGATTGATTATAATTGATTATGAGTAGGAGTACGTTTGGGAGAGCTTCTCAAGTAGATCTTTTTGCAGTAGATCTTTTAGAGGTAGATCGAGCTTTTAAATGAAAGTCGTTGGTCGTTTGGTTGTCAATTAAAAGAGAGCTTTTCTAATTATAGAATTACCAAAATCTAACAAATATTAAATTATAGAGTTATATTGGAGATTTTATTGTTATTAAAAAACCTCCAAAAGATCTACTTGGAAAATCTTTAAATTTGAGCTTCTACAAGTAGACATAAAACAATTTGTTTAATTATCTAAAAACTTTGCTGAGTGACAACCAAATGATACAAAAAAAAAAAAAAATTAAAAAAGCTCTTTTAGCTAGTAGATAAGCTCTTCCAAACGACACTAATTATGGATATTTAAAATCTTTCCTTATTATTGTATCACTATAAAACCTTTGTTTTAGAGAAGAATAAAAATATCTTAGAATTTCGACGAAACCATTGTTTGACATTTTATTTCTAAAATACTCTACATTTAATTACTTAAAATATATGGCTTTATAATTAGAAATTAAATTTAATTCCTACACCCATAAGTTGAACACCCATTCTATCGTAAACTCTAATAATATATACTTAATCAAGCCCAACATCAATTAGGAAATATAAATTTTTTTTTTCACATATAGTCAAGGAATGGATGAACAAATAATTGCTTTTATGGATTCCGAATGTATTCAGGTATGTTTACTTTTATTATTATTATTGTTTTGTGATTGAATAAAAAATTATTGTAGTTGTAGTCTTGTAGAGCTTGTTTTTTCAAAAATAGTTGTCGAAGTCAATCAAGTCTATATGGTTCTCAAACATAACTCACTCACTCACTTTACTTTAATTTAACTACAAATTCTTGTTAATTTAATTAGTTTGTAAACCGAAAAACCTAGTGGATGGATTTTTTAAAAACCAAATTTTGAAATGAAAAAAATTGATTTGTTTGGTGATTGAAAAAATAGTTTTTTTTTTAAACAAAAGAAGTTGCATACTGTTCGATCTTTGTTTAATTAGTATAGTTGTTGTTTTCTATAATGATGATTAATTAAGAGTGTAAACCATTATGATTTCATGGTTTTTTTCTTAAAGATAATTCAATACATTAATTCTGCAAGTAACAATATATATATATATATATATAATTAGTTTTAGAGTGGAATTTGTATTTTATTTTTGTCCAAGTAAAAAATCTTAGTTGTAGAGTTTTATTTTAATGATATTTTTTATCTAAGTAAATTTTTTAATATTTATTAAAAGAAATGAAGAAACTGCACATAGTATTTTTGTTTTTAAAAGAAGAAACAGTTCGTACAAGATTTATTTATTTATTTATTTTTTTGGCAGTGCTTGAAGCAAATGAAGAGAAGTGGTTGTAATGAGAAAAAATATATGTTTAAAATTAAAAATATATATATATACTCAAAGGATAGTTTTGGTATTTTAAAGGATATAGGAAGTAAAATTAAAAATTTTAATTTTTTAATATGGATGTAGGAAAAAAAAAAATGGGTGTAGAATGATATTTTTGCGGGTGGCTCTTATTTTTTTTAAGGAAACAAGAATTGTAGTTGTGGTTACTTGTTAGTTTAATTAGTAAGATCATTTATAATTAAGAGGATTTGATTTGAGTTGGAAATTCATTTGGGAATTGGGGTAGTAAAGTATTCTCCGGTCAAGTAGATTGAACAATCTGGGCTGGTGGCTGGGCATAAAGAAGAGAAATAAAACCAAGGAAATCTTTCACACACGCACCCAACCAAAACTTTATGAATATTGTACGTTCTTCATTCAATCTCTCAATTTCGCCACCTAATCTTGTGAAATTAAGTACGAAATAACATATGATTCGACTATTTATAACGTCACAAAGTCGAGATAAAATGTAACGTTGGATTTGCACTTGATAATTGTTTTATATTTACATTAAAAATGCAAAATGGTCTGCAGCAGCTAAAGGCCTCTTTCAGTACTCATAAATTCTAAGAATATATATGTAAGTAATATGTAACCAACATCAAAGATAAAATCAGTAAAGAGAAGAATTAAATTTACTGGTTATCGTTTGAACCTTGGCGAGTGAGGCATAGAATATATATAGGGGCTGAAATGATGTTGAGTGCATGCAGCTGTGTGCCTTGGGAATCACAGATTTGGGACTCTAAGATCTTAAAATAGTCTAAGCTAGCTAGTAACATCTTGGTTTTTTATGTGTACCATATACAGTTTAGACTTTGGAGAGCACTAAATTGACATTAAATTAATTTCAACCGACAAGATGAGGTTGGTCCGATAGTAAACCTCTCACACCTGCACTACAATGTTGAGGGCTTGAATCCTCAGTTCCCAAAAAATCCAGAATTTATATATATAATAGTGTAATATTTTTAAAAAATCATTAAAAAAAAAAAAAAATTCCAACTATTTATAATTTTATGAAATAGTCTAATATCATGTTTAATCTTGGGTACCGTACATGCCTGATCAGAGAGTTAAGACAATAATGGGCTATTATCCTATGAAGACTTATTTTTTATTTATTTATTGAAGTATTACAAGAACTATTATTTATTTTTTATTGCTGTCAGGACCTGTCGAGATCAAATAATATATGTGCAGTCAGGATATCTATTCTTATAACGGGAGATAACTACTCCCACTATCCAGGAAGAAAACTCCTTAAATATGCTTGTAAAATGACTGTGGTGGGATTTGAATCTCTCACCACTTATGTGGAAGGGAAGTGCACTACCAGCTTTATCAAGACTCGAGGTGATGAGCTCTAAAGCCCCGTTTGGTGCGTGAGATTGGATTGGACTATTTCATGGGATTGGATTAGATTATGATGGGACTGGGATTAGATGAGATTGGATTGGACTGGACTGGACTAAATTAATATAATGTTGTGTTTGGAGAAATATGAGACTAAACTGAATCAATATTATGTTTTGTTTGGTAAAACACGGGATTTGATTAAATATAATAATATTTTTAATTTGATAATATTTTGAAATTGAATAATAAATTATTGAAATATGTATTTGAAAAAAATAAAAGTTTTAATTTATATATTATTAAAGTAACAATATCCAAAACTATTTTAAAAATATAGATTTAAATTATTTTGAAATAAATTTGAATAATTTTCAATTTTATAATTTTTTTATTTAATAAAATATTTTTTAAAAATATATATACATATATATATATATATATGTGTGTGTGGGATTACAGTGGGCCCAACAAATTTAGATTCTACAATCTCGTTGAGAGGAATTATGATTGAAATAATCTTAGTTCTTAATAATTGAATGAAATTGAATAACAAATTAGTATTTGTCATATGTCTGGTACAACTTGGGATTGGACTAAAATAATTATGTATTATCATATTATTACTTTTTTATTAAGAGTAACATTGTACAACCCAAAAAAATTAACCTAAAACTCAGCTCAAATGATGTGACAAATGAGCTGTCATCATCACACAAATCAATGGGTGATGTGGTGAATGATATGGTAGGTACAATTCAATTGCCACATCATTGGTGTTGGTTTAGGGACTAATTTTTAAATATGGATCTTTTGCTAATTTGATTTTTTCCATGACCTCACCTAATCTCATGACACATAAGCATTGCAATGAATAGATGGTTAAAATGTGATTGGTTTTCATAACCACTTTATCAACAATCAATCACATACTTTAAAAAGCTTAGGAAAAATATCAGTAGAGGATCCAAATCCCTAATATTTTGGGTTGTCTAGAATTTGTGTTTTATTAAAAGTAAAGTTATATTATATAATTTAAGAAAATAAAAATATTTAAAAATTATTTCAGTATATTATAGATACATTAAAATTATTTTTAAATAAAAAAAAAACGTTTTAAAAAATAAATCAAATAAAATTAATTATTCCAACAATAAATTAAATTATGACTTATGTATAAAATTATTATAAAATTTAAAATAAAAAAAGATAATGAAAAGAAATAAACAAAAGCAACATATTTAGTCCCATGTTGATGAGATTAATGGACACTATTGAGAATTGTGCTCGCTAAACTTGGGGTCTATAATTAAAATAATCCAATCCTAACCCAGTCCCATCCAACAAACAGGGCCGAAGACTCTAATTTAGTCTCAATTAGGTTTAACTTAAAAATAAATAAAAAAATCTTTTAACAATTTTTGCCTTATAGCTGAGGTTCTCAAAAGGAATAATTGATATTCTTTGCCTTTATCCTCAAAAACACAAGATATGAAAGAAGCTTTTTTTTTATAAAAAAAATAAAAATAAAAATTGGGTTCTATACTCATTAAAATCTCGTAACACATTGATCTTTTATAATAATATATAAGTGATTAGTATTTATTACATTAAAATTATTTATTGTGTTAACTATTAATCATAAACGTAGCTGCCACCACAAGTAGTATGTATATCAAAAACAAAAAAAAAAACAAAAAAAACAAATAATAATAATAATAAGCTTTGAACTTCAAGACTGCATAAATTAAACATGAAGTACTCTTTACTTGGAAATAGCAAAATAGTTAAACTAAAACTACGACATTTTACTAATCAAACATTCATGAACTTTTGTAGGACCTAGAGAATGGAAATTCATTGCATACAATACAAGGGGAAAATAATTTAACATATTAAACGAAGAGATCAAGATACTAGAAACTATGATATGATGATCGGTTAACAATATAAAAAAAAAAAAAAAAAAAAAAATTAAAAAAAAAAATTAAAAATACATAAAATAAAAGAGAGGTTCATGAATTATGTATCATGAGAAGAAGAGTGTTTGTTTGCGAGAGCGTGTTTATTGTTGTGCATCCAGATCTTGAGGACTCTCCTCTTGATGCCAATCTCTTGGCAGAATTGCAGCACCATACTTTCTTCTAGCTTTTGTATTCTCCAACTAGCCTTTTCAGCGAAGTTGAACATCTTCTCTTTCTGTTCTTGTGTGAACTTTGTCCTGAATCTCTTTCTTATAATCTTTACATCATGATCAGTTGGCCTTTCCACAACCCCATCACCTGATCCATCGTCCTTATTATTATCATCGGATTCCGAACGGACCGATCCACTTTTGTAGGACAATAACACCTGCTGAGGTGGTTCTGTAGTGTTGCTTGGGGAAGCCAAGTAGCCTTGTGATGATGAGCCAACAACAAGATGATTGTGATTGTGATTATAATTATAATGAGCAGCATGGCTCAAAATACCATTAATACTGTTGTTGTTGTTGAGTTGTGGAGAGTAGTGGTGGTGGTGGTTGCATTGATCAGAAGGAGAATGATCATGATGGTCACATTCAAAGTGTTTTCTATGGAAGTTTCTATGGCAATTGCAAGCTGAACACTTGAGGGCTTCAATGGAACCTTCTTCTCCACTTGGCATGAACTCACCACACCCATCTGTGGCATTACCACCCATGGCTGCTGCATGGTTCTTCATACATTCTTTATACCTCACACTTACCACCACCACCTTCTTGTACGCCTTTTGCTCGTCCTTCTCCACCCTTCCTCCTTCCTTTTCTTGGCTTATTGAACTATTCATCTCTCTCTCTCTCTCTCTCTCTCTCTCTCTCTCTCTCTCTCTCTCTCTATAATAACGAGACACTTTTTTTGAAGAATCCTCATGACATTGGATTCCTTAGGAATCCGTTGAACTTAAATGCTTCTTCCATCTAATTAAGGACAAAAAAGTTTCACTGTGCTAGCTTTCAGAAAGAGAGAGAAAGACAATTGGAAAAATATATATATAAAAGGATCTAGAGGGCAAGGACTATATATAGGTGAATCAATACTTTTGGTTGTGAAATTTGCAAGTTAAGCAACCAACTGGCACATATATAATCATTAATTAAGGAGAGAGAGGAGTTGAAGAATTAATATATATTTGAAATTTGAGACCAATTAGGGTCTATTGTGATCAAACTAGATCAACTCATCTAAGTATAATCTAGAATGTAATTCTCACACCAACAATATTCAAGTTTGAGTGGCCATGCTACATGGAGTATATAAAAAAGATAATAATAAACAACAATATATTATTGATGTGTGTATATAAAAGGGAGTGTACATATATATTCACAAATTGGAAGGAAGAAATGAATTAGCAGTTTTGAGGTTAGAATTGCAAAAGGGGGTACATAATTGCTTTGCTTGCAATATTAGATAGCAAGCCTAATTAGGCATGCACTAAAGAGAGGGCGGGGCACGCGTGTGTACACATTTGAAATTAATACGAGACAAGAAATTTGGTAGAAAGTGTATGAATATATACAATAAAAATTGATTGAATGATTAAGAGTTGAAAAAAAGGCATTTTTTTTTTTTATTAGTGCGAGTTTAATTTATATAATTTTTTTGGGATCAATGCATGATCAGGGCGCTATCAATTATTCTCACAACCTCAAATAGATTATGATTGTGTTTAATCCCAAGTAAATAAAAGGAATAAACAACACCATCTAATATGATATATATATATATATAATCTTTATACCATCAGTTCGTTCTGATATAAAATATATCAGAATAAAGAATATGGACCATAGATTATAGAGAAGTTTTTGACAAGTGCATACACTTTGAATCAAAGTATGTAAATCTAATGGTCCATATTCTTCCTTCTGATATATTTTATATTAGAATGAACTGACAATAGAATAAATATATATATATATATATATATAATTGAATTAGTTGCAACCATTCTTTCCCTGACAATTTTCAAATATTATCAAAGTATGTCTTAATTTTTTGTCTAATACATGCGGATCAATCATTTTCGTAGTACCATATCAACTGTTCGAATCCTACTAATAGCGAAAACTTTCAAAAAAATATATGATACCGAATTAATAAAAATTGTCAAAAAAAAAAAAAAAAATCACTTTCGTAGTAAATGCTTAAATAAATGGATATAACTTGATCAATATAACGAAGAAATCAAGTGTAATTGAGTCAAATAGAGAATGTCATCACCTATATAAATATTATAATTCACACAACACAAACAAAGTAAATCTCAAACTTAATATTTGATGGGATGATTTTCCAAATGTTACTGTCCTGGTAATTCAGTAAATTGTAATTTCTGTTGGTAGACTTTGGTATTGAGTTAGCTGATAAAGGTGAAGCTAGAATTTCAAATTTAATTAAGTTTAGAAAACTAACAAATAAGGTGATGTTTGGTTTCATTTTTCAAAAACAATTTTAAACAGAAAAAACAACTTTTTATTGTTTTTCACCATTTTCAAAATAACTTTTTAAAACAAACCACAACTTTTTCCAACTTTTCACTTAAAACAACCATTTTACTCATTTCAAAAACATTACTAAATAATATCGTTTTCCGTTTTTTAAAATTACTTTTAGAAAACACTACCAAACATATTTATATTTTTAAAAATATCATTTTTAAAACATATTTTTATTTTTAAAAATATTTTTCAAGAACATCATTTTAAAAATGATACCAAACGTGACCTAAAATTTTCATTATACAAAAAACAAATATTAAAAATTTAAGCAAAATATAAGGATTAAAAGGAAATTTTTAACGAGGTTGTGGCTCCTCTAAACCCCTTAATAGCTTCGTCCCTTCTTGTTGGCATGCTTTTTCTTTTTTGCCTCCCTATCTATCTAATAATAATTTTCATCTCAGATTCTCAGGAGCTAGATTTTGTTTGCTGAATTTAAACTTTCCACACTATATCCCTATTTGATAACATAATTACAATTTTTTATGTTTACAAAATAAATTAAAGAGTGGATATCTCCATTTCAAAAAAATAAATAAATAAAGTGAAGAGTGATTACAATAAGAGTTCCCTCCATCATTGCTTGCATATTTATATATTCATATATAAAATTATTATTTAGAATGACAAATTATTATAATTATGGACCCTCTTTCTTTTTAATTAAACCCTTATATTATTTGTTCCACTTGTTAATTTATCAACAATTAACAAAGCTCACAAGTTAAAATTTGATATTTTGATGGGTGTAATTCGAATGGAATTATTCTAAATTCTTTTTACATTTCTTTTTAACATGTAAAATTCAAATTAAGAAAAGGATTTTCATAATAAGGCAAAGAGAGGAGAGTTGAGACAAGAGAAAAGAATTAATGATGTTATCAATTTATTTACTATCACCTAATGTAATTCAAGTAATATGAGTGCTCATTCAATCTAATAATGTACTATTCTTTGAACCGTCACATGTTACTTATATGGCAGAGCCGCAGAGCCTTAATTTATATGGTGGTGTGCAAGACTGCAAGTGGTTATGTATAAAAAAAATTCATTTACTTATATGGCAGAGCCGCAGAGCCTTAATTTATCATACCAGAATGAGTTGAGAGCCTTAACTTTCTTAACAATAAAAAAAATAGACCAAAATGCATTAATTCATGCTAAGTTTGCCAACTGGACATTGTCTCAACTCTCAAGAGATTTACTGCATCAATATTGTCTTGTATTTATCAAGTGTATATTAATGACACTCCACCGTCTGACCTTCATATATTAAACCCTCACCAATCAACTTAAATTATAGGGATATTATTAATTCTCCCGACGTTTGCATCAACATCGTTTTTCCCCCTTTATTTTCAGAATTAACCATTTTTCTCCCTACTGTTATCTAACAGTTTAAAAAGATGGTATGACTGTTAAGTTTAAGGATAGTTTTGTAAATTGAGAAAGAAAATACCATTTAAATGACCGTTTTACCCTTCAATATAATCTAAAATAACCATTTAACCCAAGGTATCCATTAAAAAAGAAAACAATATTTAAAAAAAACATAAAACATAAAATAAAAAAATAAAAATCAAACCCACCACCAGAAACCACCATTCTCATCAACCCCAAACCTCAATTATCCACCATCACCACAAAACCCATAAACAACATCATCACAAACACCAAACCAAAATCAAACGATCACTATTATCATCACCACCACCACCAAATTGTCTTCACACTATATTCATAAACAAACAAACAAAAAATTGCAATCTCTGCACACAAACCACCATCATCTCTCACTCTCACACACACACCACCACCATCTCTCTCATGCACACCACCATCACCAAACCACCATCTCTTGCTCTCACACACAGCTAAGTTTGAACCGAACCTGGGTTCGATTTAAAATCGACCACCAACCCCAAATGAAACCCAAATCAAAAACCCCAAACCCCAAAGGCGATGTCCCTAAGATCGTTGATGTCTTCCCAGCTGAGGCTATCGAAGCCAACCAAACCATCTCTTCTCGCCACTGATCCCCTTTTCTTTTACTTCTAGCCAATTGCGGTTTGTGTTTTAGTGGAGATCGAATGTGTTTAAGTTTGGTGGAGAGAGAGAGACGTAGTTTAAGTGGTGGTCGATCTCCTTATTGGGTGTTTTGGGGTAGCCGCTGGTGAGGGGAGAGAGAGAGAGAGAGAGTGGATTTTTGGGTTTGGGTTTGAGAAGATTTCAACGTTGGATTTGGGTATAAGGTTTTGCTTTTGTTAGGTTTTGCTTTTGGTGATTTTTTTTTTTTTTTTTTAAGACTGGAACTGATTATGTTGTATTTAGCATTGATGATGTTCGGTGATGAGGTTTGGGTTCTGGTGGGTGGTAGAGGTAGTGGTGTATGGGAGATGGTAGGGAGTTAGGTGAGATGAGGTTTCTAGGTTTCTAGAATCGGTTTTGGTGATTTTTTTTTTCTTTTTAACAATGAACTGGTGATTTTGTAGGGTCGTTGATAGAGAGAAAAGAGTGTTTTTTGTTTTGATTGATTTAATTTTTTGGGAATTTTTTTTTTAGTGAAGATGATGAACATATGATCGATGATTGGGTGTTTTTTTAGGATAAAAAAAATAATATTTCCAGTTTTGTAATAATTCAAGGGTAATTGTGTCTTCTCGTTTTCAGTTGGTATCAAAAGTAACCTTTCTAATGGACTTTTAATGGTAGGGGGAATGGCGAATTCTGAAACTAGAGGGGGTAAAACGATGATGATGCAAATGTCGGGGGGAAATTAATAATATCCCTAAATTATATTATGAAAATTTTAATTCAATCCACATGCTTAGATTCCTATATATGTTTCAAGTGTACCATACATTTCAAAAAAATATTTATATAACACATTATTCTAGCTAGGGGTATGTTGTGGATCGAATCCATTGGATTTTTCATGATCCAAGATCCTATTGGATCGAAAAAAATTACAATACGATCCAATCCAATCTTAGAGCGGGATCTGATCCAATTATAATTAGATCCGATCTGGTCCAATCCAATTCCAAAATAGTTAAATCCAATCTGATCCAATCCAATGGATCAGATTGATATGAAGCAATTCTTAATATATAATTTAATACTTTTAAAAAAATTCTTAATATATAATTAGTTAAAAAAAAAAAAAAAAAAACTTCTAAAGTTAAAGAAAAATCAATAATTAATTCATACCGTATTTCAAATGAAATTAACAAACTAATCATATATAAATATGTAATAATATACTTTCACATCGTCACATGTCGCCATGAGGGAGCTTTGGATTTAAATGCTACATATTTATTTCCATATATATGATTTTAGATTCATTTGATTTTCTAACTTTAAATTCTAATTATATGGATCATTAAAACATTATCTTAAAAGACACAAATAATACATGGAAAATGAAAAGTTTCAAATCTCAAATTGGAATCTAAATCAATGCCACATTCCATTCAAATTTTATCTTAAGAGAGTTTTTGATTTAAATACATTAATTTATATCTGTATTAACAAATCAGGTCAATAGGCAATCTGTATTAATACACAAGCTAAATAGGCACTCATGATTACCATTAATAAATACAATAAATCAATTATTTAAACCATCCTCTCTCTCTCTCTCTCTAAACCATTTATGCCCTCTCATCTCCCTCAATTTTCTTTATAAAAACCATCCAAAATCTCATATATTTTTTTCCATCTCATTCAATTAGCTTTATCGGCAAACTCAAAACAAGCGATGGAGAATTGGATGTCGTTGGGTGGTATGAGGAATTTCTATAGAATATTTTTTTTTTTTTTAATATTTGGTTGAATAATTTTAATCATTTAGTTTTATTTTATTTTTTATTTTATTTTTATTTATTTATTTTTTTTAATCTCACATTTTTTTCCATCTTATCTTATTGACTCTCCCTCACGAGCAAACTCAAAACAAGCGGTGGGGAATTTGATAGCATTGGGTGGTGAGAGTAATTTCTATGGATTTTGTTTTAATATTTGATTGAATAATTTAAAAATAAATTTTTTTGGAGGAAACACTTTTTAAAAGATAATTTTGGATTGATCATGGAATGTTAACTTTGGCGGTCTTGGATTTTCAATTAGCTATCCACTAAGGTGTTCATTATGGAACCATCCGGTAAGGCTAGCATTCTGCTCATAACCGCCAATGCAGAAAATCAATGAACCGGTCGAGACTTATGATGTGCTTTGTACTTAAGAACGATGGATTTGATAAACATATTATAACTATAGATAAATATAATGGTTATATTCTTGGTTCTAAGTGTAACCCTATATTGTCTCTTAATAAAAATATTGTATCTACTCCGGTTTTTGGGTATCCAATACCCAATTTTTCCTCTCTTTTTTTAAAGGTAATTTATACATTTTTTTGGGCAGTTTTTTTCTTTATATTTTTTTAACCTTTTTGTTCTCTTTTCTTTTTGGTTTTTTAGAATGTATTCAAAAATAATTGTTTTTGAATTTTAATTATTCATATAAATGATAATAAATAAATATTTTTCAAAACGTCAATTGTAATACCAAATTAATAGTAATCCATTTTTTTTAAAAAAAGAATTAATGATAAATTCTAAAAACATATTAATTGTAAGATATTAATGATATTATGAGAACATAACAAATAATTAAAATAATGGTTGCAAAAAATAATAATAAAATAATAGTTTTAGATCAATTATTAATAGTAACACATTATAAACATTAATTATTACATTCAATTCAATAGATTTATTTTTTAAATAAATGAAATTCACTATTAATTATATATATATATTTTTTATTTTGTAAGATAATAAACAAATAACTCCTACTATTATTTAAATCTCCATAAAATTCTTCACATTTTTTTTTTATTGAATCATTTATGAGACGGACTTTTAAAAAAATCTAATAAAGAATTTATTAAAAAAATATTTTTTTTAGAAAATAAGTGTGGAAAAATAAATTAATTTATCACTTGGTTTGAAAATATCCTCTATGGAGTTTTTTATTTTTATTTTTTATTTTTTATTTTTTATTAATTAATACTTCTACAAGTATTTATAGAATGAGCACTTTTATAATATATATATATATATATATATATATATGGGTGAATGCATAAAGAGCCAAAAAATTTATCGGTTTATTGTTTGTAGCCACAAGTTTATTTTTTATTGTTTTTATTACGTTTAACCAATTTTGGACAACAATACCCCTAAATTTGAAATTAAGAAAAAAAAAAAGAATAAGAGAAACGGAGTACGTGGGTGGTAAAAACGAGGAGAGAAGAGAGAAAAAAGGAGTTAGGAAGAGAAGAAAAAGGAAGGGAGAGATCGCCATCACCTTGCACCTCTCTCGTCGTCGCCTCGCATCCCTCTTGACGTCGCTTCATTGATTCGCCACCTCCTCCTCTGCCTTTCTTGTACTTCTTCTTCTTCACACACATAAGAAAACTGGATTTCTCTCTCTAAATCTAGGGTTTATGCGAGCAGCTGAAGTAGAGAAAAAAGTTTGAAATTGGCTTCTCAAAATTCGTCATCCTTTTCTCACTGCATCCGAGGTCTCTCTCTCACACACACTCTGTTTCTGCTCAGTCTTCATATTTTTTTTCTTCAATTTTCAAGTCTTTGAATTAACTGTTGTATTTCTTATTGTTTGATGACTTTGTATTTTTTATAATCGCCGATTTGAAATATTTTGTTTTTGTTTGTTTGATGACTGATCGGAGATGATAAATTCTAGAAATAGTCAAATTTAAAGCGATTTTGCTATTTTTTTTTTTTTTTTGTGCCAGATTTTGCACCATACAATTGTAATGATGTTGTTAATAGCGATAAGGACATGAGTTGATATGCAAATTCACCCTGCCCAACCGTAAGTCATCAGCTATCTTAGTTAGCTATGCTTTCAGTTTATGCTTCTTTAGAACGAAATTTTCGCGTTTTCAATCTTTTCATTCTAAAGAAATAAAGTCTTTGTGCTTTTTTTTTTTTCACGTTGTTTTGTTTTTCTGAAGATATAGCCACTTAGTTTTTGTAGTCAATAGTTTTAAATTGCTCATACTCTCTATAAGTTAATTGAGTGAAACTAGATTTGTCTTGTTCAATCTGTCTTTTGTTTTGTTTTGATTTTCTTCTTTAGGCTTGCTGGATGTTCTATGCTTCTATTGGTTTTCTGTTCAATTATTTTTTTCCTGCTTCACTTTATGAAAAATGGTATTTAAGGAAAATTCAATTATGTACTCTCAATTGGTTATGGAGTAAATTTCTAACCCGGAAAAGATCAAACCGGTTGATCAGTCATCAGATAAAAAATAAATAAATAAATAAATCATTATTGTTTTGTCTCAACCATCTAACAATCATCGGATCAAACTTGTTTGTGTTGACAAGTTACTTTTTTATATAGGCATGTAAGTTGTCTGTTGTATTGGCACCTAATTTTCATAGACACTAATGCGTTTTTTTTTATTTTTATTTTTTTATTATTTTTTTTTTTATGTGATTTTGTAGATGAAAAATATAAATTATGATGATTTCCTCATAAAAGCGAAGGATTCGTGGTTAAAAAAATCCACCACCAACGTGTACTGTGATTTGAACGGCCTCCCAAACATTGAAAAGGTTCTCTGCAAAGTTGGAGAATTAGATGAGTTTTAGACCACCTATTTCGGGCACCTAGTTGTTATTCCTAAAGACTTAACTTTTTTTGCCGGGGTACTTCATAACCTTTTGTTGTGGCAAATACATGTACCCAATGTCACAGTTGATGTGTCACAATTGTTTTTGGGGATGGGGAACCAAAAACGTCCTGACGCTTAGGGAGGAGATGGCAGTAGGAATTTATGCAAATAATGTTCTGGCAGAATTATAACTTTGTTTGTGCTTCATCTTTGTTTTTGCAGTTTATAAACTTTCATGTACATAGATTGATTACAACTATCAATTGTAATATATAAAGTTATGTACTTTTTGAAGTTTAGTCTATTGGAATGTTTGTTGTAACTGAGTGTATTTTTGAACTTAATAATCAACTAGCATGTAACTTCAAATTATACTGGCATGTAACTTAAAAATAAACTGGCATGTAACTTCATATTCAACGAACATGTAACTTGGTAACAGACACTAGCATTTAAAATTACTGGACTTTGATCTTTTAACCGAGTGTCTTTCAAGTATGGCCTGACATGTAACTTAAAAAATATAAAAAATATAAAAAAATAAAAAATAATAAAATAATAATAAAATAAAATAAAAAGGGGCATGTAACTTGGTAACAGACACTGGCATGTAACATTACTGGACTTTGATCTTTTAACCAAGTGTCTTTCAAGTATGGCCTAACATGTAACTTTAAAAAAAAAAAAAACCAGCATGTAACTTCAAATTCAACTAGTATGTAACTTGGTAATAGTCACTGGCATGTAACATTACTGGACTTTGATCTTTTCACTGAGTGTTTTTCAAGTAGGAAAACAAGTATGGTCTGACATGTAACTTAAAAATAAACTGGCATGTAACTTCATAACCAGCTGACATGTAATTTAAAATTAATTTAATACTGAAATTTGATCACTGAAATAAATTCATTCAATACTGGAATTTGGACTTCAAAATAAATTCATTCAATACTGGAATCTAACTAAATATAGTCTACAATACGAAATACATATAAGAATTAAAACATTATTGCTAATACCTAAGTTGTACCACCAACTTCCGATGCCAACGGACATTTATGTGAATTGTGGCCTTCTTCTTTCATTAAATAACATAAAGATTACAAGAAGAAAAATCCGTATTGGCCAACATCACTAGCCAGCTAACCAGACCAACTACAAATCTAGATGCATATGTGCTACACTGTTACAAGCTCTAGGAATATGAACAAATTTTATATCGCAAAAGTTATGCAATAACAAAACATAAAACTTCTATACACAAAGGAAGTCGCCCCAATCTGACAGCCATAGCAAACCCTTCGAAACTGGTCTTCGCTTCTATTATCTATTCCTTTGCCGCCCTTCATAGATTATCCTTCTCTTCTCTGGCTCCATTCTCTAGATTTCTAACATTGAATATTTGAATCCAACTCACAAAACACAAGAAGTACCTCAATATTTGAATAAAATCACGTTTTTATCTAAAATATGCATGTATATGATTATACAAATTACAAGTCACAATAACAAAGATGATACAAAACAGCCCTAGAACAAAGAAAAAAATAGAGATTGGAAAATAGAGATGAATGTCATTGTGCTGTTTTCAAGTCCAATAACATGCAAGTCAGACCCAAGCTAGCAATAGACATAATCAGTGGAAAAACAAATAAACATTCTGAGGAATTGAATCTATCAACAGCAACGGGAAATTTGCTCCTTTTCACAAACTAAGCAAAACTCTTTTCGATTTAAAAAAGTGATTAAGCACCTCAATGCCTCAATTCTCCCAATAAAGTTACAGTCTATCCACAAGTATTGGAATCAAATCACTCATATAGCTTGTTTACGAAGTTAATCTTTTCTCCAATAAAGCACTGTTGTAAGTTAAATTTTGAGTCACACAAATCGTGCTTAACATTGATAAGGCCACAAAAGGCTGACAAAGTTTACTAAGGAAACTACAAGATAACACAGCTGCACAGAATTATGCATGTTAACCATAAAAAGACAAAATCAATGAACAAGATTCAAGGTTCTAGCAATCCAGTACCCCAGATATTGAGGCGGAATGACAAATCGCAAACAGAAACTGAACAAGTCATGCTCCATTAAAGCTCACTATCCATATCAAAGACAAAACAATTCAACATCACCAAATTCTTGACAGCACAAGGATGTGTTACATCAAACCATACTCAAACACTTCCTTGAACAATCTCCGATATTTATTGACTCGCTTCAATCCATATCAACACCCAACCAAAACATCTAACTAACTAGAACCTGAAAATCTCAATCCAATAATGAATACAAAACAAATATATAACAAAACAAACAAAAACCTCAATCTATATATCCAATCTAATAAAGCAAGAAAATCTATCATATCAAGCAAAAATCACCTGCACGAACGACTACAAATTGGACCTGCAAACATCACAATGACACAATTTAACATGTGATTAAGCACATCAAGGCCTCAATTTACAAAATATGGGTTTCACTAAATATGGAAACTACTCTCTTATTTTTCATATCAAACATTATGATAATTGTAAAAAAAAAACAACTGAGAAATGGATACATACCTTTTCGAAGGTCTACTTCAACGGAGAAGAGACCACGAAATGTTGTCGAAGGTTTCAGATCTACGTCATCACAGAGCGATAGAGACACAAATTGTTGCTGGGTTTCGGTCCGTTGCTGACGAAATGGGTTTCGATTTTGGTGGAAGAAACGAAATGGGGTGGAAGAGACAAGTTGGAGGTCAACGAAATGAAGAGAAGAGGAATCAGGTGGAAGAGATGAGTTGGAGGTCGACGAAAAGAGAGAGAAACGGAATGGAAGAAATTCTGATTTTGTGAGAGAGAGAGAGATTCTGATTTTGAAAACTTTAGGATAGCCAATTTTTGGGAGGGAAAATTTTGGCAAGTAAAACAGCATTCAAGGCAATTTTGGCAATTCAAGCCCAAAGATGATAAGAATAATAAAAAATAAAGTTTTGGCTAAAAACAATAAGTCCATAAATTTTTTGTTCATTTCTTGTAATTTCCTCATATAAATAGTATTTTCAAGTAAATTGGGGTGTATTTAGAGGTTTCAAAATTTTAATTTATTAAAATGAAATGTCTTAAGAAAATAAATGTGAAAAAAAAAATGGAATGTAAATAGCTAATCTCAATAGTTATTTATCTCTATATAATTATAAATATTTATAATTCTTTTTCTATTTTTTACCCTTTTGTTTTCTTTTCTTTTAGGTTGTTTAGAATGTATTAACTATGCATTAAATACGATATAATTATTTCTAAAAATAAAAGTTTTTGAATTTTAATTATTCTTATAAAAAACAATAAATAAATATTTTACAAAGCAAATTAAAATATTAATTGTATTACAAAATCAATGGTAATCTATTTTTTTATATATACATTTTTTTTTGAATTAATGGTAAATTTTAAAAGCATATCAATGGAAATATATTAATGATAACATAACAAAAGGTAATAATTTGCCATAATATATATATATATATATATATATGCTAAAGAGATAAAGAGCTTTTCAATTAATACAATAAATAATATTTATTAACCTATATAATAAATTAAATAATCCTTAAGAAATTTGTTCATCTAAACTGAAATAATGGTGATAGTCTTTGTTTATTAATGATATTGGAGACCTAAGAGTTTTCTTAACGGGTTATTAGAGACAATAATCATCATTATAATTCACAATGATTTAATTAAAATCAGATTCATTAACTACTTAAGAACCGGTTCATCTTGCTTTGTTGTTTTATAATTGTTTTTTTTTTTTTATCATAATATAATTAGTTATTATTTAATAATATCAATAATTCAATCATTAATGAATTTAACATTATAATTTAATGAACTTTATTTGTTGGGGAAGTCGACAAACATTTCTCCTTAACATGTCAACTTCTCTGATAAACAAATAAAATCTTTTAATATTTCTCCTTAATTTGAGGATCTATATATATCATCAATGTTGGTGTGTTTTATTTTTTCTTGCTATTTGATGACCGATGCTTTATTGAAAGGAAAAATTATATGTTTGTTAGGTTTAAACATGTTTGCATCAAAAATTTTAGTATAAAAAACATAATGTTTTACAAACAATTTTTTATACAAAGCCCATGCAACGCTCAGGTTGGAAAACTAGTAGTTAACATAAAAACAATACATAAATGTATATTTAAAGTTCAAAAAGTCTAATAGATTATAAACTTTAAACATACTTAACTATTTATTATAACAAAATACAATAGCACTAAAAATTTTGCTCAATGTTTATCCATACAAAACAAAATAAATTGACCC
This sequence comes from Acer negundo, assembly GCA_035582765.1. NCBI lineage: Eukaryota > Viridiplantae > Streptophyta > Magnoliopsida > Sapindales > Sapindaceae > Acer > Acer negundo. The sequence continues at coordinate 13,684,312 of CM069240.1, forward strand.
AATATAAATTTAAGCCCTATATTTTGGCGGATCCGACGTATTTGACGGATTTTAATATGGAAATCCATTATCCAAACCAATCCTATGGATTTTTAAATTTATGATTAGATTCGATTCAATCATATCCTCAAATCCGATTCAATCCAATTCATTGAATTCGATCATATCTAATGGATCATATTTGATTAGATTAGATCCTGCACACCCATAAATTCCTAGCATTTTAAGTAAATCACATTTATGAAATTGCCGTTTCTTTTCTTCAGTTTCCCAAAATCATTTCCAACAATAGAACGTAACTAATGTGCAAACAGCAAACACAACAGATATACATGAAAATACCAAAAATAGAGATATTCAAGAAAAAAATTATTTTGAAAATAAGTAAATATAAAAATTTATAATAAAAAAAAATTAAGGAAAATGTTTGTTTGTGTCCAAGGGTTATTTTTGTCACAAACCCACTCTTGGTGTTATTGAAACTCAAGTTAAAAGCATGGTGGTAAACCCACACAACAAATCCAAAAAGTTAAAAGCTTAAAAATAGAATTTGTGGCTATAATGATGATTACCAGCCATTATATACCAAGTTGGATCCCTTTTTATTCAGGTTTGTCGAATGAATAAGCACTAAATTGCTCACCACAGTAGCCTACAATTAGACGTTAATAATTAGGCTTTCTAAATTAGAAAAAAAGAAAAAAAAAAAAAAAAATCATCTTTGCTAAGCATATATTCAACATAAATTAATAAAATAATAACAAAAGAACATTTAGAAACTAAAAATATTGATCATATAATGATTACTAATGAACATGATGATCTTCATTATTACCTTTATCTATCAAATTTATATATTAATTCCTGTCTCTTCTTATAATAAATCTGTCTTAGTTTATTCCTAGTCTAGGTGAATAAGCATTATACAAGATTATTAAAATATATAGTAAAGCCTTTAAATAAAAAATTAAAAAGAAAAAAAAAAGGCAAGCATATATTATATTATATTATATTGTATTGTATTGCTTTGAAGGCAGGAAATACACACATGTAAACTTTGAGGTTGGTCCTTCACTTGACCCTTAATTTAGGTCCTCAGAGGCTCAAATATAGACCGACTGTTATCCTGAGAAAGTCTCAAAGCCATTGAAATATTGCAATCAAATGTTGAGAAATCTGGTAGTTAATTAGTTACAGAACACAATTTGAGAGAGTGAGGCAATCAACAATCCAATTATGAGACCAAAGCAAAGCCAGAGAGGATCAAATATTCATGCAATTATTTATATTTTCATCATCTTCAACAACAACAACCCATTTACATGTCTTCGACAACATTAACATGGGCTTATTATTTGTCGGAAACAGCCCAGGAATGGAAATTTAATTAGCTAGCAGAATTAAACCTGTAAGAGGCATATGAAAGAGCACCATAGCTCCAACTATGGTGAATCAGTTCTGCCTTCACATCTTTGCCAGCAGCACCCATTGCTACATGCAATGGGTAAAAGTGGTCCGGCCAAGGGTGAGCCATTTTCGCGTGCGGTGCTTTCTCTTCGTAATGGTTCACATCCTCATGTCTGCAACAAAACACAAGTAATCAATTGTTGCTGAAAACATAAGGACCTCCTTTTAATTTTCCAAAATGGGTGACGATATCTCTGGCTTTCATTCTAAAGCATTACCTTCCTTCAAGGAGAGCATCCTTGAGCCAGGTATCAAACTCTAGAGCCCATTGAGAAATGGAATCGGGACCTGAGCCGTTTAGGGCCCTCAGGTTGTGGGTAGCACTTCCAGAACCGATTATTAGGACACCTTCCTCCTTAAGAGGGGCCAATGCCTTCCCAATGTTGTAATGATGAGTTCCATCCTTGTCCAACTGAACTGAGAGCTGACACACAGGGATATTAGCCTCTGGATACATCAGCATGAGCGGAACCCATGCGCCATGGTCAAGCCCGCGTTTTTTATCTTCATCAACACGCTTGAAGCCAGACCCTATGAGCAGTTCCTTCACTCTCTTGGCCAATTCTGGAGCTCCTGGTGCTGGATACTTGAGCTGTCACAAGGACAAGATTATTAAAAGGGATGGTAGAAGATCAAAAAACATAAATACTATCTTAACACTATTAGAGCGAACCCTTAACTGCAAGTTTAAGCTTTAGAGTCTAGTAATTACTAAAATGCACAAAACCGCATCAGAGGTATTACCTATTGACACTACGTCCTTCCTACACATATATGACATCAAAAAGTAATGCAGTCTCAAGATCCCTTTATTCCTTAACAATGAAATAGCATTCTAATATCAGCAAATTCTATCTCAAAATTAGTCAAATACTTTATAATAATTGTTTCAACAAATTAGTAATATTAGATCACTAAACTACTCCCTCCACTATTACATCATCCAAAGCATTAAGTTAAATCATATCATTTATTGATCTAGCTCATTTTAGTTTTTATTATCTAATGTTTAATTTTTCTATTGAAGATCTCATGCATCTCCTTTATTTTATATATATTAAATATTTTTATGTCCTACCTTTTGTCATTAACACTAGAGTTAAATGTAATGGTCAACCCTTAATTTTAAGATATTGAACAATAATTTTGACAAAAGTTCATTTTATCTGCAATTTCACCTAAATCCAGGGTACTTATTACAATTTGGTATCTGAGTTATGTCAAGGGTACTGACCAGGAATTTTGATAAAAGCTTATTCTATCTGCAATTTCATCTAAAGTCAGGGTACCTTATTGTAATTTGTCCTATATTAAAATACAAAACCTTTTCAAATGAATTTCTTGGTGAGGAGTTGCCGGCAAGATTTGACAACCGAAGCAAGTTTGAAGAAAAATATAGAAAATAGGTAACGATGGAGAATTTTTTATATGCATTTGTTGGGAAGCAATAATCAAAACAACAGATAGCCGTAGTATCTACCTAGCTAATCCACCAACCCCCACCAACATGTAACAAATCAAGTTTGAGAATTATTGATCATGACCGGTCTTGATCTCACAAAAATTGTCAAAAATTGAATATGATGAACAATCAAGACTCTAACAAGGAGAATCAAGAATTCCAGTACGGAAACTATATGGTATTCAACAATAGCAGTAAATTAAGAACAAACCACAGCCTATGCGGTTTCAAAATTGAAAATCTGTCTTGTTATTATAAATTTGAAAACAATTAATACAGAGATTATATAATCAACAATTTTGTATAATGAAATTCAGTCTTGATCATCATCACCATAACAATTACCTGGTACATCTTGTTGGGGAAGCCATAGAAGTCGTGGATGGTATCGTTTTGACCATTGACGACGTTAACGGTTGGAAAATGAGTCTCCCAGTGACCGGAAATTACCAAAATGGAATTGGGTTTCTCTGCAAACACTTTGTCTTTCCAAGCCTGAAGGAAATGCCTGGCTGGTAATGAATCGTCGATTGACAACGTCGGCGAGCCGTGAGATATGTAGAAGGTGTCCATCTGTTTCTCTCTACTTTTGTAATTGTTGGCTGATAATGCTTCAAATGCTTCAAATAGTATTTTATAAATAACGTGACACAGTTGGAATCGTGCTTCTCATTGAATTTGTGAGTCTTGTCTTTAAATTAAATAAAGGGAAAATTGCATTAAAGTCCACGGACATTTGTTGAAAATACAATCAGGTCACACTTTTGCTAAAATCATAAAAACGTGCCCTTGACTTACCTTTGACCGTTAGGGTTAACAGTTGACCGGTCAAAATTAAGAAATGTCTAAATTACCCCTAGTGTTAATAAAATATATTCACATTGTCCAATGAAAAAATGACACATCACTCGACTATTTTTATAAAAATAAAATAAAATCATCTTGAAAAATGAAAAAAAAATAAAATTAAAAACCAGATCTCATTGAATTATGAGAAGATCTAGAGATATCTAATGGAGGAAATCAACAATCTTCTCCACTCTCTCTAAAAAAAAAAAAGGTTCCTTTGATGATGATATCTAGAACCCAGTTACCCAGAACGTTTCCCATCCAAAAGCAATTTCCTTTTTTCTTTTTTTCTTTTTTTCTTCAATTGACGATAGTGATGGAGATCCAACATCCAAGATCTCCCAAAAAAGATTTTTTTATTATTATTTTCTTTCTATACTTTGTTTTTCTTTATAAAAAAAATTTTCAGTTTTTTTTTTCTTTTGTTGGTGATATACGGAACCCAGATCTTCTTTCCCCTCCTTAAATTTCTTTATTTTTTTTAAGGGAAAATTGTATTTTAATCCAGTAGTTTGCCTTAATCTGCGTTTAGTCCATCATTATTCTGACAATAGGGATTGTAGTCCCTATCGTCCAATTCCATTAAGGTTTCACTGAATTCTGTTAAGTTAACGAGAGTAAATAGGTAAATTCACGAACCAGTTTCTAATAGGTTTAGTTTCTGAAGGGTATAATTGTCATTTCAAAAATAAAAAATTTAATAAATATTATTAAATTAAATAATAAATATTATTAAATTAAATAACAAATATTTTTTTAATTCAGATTTTTAAAAAGTTTTAGATCTAAAAAAGTTTTTAAAAAATTGAACACCAGATCCACCACCACCAAGCTTTAATAATTATTAATTATTAATCACCCACCACTCATCCTCATCTTAAACATCATCGATCACCACTCATCCACCGCCAACATCTCTTCCTCATCTATTCATATTTAACCTATCCATCACCAAAAACAAAATTCTTCATCTCCACCAGATCGCGAAATGGTATCTTATTTCGAATACCTCTCTCTCTATCTCGAATCCCTTTCTCTCGAATCCCTCTATCTCTCTATCTTGAACCCTCTCTCTCGTGGTGGCCATGGGGTTTGAGTGCCTGATGGTGGTTAGCGACGACGGGGAAGATGAATAATGGCCGGTCTAGGGTTGGTGGGTAGGTTGAGGTTTCTGAGTTCTAATTTTTGGTCGTTGATGACGATGAATGGTGTTGGGGTTTCTGGGTTCTAGTTTTTTGTTGTTGACTTGTTGTCTCCGATGACCTCATTTACATCAATATTACTTCTTTGGTGGCCTCATTTACAACAAATGTTATGATTTAACCTCAATGTCGGGTTGTTGGCCTTTGGGAACTTTAAGGAACCAAAATTAGTTCTTTGGTGGCCTCATTTACAGCAAATGTTATGATTTAACCTCAATGTTGGATTGTTGGCCTCATCTTGAAATTAAATACTTATTTGGACTGATATGTGACCAAAGCATCAATCTGGTAAGCAATTAGGTAGATAGGTTTTTGAATGGTTGAAGATGCAAATGGTCTAGCTTAAAGTTTTAAGTAGTGTATTCTGGATATTGTTCCTGATAAATTTTACATTGTTTTTCTTTGTCCACCCTGTCTATTTAGCTACAATTTCATTTCCTTGTAGTCATTTGTAGTTCCACCATGGCCATTGATCTGGGCTTGGTTTTTGGTTGTTGATGATGGTGAATGGTGTTAGGGTTTCTGGGTTCTATTTTTTTATTATTTTTTATATATATAAAAGAGATGGAACTGATCTAATGATCTCTACCAGATTTACAAAAAAAAATCTAGTGTTTCTGTGAGACGGATCCAGTGATCTAGTGACCATGTCCATCATTTTAGTTTGTTTTTGGTTTGACTGTAGTTGTTGGGTTTGATTTTGGCTGTTGATGATTTTGTTTTTTGTTTTTTGTTTTTGTTGTTGTTGTTTTTTTTTTGTTTTTTTTTTTGGTTTTTTACATGCATGTATTGGTAGAGATCCAGATACATATGTTTATGTTGTTAAAATTTAAATAAAAAATAATTTATGTTTTGACGGATTAAATAATTTATGTATATTAAATAATTATTAATATTTTAAGTATATTAAATAATTTATGTTGTTAATATATTTTTATTTAATGAATATCTTAGAGTGTAAAATTGTAATTATAAGACAAAATTAAGAGTAAAAAGGTCTTTTCAATGGGATCAGCAGCCTTCAAGGGCATTAAGGTCATTTAATAAGTTTGACATGAAAGAATCTGTCTTTTGACAGATTCTTTCACAGAAGAACTAAATATTACAATTTTTAAAAAAATCGTGGACTAAACGCAGATTAAGGTAAACTATGGGGACTAAAAGACAATTCCCCTTTTTTTTTTCACTTCAATTGTTGTTGATGGAGTTCTAGGTCTCTAAAAAAAAGTTCCTTTTTTTTTTCCTATATTTCTTTTCTTTCAAAATATTCTTTCAAAAAAATTTCTTTTAAGTAAATCTTCCCCATCCCAAAAAAAAATAAATAAATAAATAAATCTTCTAGATTTCTCCATTTTAAAATTTTTTTAAAGTGAAATTGACATTATTACCCTTCTGAAATTTTGGCATCCGTTAATTTTAACAGTTAAGGGAAAGTCAAAGGTATTTTATTGTAATTTTGGTAAAAATATGATATGGTTGCATTTTCATCAAATGTTGAGATACTTTGTAGCAATTTTTCCTTAAATAAATAAGATCGTCGTTTCTACATTTACTACTTGTAAGTTTTATCATTCATGTGTTAGTTAGGTAAGATCACAATTGTATCCAATTCGGATATCCGAATCCAAATTGCTCCTTAATTTTGGATTTTGGATTTTGGAGTTGGACCTGAAAGTTATGGATGTCAGATTTATTTATTTATTTATTTATTAATATATACAACTTGTAATGGTAACGATTCGAAAACATTGTTAAGCTTTTAACATTGAGTCACACATTGGGCAGTGGTGTAATTATAATTTTTTTTATTTGTTAAGTTAATGTTTTATATATACACTAAAGTGCAAATAACACCAAAATATATGTGGTTTGCATTTTTACATGTAGAAACAATTTTATCAAAAATCAATTCAATTCAATTTTTTTTTTTTTTTTAAAGCAACTTTATCACAAACTAAATATACATTGTCTCTTCAAACTCCTAGTTTATTAACATCTCTTACTACTGCCTTTGTGTAGGAGGTTGTTCTTCTTTGGGCGCAAGATGAGTTGTTGTAAGCCAAGCTCCTTGCTAGCTAGCTATTGCTTTCCTCCTTTGTTGCTTTCTTTCGACTTACGCCTTAAAGTAGCTTAACTCCCTTCGTTCTTAGAGAGAGTACAGCAAGGAGGGGGCGACAGGCTCTCTTTAGGGAAGCCCAATGTAACGGCTTAAGTGATTGTGCATGGCAGCTTTGCTCTAAAGGAGTTGCTGCAAGTGTTTTCTTCTTGCTAGCTACTAATGATTGAGTTCCTCAACGACTAGCTTCGAGCCTCCACTATGCCTACTCTTAGTCTCTTCTGTTTCAGGCGATCTCTGGCATCACAAACTTGGACATCCTTCTTTTAAGATTTAAGATTTATTAATTTCCAAAAACTTTCTAGACCTTTCTGCTAGAATTTCTTCTACTAGTTTTTGCAAAGTGCGTGCTATGGGAAAATCAACCCAACATCCCTTTTTTATTGTTGACAGACGGGTTCATGTCCCTTTTTATTTAGTGCATTTTGAGTCAAAATTAGATAAAGTTAACTGTTGATAAACTTTAACAATTAAAAAGATAAAATTGTCTTTTAAATAATAATTAAAATCACCAAAATAACCTATTATCCTGAAAATCGGTCAAGGATTTACTAAACAACTCTTAGACCGGACAGAGTGGTGTTCCGCGATCGAAGGGGCTCTAGCGGGGGCTAGGACAGCTGGGTCACGGTTCTATTGCGGTAGAGGTACCGAGATAGTAGCGGGGGATTGCAGGGAGCAAGATCTCTGATTTTTTTTGAACCAGGCTACACCAGCAGCTAGCTAGCACCGGTTTCCAGAGGTGCTAGTACCAGTTATGACTAAGGAGGGACACAACACGCAATATGCTTTATTAATAAGACATAACCTAATGCACGAATGAATAATACGTGGTTCTCCTCATTAGAAATATCACATTACAACTTTTATAGGGGTGACGGGGTTACAGCTCTTTTTATCCCACAATGGAGGGGGTTCCTATCTAGGAAGTCATTCGTTCTATAAAAAAAAAAAAAAAAAAAAAAAAAAAAAAAAAAAAAAAGATTACACCATTTTGGTCTCAAAGCGGAGACTAGTCGTTCTATAGTAGCAAAATTCTCTATTTCTCTTCTCAAGTCTAGCAATAGTCCAACCATCAACTCTTCTAGAGTTGGGGTATTTATAAAGTGTTAAATATGTGGTAGGTGAGGAGCATCCTCCTATGTGGGAGTCCTTGATAAGTTCATCACCGTTCCTTTGTCTTGGGCCAACTATGGCACATGTTCCGGAGGGTTAAGATTGCTCTAGTTAGGCCCTAGGGCTAACCTGGCAGTCAAGTAAATAGGTGGGAGACCTTTCTTTTAGGCGAGATAACTGTCAGAGGATTTCTACTGTCTATCTGCATCGAGCATGGGTGAGACAGACATCTTGGATGGCTAGGATGGTCCCACATGCATATGCCCTAACATCCATGTAAGCGCTTTGTAGGCGGTTATGTGGCACTTTTTCCGATTCTGTTTGGCTGGAGATGACTAAGCTAGCCAAACAAGTCGCTTTCACAATTAGGGTCTACTGGGGGACAGTGGTAGTGTCTGTCACGCTGCCATTGTTAGGCGCTTCTTCCCATGGTTTCCTCTTTCTACCTAGGTGCTTTTTGCATCCCTCCTGTCTGCTAGAACTCAGGTTCCCTCTTTGGTGATGATTGAGGTGGACCTTTTGTAGGACTAAACTGGACCACCATCGGACCGTTGGCACTAATCGACATAGTGTGATCGAGACCCTTGATTTCTTATCTTTCCCTTCCTTTGTCAACGGGGCGAAGTTAATACTCACCTACCTCCTGTTCTCTACTGGGTTCATTTATTATTTGAGTTGGTCTCTCTGCTAGGGCTTGCATACGGGTACATTTGGTGACTTTGGGGGTGGGGTTTTAGATGGTTCTCACGTGTCTAGGGCACCCTTGTCACAACCGGAGACTTAAGAGGCCCAGATACCCCTCCTATAGTTTGACCTGGTGGACCGAGGCATCCCATTGCGGTGGCCGCTCCTAGTTACAGCGAGAGTCTCGATGTCTCTCTGGAACCAGAACTGGGGGCGGAGTAAGGTCACGCTAGATCCATCCACTATAGCACCAGGGCTGTCCCGGTTGCATCGGGGGCTGGGAATTTTCGAAGGATAGATTTTGAAGGCGAGGGCGGGTCATTCTAGGCCCGGTTGCATCGGAACCATGCTACTCCTTGATGGCTTAGAAGAGGTCTGCCTTGGTTCCAATTATGTTGTGGTGTATCGCGGAAAGTGCACATTTGATTCTTTGGGCCATTTTCGGTGGTTAACATAACCTTAATTCAATAAAATTAAAATTAAAACCAAAACCTCAACAAAAAAAAAAATGAAGAAAAGTGGGGATCTCCACCTAGGGATGTCAAAATTACCTATTGGTTCAGGGACCCGCCCCGTTAGAGGCGGTTTTAACAATACCATTTAGGTTGTAGTGTGGGGCCGGTATTTTTTTCAATCCCTGATTTAATTTCGGTACGGTTACATAAACATAATTTCCCCTCATATTTTCTCCCCCAACTAACATAATTTTCCTTCTCTTTTTTCCCCATTTTTTCCCTCCATCTACTCCATACCAGATCAATATATATAATATACCCCTCACACTATTATTTTCATATTATTCAATAATATTTATATGATCTTTATCAAAAAGTCATTAAAAAAAAATTACATTAATGGGATGAGGATGGTATGGGGCAAAAAACCAATCCCCTAATGGGGAATCCTCATACCCACACCGTTTATTTTAAGGTGGGTATTCATCGAGGATGGTATTTCTCGTACAAATTTCGAATGGGGATGGTAATTGAAAACTCATCCCTGGCCCATACCATTGACATCCCTATCTCCACCGACATCTCTAAGATGGACGGTGGAGATTTATTAGAAAACAAAAATAAATAAAAATTGAACAACCAAAAAATGAAAATAGAAAATGAAGAGATCCAGATTGGATCTTCACTGATCATTCTAGATGGATAGTGTTATTCATGATAGGTTTGATGAGTATACAAAATCGTTAATCTTGATGGACGATGGAGATCCAATCTGAAGATTGGATCTCGACATTTTATTTTATCTTTTTAATTTAAAATAAAAAATTATTATTCTCCACCATCCATATTTGAGATAGACGGTGTAAATCCATTTTTTTTGTACCAATTATTAAAAAAACATAGTTTTATTTTTTTTAACTTTTCTTTGTTTTTTTAATCACTTTTTTTTTAATTTTCAATTTAAAAAAAAAATTATTAAAGGTTTAAATATGAAATTATCCTTAATTGTGACAATCAAACTTAGTCAACGGTTAAGTTTGACTAAGTTTGACTAACGCAGGGAGTGAATGTTTGTTTTTGATATAGTTGATTCCGTATGTAAAAGGTCAAACTGAGTTGAGTGTTATTCACTAAAAATAAAATATAAAAATATAAAAAAATAATAATAAAAATATAAAAATATAAAAACCTATAACAAAAGTCAATCAAAAGAGCTTACAAGAAACAAGAGTGATTCTACTTTATCTAAATTTGGAGTCCAAATGATTTTGCATCCCCAAAACCTAATAATTTCAATCATCCACTTTTAATGAATAATATTATACAACCCAAAAAATTAACTCAAATGAGGTGGCAAATGAGTTATCATCAAAATATAAAGTATGAGTGATGTGGTGAATGATATGGTAGGGACAAATCACTTGTAACATCATTTGAGTTGGTTTTTAGGCTAATTTTTTTGATTGTCTAGCATTAATGAATTTTAATACAAAGAAATCAAGGATACCTCATCATTTAGTACTCAAATTTAGGTAATGTAGCATTATTGATTAAACAGCAACATGAACCATTAAAATAATGAATAAAAAGACAAAACCAATATAAAAATCATGTACGAGAGAGAGAGAATTCAATGCACTTATATATATACGGTTTTTATATTGTTAATTCGTCCTGATATATTTTATATTATTAGTTCGTCTTGATATAAAATATATCAGGATGAAGAATGTGGACTAAAGATTATGGTGAAATTTTAACAAGTGCATATACTTTGAATCAAAGTATACTGACAGTAGAAAGATTATATATATATGGGACAGGATTCATGGCTCTATTTTTTTACACAATTTTTAATACACTTTTATGGCCCTAGGATCTAATGGGATTGAATGGTTTAGATTTCAAGATTTATTCTCTCCACTATTCTCTCACTTCAATTAAATCTTTGATTTTAATTTTGGATAATGTTTGTGTACTGACTTGTCAATACCCAATGTACTAACATACCAATGAGGTTTTGCCACGTAGCCCATTTGTGAAGAATGCACGGAGATAAATGTAAAAAGTTAAGAAAAAAAAAAAAACCATATGACAACACCTAATTGGTGGGGTCAGTACCCAAACAATTTCCTTTAATTTTTCTCTCATTCATTATACTTTCTCTCTCCTCTCACATCAATTAATATTTTTTCCTTCTCTTTCCTAAATGCTCTTACCTGAATCTCTTTTCAAAAGTTTATTTCTTTTGACAAATTTAAATTCAATTCATGTCTTGTTAATTATTTATTTTTTGAACTAATGTGCAAGGTGAATCATATCGAACATTTTATCTTCATCTTTTTTAGTTACAAAAGTGTTAATCATATGCATTTTTTTTATTACTTAATTTAAGAATGCTTTGGCCTTTTGGAGTTATATTCAACAATTATGAAAAGAAAAAAATTTGGATAACGTTATCGTAATATTCTTTACTAAACAATACATATTATCGAGAGAGGTTTGAGTAAGAAGGAAAAAAGAGGAAAGATAAAATATATATATATATATATATAATAACAATTGCCCGGAGAGAGGTACCGGAAAGAGGAAAGAATCAAGGGAAAACATTTTGCTGAAATTAATTAGGAGAGAGGAATTTAATTCAAGATTTAATTAATTATAGAGAAGCAAAGAGAATAAATCATGAAATCTAAACCCTTCAATCCCATTAGATCCTAGGGCTATAAAAGTGTCAAAAATTATGTAAAAAAAGAGAGAGGCCATCTCCCTCTATATATATATATATATAATCTCGTTCACATCAGTACGTACCAATGCATGTGAACCACTGATTATGAAGAAGCTTTAACAAGTACATACACTTTGAGTCAAAGTATGTAAATCTAATAGTCAATATCCAACGCACTGACGAAGCTATATCAATATGTGCTGACTCAAACTTTTCTGTATATATATATATATATTAACTTTCAAGTGAGGAATCCCTATGATGTAATCACATCAGTTTGTATAAATTTTGATATTAATTTTTTTGTTGATAATAAGCTCATTGAAATATACCTATAAATAAATTTTGAGAAATTTTCAAACACCGGAACTAAAATCACCAAAATAACCTTAATTCAATAAACTAAAATTAAAATTTTGAAAAACTTAATAAAAGTGGGGATCTTTACCGACCATCTCTAAGTTGAGGGTAGAGATTCATTAGAAAAAGATAAATAAATAAAAATTAAACAACCAAAAAATGGGGAGATCAAGATTTGATCTTCACCATTCATCCTAGATGGACTGTGTTATCCATCCTAGGTTTGATGAGTATTAGCACATTATAACAAACTAGTTCTTTTAAAATGTAATCTACTGTTAAATTGGAGTGTAAATCCCTACATTTTGTATTAAATTATCATTCAATGAAAGCATGATTCTCAAGCACAGAATGAGAGCTTTCAGGAAATAATTAGTTCTCCAACCAGAACTTGACATGAATAGAAACACGTTAATCAAACAAGACTTGCATTCAATCAAACAAGCCAAAATTAGAAAAGCAAGCCACATGAATCTGATACATTTCTAACTTGGCTAAAAGGATACAATCCCTTAAATAATGGTACAACCGCCCACATAACGCCGATTGTTGTGTTAGCATCACAATAATCATCATAATGTTAAAAAGAAACTCATTTTTTCTTCCCAAACCAAATAGCAGAGAGAAAGGGGAACATAATATCCCATCCCAAGAAGATTTGTTGGATACAAAAATGTTGCACCTAATTCCTCTTCAATCTCTTTCTCGCGGCGCTTCTCTTAGTAGTTTTCATACGAATTGCTGCGAAAGTTCTCAACTTCTCTAGAATCCTTCTCTCACTTACACGTAACACCAAAGAATGGTAACACTTCCTATCTCTTATTGAACAAGATCTCAGGACTTCGATATCATCTTCTTTTGAATTCAAACCATAAAAACTTTCCCGCAAATCAGCAAGTGAATGAAGTGCATTGCAAACACTTTCAGTGAGCAATAGTTCTTTGATCATCTCTGTAGCTTTTTCTAATGGAATATTGTTTTTGTCTGACAAACATACACATATAGCTTCATCCTGACTCCCGGCAGTTGATATAGTAACATCCAGCTTACGATACGCATCTTCAGGTAACAACATGATGTACAACAATATCAGCAGCTCACTTTGGGGTTCCCCATCAGATGTTATTTCAAAATACTCAGCATCTTGACTATCACTTCCAGAATAACCTAATCTTTTCCATAAGGATAATCTCGCTCTACTATATCGACTAGAAAATAAAGATGAGCTCCATTGGAGCACCAGTTCCAAATCGATATTCACGATATCATATGAATTATCTGGCTCTGTAAACCCGTATCTGTGAAGCAGTGCAGCATTTCCTAACAGCCCATAGGTGTTGAAGACCTAATAAGAGAAGATTAAACATTATATGAAAAAAGAGAAATTAATATGAGAAGAGCATCTTTGAACACCATGATCAACTTATGAAGAATTGAATGTGTGAGAAGAAGATTAATAAAACAAAAGCAAAACATGATTTTGTACAATAAGGTGTTCATGCACATGTAATGTAATCCTTAAGTCGATGTAATATATAATCCTTAAGTCGTGTAATTTAATATGATGAGATTGATATGATCACTGAGATGAAGATGAAAAACTGAAATCACTTTCTTTGTTACATATTGCACAGTGAGAAAGAAAAACAAGATCTAATTGATAATATGAGAATGCTATGATCGTTTTAGATGAAGATTAAAAAATATCATCAAAACAATATTCAACTGCCACCACCCTTTTCCAAACTGAAACAAAAGCCCGGGATAATATCCAACTCAAAGAGATGAGAACATGTTGAAATGATACATAAAAAGCTCTTGTATTTTGCATAAATCAACCAAACAATGCATCAATACTTTGTAACTTTGCATCTATCTACACGTCTAATTTCTTATAAGCAAAGTGATGGGAAAAGGTATTACAAGGATTTGGAATTTTATTTTTATGATTTATGAGATATTAATTGTTCGAATTGAATAAACAAGTTTAAATCAAACAATGAAACCTAATCTACTTCAAATAGATGATAATCTAACTCAAACAATTCTATCACCGCAATCTTAAATATAAAATAATCCTTTATTCCCTTCATATATATTTTTCTTCATCATAAGGCCAACAACACGCATCTTGTTTATCCAGGTCGGTTGGGTACCACTGGCACTGCAAGTAGAGCAGTCAAAAAGGTGCATATGATGGGCATTTAAATCAGAAATTTAAATTATCCAATCCTGTGAGAATATCAACAAAATTAAACTAAGACAAATCCAATAGCAGCCCCATTACATACCAGATTAGAACATATTAAACAAATCTTATCATTCAAACCAACAATTAGAAGAATTAAGTATGACTGAAACAACAGATATCAAAACAAGGACATATACTAACCTCAACTCCAACAGCGACATCTTTCACCATAATCATTTGCAAAACTGTATGGTCCTCTCCTGAAACTGAAGAACTTTCTAAGTCACTACCAACAGAAGAATTCGTCCCATTAGGAGAAGCAGAAGATTCTTCTCTATCAAGTTGAGATTTTTCAGTTGATATTTCATCATCACCAGCATCGGCATGGACACAATAGTTGTCATCAGCATCACTGTGAGATTCATGATCTGAAGATGTGGAGGTGAAGTGGACATCCTCAGCTCCCGTCTTATGATTAAATCTACATTGCAAAGTACAATTTACTAAGGATAAAACAGATCAGAGACTTGATACGAAGATAATGCAGGTACAGTTCTGGCTAGCAAGCGGTAAGGTACAGATGGATCAGGTAGTTAGGGTTGTGCCCTAAAACCAAATTGTACTGAACTATTATTTCAAAATGAAATAATTATTCAATGTATATCAATTTTAGAGTTAGTGCAACATTTATATATTATTATATTTGAGAATATGTCCATGTACTTTATTGTGTAAAATGTTTTGGTGTAGGATGGTCATTTCGTTTTTTTTTTGTTATCGAAAACGAAAATATAATTGTATTAATAAAAAAAAGATGAGGATTACAAGTGAATGTCTGATCCACAAAAAGGGGCATTATTAAATGTATCTTGATTTTATAGTTAGTGCAACATTAATATATTATTATCATTTGAGAATAAGTCCATATACTTTATTGTGTAAAATGTTTAGGTACAGAGTGGAAATTCTTTTTTGTTCTTTTATCGGAAACAAAAATATAGTGGTATTAATAGAAAAAGAAGAGGATATTTGCAAGTAAACATGGTTTTTTAATTAAAGCAATATACAATTAGTGCATAGTCCTTGACCTATAATTCATTCAACTCAACCCAATACCAGCGAAGAGGAAGAGTAAAACAACCATGAGTGAGTGGACAAAGGAATATAATATTGTAGAAAGGATAAATGATTTAAGTTTAAGAAATGAGATAACATTACCTTAGTTCGGATTAACAGATTAAAAAAAGAAAGCAAAACAAAATGAAAGCACTTAATTTAGCAGGGGTAGAATCAACAAAAAGGCCTAAGATGAGTTGATACCCGATAGACCATAAACTCATAAAGCTATATGGAAATTATGGAATAGAGAACAGACAAGCTATATGATATTGAAGTTAATCTAAAAATCATTAATGCATCAGCAGATGGTAGGCTTCACAAGACGTCAAACCTATTTGAGAAACATAAGTTTCTTATATTTCTAAATAAATCATCATAAAGCTTTTAAAAAAAAAACGACAAGAAATCATTTCTATGGAGAATGCATACTTACAGATCTGCTAAGGGGACCATTCCAAACCCATGATAATCATCAATTTCAAAAGATCGAGAAGCAATAAGGCTTTTTGCAGCAAAGTATTCTTCAACACCAAAATACTCTGATTTGAATTTCAGAGGGGTAGAATCCAGAAGGGGTAGAATACTCTCTTTCCAGTCCTCATACATAAGAGGTTTGTCTTGTTTAACTGTCTGCCTACAAGCATGCAACGAATGATCAAAAGGGAACTTTCAACTTAAAAAACATTTGTTTCTCAAAAACTTTCATAGACTTAGTATCAAACATTTTTCAAATAATACAAGATGGAACCAAAAGAAATGAAAAGTGAAAGACCATAACTAATAAGCAGTCAATATATTTTAACTTTCTGATTCTTAAAACCTCAAGTTCTGATATTTTTGTAAATCCAGCGACACACTTGCACATGGAAAATCTTTTAAAGCATTCAAATCAAATAAACAAGCAACAATAAGTTAAACATAATGCATTGATAAATTTGAAATAATGCAACCCAACCAGAATCAAAATGGTCAACCAAAACGAATTACAAATGGGATTAAAATTATTCACAATATGTAGAGTTCCACAAATAGTTTAATATACATTGCAACCATATATCAAATTTATTATAAAAGATTAACAAAAGTCATCTGCTTAAGTTTAATAATTCCGTTGTAAGCGTAAGCAATAAAACTGTAATGCTGAACATTCTTGATTTAATATTTCTCGCAGTCTATCTAATTTCACAATTGTATATTTTGTTTGGTTCATTAACAATTTCAAACACTGTATACCGCATAACAAGATTACATGATCTCTTGGCATTGTTACTTTAACTATAATTCAATTGTTATTCAACACTGTCCGAATCTTTTTAATTTGCAAACTGCAGTGTCCCTCCAAGTGTTGGCTTAAAATTAGCTAAGAAAACAAAAGAAGCTGCAATGTCATAATCAATATCTACTCAATAGCTAACAGAAAAAAGGTATTCAATACAAACATTTTTAATAATCGAAAAATTCCAAAGAATCGAAAATGAAAACGAGCAGTTGTTGAACTACCTTGTGGAGCTCAGTTCCTGAAAGCAGAGAATCAACCTCATGAAGAGACCAAAGAAAAGGCAAAGACTCATGATCAGGCAAAAGCTGAAGATAACCAGACCATGGAGAGTCCTGACCTAAGCTCCTCTCATACATTATAGCCATTGACAAACCTAAATAACCACCTAAACCAGCTGCTTCAATAATTTCACGAGCCCCACTCGTTTTAACAGTCAAACACGCATTCTTGGGTATAGTTGCCACAACATCACCTTCCTTAAGATCACATAAAGCCATCACTGAAATTCCTTGCTCAGTGTCGTCTTTGAATTGGAGAGCGTCGCTGTATTCGATACCTTGAGATTTCATCCACCGCTTGAATGCTCTTAATCGCCTAAACAACAAGCACAAAGATTTAATGTAACTGCTAATTAATTGCACAAGTAATGTTGTGAGAACAAATAATGCAACACAAAACATTGATTAAAATCAGAAATTCACCTGGAAGCCATGAGAGATGTTGGTCGGCGGGAGTTCGTTCAGTTTCTTTTTTTCAGTGAGGGTTTTGGTAGGTTTATGGGAGGACGGAGGTTCAATTAAGTTCGATTGGCGGCACAAATTCCCAATATAATATGAGCCCACTGTATGGGCTGGGTTGGGCTAAACTTAATAAGTTCCAAGTTATTGACTTCAAAACTAGTGACGATCTTTAAATTAAATTTTTAAAACTTAAATATTATCTTGTACACGTTACAAAATATGTCCTGAAAATAAATAAATAAATAAATAAAATTGGGCTAATTGATTCCATATGAAAATTATAGGTAATAGCAGAAGAAGAAATCAGTTTGAGATCATTTTCAAACACAAGCATCAAATTTGAAGTTGAGTTGATGATGAATACAAAGCCCCTAAACTCTCCACCTCCCGAAGAGAAGGTTTCAAATACTGAGAATGTTGAACTTCCGAAAAATATTAGTAGTCTTCCGAAAGTACTTATTGTTGATATTTCCTCAAGATTAACTCTTTTTAGAAGCTGCAAGGACTAGTATAGTTTCCAATGGATGGAGATATTGGTGGACTTTTACTGCTATCTTGATTTTCATGCTCCAAAAACAGGATGGAACTGTAGTATGAGAATTGTGGAGAGTTATCCATCCATATATGCAGGAGAAGAAATGAGGTCCAAGTACATAAACTGGGTGGACAAGGTCTTGGAATTGCATAGAGGATTTATTAATGAGTTTGGAATATATTTTGATTTGGATGATGACAACAAAAGTTACATCACAAATTGGATCCACACAGCTTTTGTTAAGGATCGTGATCATAGTCGTAATTCTAGCACCGATTGATCATTGACTATTGTCATTTATTTTCTCATTTATTCCCTTGATTCTTTCCTTTGTACCATTAATACTGATTGGTTGACTTTTTGTATTTAGTTGTACATTTCATATTTGAGTTGATTGGCTATAATTGTGGCTAAAATTCATGTAATCACTCAAATCGTGGGATGTAATTATGCCTTGATAGTATATATATATATATATATATATATATATTCACACACAATGGAACCTCCAATGTGAAAGCATCCAATTCTACTCAATCCATTGTAATTTTATTACGGTATCAGAGCAATGACTCTTTTACAACAAAATAATCCAACCCTAGCCACCATTCTTTTCTGCTTCCATGACAAAAAATGATGAGAGAATCCCAAAGACAACTAAGCCCTCAGTAAACAGGTATGAAGATCCGAGCGATCCCTTCTACCTTCAACATTCAGATCAACCAGGTTTGATCCTTGTGACACAACTGCTGACAGAAGACAACTATCACATTTGGGCATGACCCTCACCACCAAGAACAAAGGCGGATTCGTGGATGGCACTGTCACAAAACCGCCACTCACATCTGCGAAAAAATATAAGCAGTGGACTCGCTGCAACCTTCTCGTCAAGGGATGGATCCTTAACACCATCTCACCAGACATTGCACAAAGCGTGATGTACAATGATGACACATCCGAGCTTTGGAATAAGTTGAAGGAACGATTCTCACGCACCAATAGAGTGCACCTCTTCCACATCGATCGAACCAAATCGGTTAGCTAGAAAAATCAAGTAAGTTCAACTTCAACCGTGAGCAACTTCTCAGGTATTCTTACTTATGCCCACACATATAGACAGATATTCGTTGGATTTTTGATATAGGAGCAATCGATCACATGGTTTGCTCATCCAACCTTATGACCACCAGCATACCTGTTATCAACTGGCATGTTTAATTGCCAAACCATGCTTTTGCTCGTGTGACACACATTGGCACTAAACCGTTTTCCGATAAACTCATTCTCTATGATGTGCTATATGTTCCATCATTCAAACTAAACTTGATATCCGTAGCCAAACTTCCTCATGTTATGCAATTTTCACTAATAATCTATGTTTTGTTCAGGACCGACATTCAAAGGAGACGATTGGGACGGCAACTGAGCAAGCAAGACTCTTCTACCTAAATACTTCAAAGCTAGTTAGGTGTCGCTCCATTGCAGCTGCTGTCTCCATTAACCCTGGCCTTTGGCATTAGCGACTTGGTCATCCCTCTAATAAATGTCTGAGTAGCATCTCTTCACTACATGAAACAATAAGTTTTTGTCCAATAAATGATTGTTCCATTTGTCATCTTGCTAAACAAACTCACAAACCTTTTTTCTTAAGCTTTATCAATACAAAAGTACCTTTTGATTTAATCCATGTTGATATATTTTTTTTTGGGGGGGGGTGGTGTTATCCTATTCTAACACTCAATGAATGAATTATATTGCAGGGACACTTATGAATGAATTGTGTGTGTATGTGCGCCTAAGCCTTGTAAGAGGAAAGAGATTTAATTACCTTTGTTGTCAATAATGCTTTCCTTATACGAAGGCATCATTTTGCTTGAAACGTTGTCCATCTTCTTTGAAGCTTGATAAACTGAATCCAAGACAACTAAACAATACAAAAGAAATGACGTGTTAATATAGAATGATGCCAACATAAACCAAAATCCTAACACTTACCTTTAAGAGTTTGACTTGATTTTAGTAGTATTTTGAATACTAAAATTTTAGTAGGTTCGGTATAAAGTTTTTGAGTACTTATAAGAAGCGTCAAAATCAGTGGCAATATCCAATAAGGATATAAAACATGATACACTGACTAAATGATCTGATCTCTTATGATAGTTGGAATATATAAAATTAATCTGATGCGTATTAATCGCGTCATTTCGGTAGTAGAAGATGAGCGCTTAAAGGCGACTTAGGCTTCTAGCCAAATTTATATGAAAGATTCCAACTTCACAAAACTTTTAGTTTTGAGCGTATTAGTGGGAATAGATATTTCCAAAAAGGGAAGAGGATCTAGTCATAGCCACAATTAATCTTAGAGCGGAATATGCAAGAAGTTGAGGGATGACAAATTGAGGAAGGGCAAAAATAAAATAACTTATTACAGTTGTGACAAGATGGGTCATTTTCACTCATAAATGCATTGAGTCGAAGAGAGTAAAACTCAAACTTAAGAATTTTTGAAGTTATGCCTTAAGTTCCTGGCTTGGTATTTTCTTTCTAAATATCGTCCTTTGTGGACAGACTGTAGATAAGTGAAGATATACCATCCAATAAGAAACTATAAAGCATACGATTAGTAAAGTTAGATTATTAGAGACAAGATGTATATGTGTTGGAACAATTTTGGAGTTAAATACCTACAAACTGGGTTAGCACGGTAGCTTAAATTTATACTCCATGATGTTCTAATATACACTTAAGATCTAACTGGGTTTAGTGTCCGCGGTTGTCCTCATTGATTCGGGTTATCGTTAATAATCATAATGGTTGTATGCATATTATTTTAGCAAATTATATTCATATGGTACTTGATAATTGTTTGATGGTTTTTATAAATACAAACACAGTTAAATTGCCTTAAGCTAGCTAACCTAGGGGGGATAGGTTTTAACACCTTTTTCAATCCCTTGAAACAAACAAAAGTTTGTCCCTCTTGATAGCTTATATAACACCACAATAAACTGAAATGAACATACATAGAATATTAACAAGCATTTTCAACTTAGTTCAAACATAACCTATGAACACATGTGGAGGGAATACCAAATATATAGATATTACCAAATACTTGTTTTCAATATATATGTCTCAATAGTACAAGTACATACAAAAGATACCAATACAATCAAAAATCTTGTCTCAAAAGAATGTAATCAATTACAAAGTCTTCAAGATCAATTTGATTAAAGAATACAAATATCAAAGTTACAATGAAAGAGAAAACTTGACACACTATATTTTTAACGTGGTAAACCTTCGAAGAGGAAACATCCACGGGTTGAATCCACAATTACTAGCAAATTTTTTTTCACTAGTTAAATAAGAATACACCCTCAAATGTGACCAACTTTCATGTATCACAATCTATTGGATTTCTCTTTATCTATTCCTATTAGAGAAGAACTTGTCTATTCTCTAACCGAGACACATCATATGCCTCTAGAGAATATCCTTGCTCGGACCTATGGAATGTCACACCCTTTACTAAGACTTCATTTGCTCTATATTGAATAATCACTCAACAACAAGAGACTTTTCTTACTTTGACCTATAGGAGTCTCACACCCCTTGCCAAGTCTTCCACGCTTGTCTAACTGGAGCCTCACATCCTAGACAAGACTTCGCTCAGACTTACTTAGAGGCATCACACCTCTTAGCCAAGACTTCCACGCTTGGAATTACTTAGAGCCTTACACTCTTAACCAAGTCTTCCTTTGCTTGGACTTACTTAGAGCCTCACACTCTTAGCCAAGTCTTCCACCTTTTACATGGCTATGATCTATATGATGCAAATGATGCAAGCACATTCAACATAGGACATATCAATATGAACTATGGAAACTAGAATTAGACAATGAGCACACAATGTATGATATTATAGTTTGACAATCTAAGTGATGCAATCATACAAGATGATGCATAAACATATGAAATGTATGGATCAAGTACAAATCATATAGAAATAGACATAATCATGTAAGCACACAAGTCAAATATTGTCTAGTCATAAAATCAATCAATTGAAATCTAGAATATGTGAAACACCTAACACATGTAATTTCTAGTTTCATTCACAAAGTAAATACTTGAATAAATCATATTCATGAAGCACAAATTCAAGATATTAGAAACATACACCAAAAATGCTAGAATCACAATATATGGTCAATGAATATTCTAGCAAGGTTATTGATCTTAGAATAAGTCAATCAAGTCACAAATAACCCTAGATATCAAGCTAAGCACAATACAACTCTCAAACATATGAAATACTAGAATCCTAGAATCCTAGAAAACTAGTTCACATTTGTCTCTAATTAGACTTGATTAGCTTTGATATGAAGCTATCATTCTCAATAGCTTTCATCAAACATACATACACATATATAAGAAGAAATCCCAAGGCAATTAAGGATCATCAAAGATGAAATCACAAATTTTGACTCAATACTTTGAAATCCCAAGCTGGTTCGGTTTTGATAGTGGAACTGCCCTAAAATGCAATCAAACAGCTGCAAACTCTTTTGGAAATGGTAAGGGACTTGATTACGAAGATTTTTCAACTTGAATCACTTAATTCGAAGTCCAAATGAGAAAGTTATGGTGTTTAAAATTATGCAATTCTATTTTCAATTTTCTTCAACATATGAACAAGTGAGAGAGAAAGGGAGTATTTAAAAGAGATTGAGAGGGAAAAACTAAAAGGGTGTGGGAACCACTTGGGAGAGCCTTTTTGGCTGTCCCTATGGAGGCACGTGACCACCATGAGGAGGCAGAGAGGCCTCTTTCCCGTGGTGGCCACGCGCCTCCACGGGAAGCTCCCAAGTTTGGGTCTTCGCTCTTTCGTTCTTCTCCTCGCACACCCCTCACGTTCTTCAACTGTCATTTGGCCTTCGAACTCGGAATTTGAATCTGTTTTTGGATTACGAACCATAACTCACTTACACACGAGGAAGACTACGAAAATTTGACAATTGGATGTGGACTCGACTCGATATACGAAGACGAAGACAACGTATTGTTAGGGAACGTAAAGTTTCGTAATTTCCTAGTTTGAACTCGAAATCAAATGAGTGAGTAACTGAAACAATCAGCACTCAATAAGGAATCATTTAAGAACATATTCAAGTGCAAATTACTTACACTTAAACAAATAAACACAAGATCACATGAGTATGCAATTTCCTAGACATAGTCCTAATATATGCATTTCTACAATGCATGAGCATACTAAAACATGTGAATGTATTAGACTAATTTGGCACAACTATGCAAGGACACTTATGAATGAATTGTGTATATGTGCGTCTAAGCCTTGTAAGAGAAAAGAGGTCTAATTACTTTTGTAGACATTAGCGTTTTCCTCGAACGAAGGCAGCACTTTGCTTGAAACGTTGTCCGGTTTCCTTGAAGTTTGTTAAACCATGTAACTAAGGACAACAATATAATATAAAGCAAATATTGTTTTGATATAGAATAATGCCAACTAATACTCCAAATCCTAGCAGTTTTATAATCTTATACGTCAATTTGGACTGTTATAATTTTGTTTGTTTTTCAATCATTGCAATGGTGATGATGCCGATATTTTGACATGCTAGATTAAGTCATGTTGGACTAGATAGAATGAGTATATCAGTCAGAGATGACTAATTGGACTTATTTATCTAAAAGGTCATGCAAATTATCTAGCAAGAAAAACAACTAGAAAACCATTTAGTAAAAAACTAGATCATGAATTTCATTATAACATTATGATTGAATGAGTGTAAATGCTAGACATGAAATTTCCTATCTAGTTACATTCATTAAGATCTTTAGACATCTCGGTCATGTCTATTTGATCTCCCATAAATCAAAAGCATTGGATTGCAATAGATTGTTTAATTGATGATCAAATTATCTAGCAAGAAAAACAACTAGAACCCCATTTAGTAAGAAACTAGATCATGAATTCCATTACAAATAATTCATTCATGCAAATTATCTAGCAAGAAAAACAACTAGAAAACCATTTAGTAAGGAACTAGATTAGGAATTCCATTACAACTAATTCATTATAACATTTATGATTGAATGAGTGTAAAGACTAGACATGAAATTTCATATCTAGTTACATTCATTAATATCTTTAGATGTCTCGATCATGTCTATTTGATCTCCCATAAATCAAAAGCATTGAATTGCATTAGATTGTTTGATTGATGATCAAATTAGATGACAAACTTTTAAGTTTAAAGAATAAATCGAGTACGTAAATATCTTTCTAGGGTACACAAACTCTTAGCCTCAATGAGTACCTTGAAACCCCATGAAATCACAAACTCTTAACCTCAATGTACCATAAAACCCCATAAGATCAAGAAATTAATGACAAGTTCCTTATGTTAGTACCAAACAGAGCTCATGTACAAAGTCTAAAATTAGTTACACCGTAAGATTAGTGAGTGAACATCAATATAATCCTAGATTACAACATTGAAATGTTGTCAAGAGGACCATGATATACCTTGAAAGTACGACTAACTACTTAGTGTACATTGTGATATGTACAAGGCTCAATAGAAGTTGTGCCATAAGATTGGTGAATTTATACCAATATAATCCAAGATTGAGAGGATTGTGACATAACTTAATAGTAAAGAAAAACTATTATTTATGCTAGCATAATTACACACATAATGTGGTAAAAATATATCGTCAGGTTGAGACCGGCATTCTTACACGTGTGATCGCCTCAGTTGCTGAGATAATAGGCTAAGATGAGACATGTAAATATTAGAGAATATGTAGGATATATTCTCGTAAAGCTAATATATATGAATTTGTCACCTTAACTGACTCAAGATAAGGTTCACAATAAATATATAAATATTTTAGAACCGATCATGACAGACCCCACTATCATTAATACATGATCAAGACATATGTGAGGTCTTAATGTGGCGCTAGAGAGGGGCAAGCTTTTAAGAACTCATATAGTCACGGGATTTGTGACTAAACTAAGATCTGTACAATGAATGACATAAAGACATATGCATTCTTCTTATTAAGAATGAAATTCACTGTAACACCTGTTTCATACCACGTGTACTATAGGTAATCGATATGGAAAATAAGAGAATGAATCACTGCTTCCTCATTGTGTAAGTTCCATTGAAGTTTTATATAAACTTCAAATAGTGTCCTCATCACCATTCACTCTATCTTGAACTGACAAGATAATGTTAGCACCTTTAGCGTGTCATTTTTATGGCTATGATAATTCAGCCGATGAGGCACGTCTAGGGTAACTGTTGTTTTGGAGACCAAGAGATAAAGATGGGGTGGGATGATTTTATGAATTTTTATCTAACTTATGTATTCACTAGTCGACCAATTGTATTTGATAGTACAATTGTGAATATAAGAAATGTCATAAAGTCAAGCATATCTTTTCTACTAATAGAGGGATTAAGTATGCTTTGGACTGATAAAAAAAAAAATTAAATCTAGAATACAACAATGAACAATATTATCTCTTATAATTAGAGAATTTACAATTGAGATTTGAGATTGTTAGCTCCGTTTTATATATATTAATTGTTCATAGGTCACACGATGCATTTACTTGTACGAACACTCTGATGATAACATTTGTGTTTTAAAGGCTCAAATACTTTTCTGTATGTGTCACATCTTACGCCATTTTGGGAATAGGAGATGTTGATTATTGGTGCACCCATGATAGGCTTGTGGCAAAACTGTGTTGGCCCAACTTGCGCGAGTGGAAGATGTTGGTATATTTGGGTTTAGACACCCACGTAGGGCCAAGTCTAAGTTCATGTAAACATGACCCAAGCACAAGCCTATAAGCAGCTCATATTTGGTAACTACATTGGTAGTTAATTACATATATGCTGCTTATACGTGTTTCTAAGCATTATTGCACATAGAATGTGCTTTTGGGTAAGCAACATAGTGAGTGCAACTTTGTGTGTGCATTATGTGCAATAAAAGTGTACGATAGATGGTGCAAAAACAAAACAAATAGTGTGTCCTAGTGTAAGAGACACAAAACAAAGAGATGTGGAGAAAATCATTAGAGAATTTTCTCCCATCTATGATTCCCCCATCTATGATTCGAGTGTGGGTTAATGCATTGTGATTACAGGGGACTTTCTAATTTTGTGATCATCCTCTGACTGGTGATACAATCTTGTGTTCGATCTGCTTCTGCTATGATTTGGATTATCGATAATCCGAAATTCACTTTGTTTATTTTATTAAGTTAAATCTTCATTTGACAAGACATTCTTTGAATGAATATAGATTTCCGGTTGAACTTTATGACACCCTCAAAAGTTCTCGTGGTTTATCTACTATTAAATTTTTAAGGTCTCTCTATTTTGAAAATTTACAAGTTAACACAGAGATTGTTGAGTTTTTTTATATACAATTTGTCCTCATCTTGAACGATTGCATGTGGTTAGGTCAAAAACTTTTTTAAGCTTAAAGGTTGCTGGTTCTAAAATTGAAATAAAGCACCTTGACAATGATAAGTGCTTTTGCATAAAAAAAAAAGTCAAAATATCCGCCCCAAGTGTTTTGTCGTTTAAATATCGTGGATCACATATCACATTCCTTGTTGAGAATGTTCCTTTACTCCATGATGTATCCATTGGTTATGATCTCATTGATGAAAGACTCTCTTATGGACTAAGGAATCTTATTGACCCATATATTCTCTATTTTCCTCAATTGGAGACTCTTGAGTTGCACTTGGCCTTATTCAGAGGGGATGTGATACAATTTCCACATATTGAATTACCTAAACAAAGGCACATGATTTTTGAAATTAAAACGCCCGATAACTACAATCTCCTTGATTCGACTCGAATAATAAAAGTGTGTCCTTTCTTGCACAAATTTACACTAAAGTTCTAGCCCACCAGTGTTTATAGGAGAAAACTACGTGAGGTTCTTAAATGTCCTCTTGAACACCTTAAGGAGGTAGAATTCATTGGATTTGCTAGGCGTCCAATTGATCTTAAAATTGCATACTACTTCCTTGAAAATGCTATTATGCTTAAGAAGGGATAAGTTCTTATGCATCAAAGATGTCAAAATATCGGCCCCAAGTATTCTATCATTTAAATATCGTGGACCACATATCACGGACCAAATATCACGTTGCTTGTTGAGAATGTTCCTTTACTCCATGATATATCCATTATTTATGATCCTATTGATGAAAAACTCTTAAAGGAATTTTATTGAACCAATAATTCTCTATTTTCTTCAATTTGAGACTTTTGAGTTGCACTTAGCCTTACTCAGAAGAGATGTGATGCAATTTCCATATATTGAATTACCTAAACTAATGCCCCTGATTTTTGAAGTTAAAACGCCCGGTAACTATGATCTTTTATATTTGACTCGAATAATAAATGAGTGTCCTTTCTTGTATAAATTTACACTAAAGTTTTAGCTTACTGGTGTTTATAGAAGAAAATTACGTGAGGTTCTTAAATATCCTCTTAAACACCTCAAAGAGGTGGGTTCATTGGATTTGCTAGGCGTCCAATTGATCTTGAAATTGTATACCACTTCCTTGAAAATGCTCTCATGCTTGAAAAGAGAGAAGTGTTTCTACATCAAAAAAGACGAAATATCGGCCCCAAGTATTTTGTCGTTTAAATATCGTGCACCACATATCACGTTGCTTGTTGAGAATGTTCCTTTACTCCATGATGTATCCATTCTTATGGAATAAGGAATCTTATTAACCCATTTATTCTATATTTTCTTCAATTAGAGAATCTTGAGTTGCATTTAGCCTTATTTAGAGGGGATGTAATGCAATTTCCACATACCTAAACTGGGTCACCTTATTTTTGAAGTTAAAGTGCTTGGTAACTATGCTCTCCTTGATTCAACTCAAATAATAAAGGCATGTCATTTCTTGTACAAATTTATACTAAAGTTCTAGCTCATTGGTGTTTATAGGAGAAAACTACGTGAGATTCCTAAATATCCTCTTGAACACCTCAAAAAGGTGGAATTCATTGGATTTGTTGGGCGTCTAACTGATCTGGAAATTACATACCACTTCCTTGAAAATGCTCCCATGCTTGAGAAGAGAAAAGTGTTTCTGCATCAAAAATGTTGAAATATCGGCCCTAAGTATTTTTGTCGTTTAAATATCGTGGACCACATATCGCGTTTCATGTTGAGAATGTTCCTTTACTCCATGATGTATCTATTTGGCTATGATCCCATTGATGAAATACTCTCTTATGGACTAAGGAATCTTATTGACCCATTTATTCTCTATTTTCCCCAATTGGAGAATCTTGAGTTGCACTTAGCCTTATTAAAAGGGGATGTGATGCAATTTCCACATATTGAATTACCTAAACTAAGGCACCTAATTTTTGAACTTAAAACACTTGGTAACTATGATCTCATTGATTCGACTCGAATAATAAAGGCTTTTCCTTTCTTAAACAAATTTATTCTAAAGTTCTAGCTCACTAGTGTTTATAGGAGAAAACTACGTAAGATTCTTAAATGTCCTCTTAAACACCTCAAGGAGGTGGAATGCATTTGATTTGATGGGCGTCTAATTGATCTTGAAATTGCATAGCACTTGCTTGAAAATGCTCTCATGCTGGAGAAGAGAGAAGTGCCTTTGCATCAAAGATGTCGAAATATCGGTCCTAAGTATTTTTTTTCATTTAAATATCTTGGACCACACATATCACGTTGCTTTTTAAGAGTGTTCCTTTATTCTATGATGTATCCATTGGTTATGATCCCATTGATGAATGACTCTCTTATGGACTAAGGAATCTTATCGACCCATTTATTCTCCATTTCCCTCAATTTGAGACTCTTGAGTTGCACATAGCCTTATTTAGAGGGGATTTGATGCAATTTTTACATATTGAATTACCTAAACTAAGGCACCTGGTTTTTGAAGTTAAAGCGTCTGGTAACTATGATCTCCATAATTCGACTCGAATAATAAGGACGTGTCCTTTCTTGCACAAATTTACATAAAAGTTCTAGCTCACTGGTGTTTATAGGATAAAACTACGTGAGATTCCTAAATGTTCTCTTGAACACCTCAAAGAGGTGGAATTCATTGGATTTGGTGGACGTCTAATTGATCTTGAAATTGCATATCATTCCTTGAAAATGCTCTCATGCTTGAGAAGAGAGAAGTGCATCTGCATCAAAGATGTCAAATTATCGACCCCAAGTATTTTGTCGTTTAAATATCGTGGACCACACATATCACGTTGCTTGTTGAGACTGTTCCTTTACTCCATGATGTATCCATTGGTTATGATCCCATTGATGAAAGGCACTCTTATGGACTAAAAAATCTTATTGACTCATTTATTCTCTATTTTCCACAATTGGAGACTCTTGAGTTGCACTTAGCCTAATTCAAAGGGGATGTGATGCAATTTCTACATATTGAATTACCTAAACTAAGGCACCTAATTTTTGAAGTTAAAGCGTCCGGTAACTACGATCTCCTTGATTCGACTCGAATAATAAAGGCGTGTCCTTTCTTACACAAATTTACACTAACGTTCTAGCTCACTGGTGTTTATAGGAGAAAACTACGTGAGATTCTTAAATGTCCTCTTGAACAACGCAAGGAAGTGAAATTCATTAGATTTGCTAAGCTTCCAATTGATCTTGAAATTGCATACAACTTCCTTGAAAATGCTCTCACATTTTAGAAGAAAGAAATGCTTCTGCATCAAAGATGTCGAAATATCGGCCCAAAGTATTTTATTGTTTAAATATCGTGGACCACATATAACGTTGTTTTTTTTAGAGTGTTCCTTTACTTCATGATATATACATTGGTTATGATCTCATTGATGAAACACTCTCTAATAGATTAAGGAATCTTATTGACCCATTTATTCTCTATTTTCCTCAATTAGAGACTCTTGAGTTGCACTTAGCCTTATTCAGAAAGGATGTGATGGAATTTTAACATATTAAATTTCCTAAACTAAGGCACTTGATTTTTGAAGTTAAAGCGCCTAGTAACTATTAGTGCTGGCAAAACGGGCTTGCCCGGCCCGTTAGGCCCGACTACTAAACAGGTCGGGCCAGGCTTGGACTGTTAAGGAAGACAGGTCGGGCTAAGCCGGTCTGTTGAAGCAAAAGGGGGGCCTAGGCCGGGCTTTAACGGGCATGCTCAATGGGCTTCGATTTATATATATATATACACAATATTATTTTTTATACATTGTAATAATTTTGTGTAATTATTAATGTAATAATTTTAATATGAAATATAACATTATTCATTTCATACAACACTTAATTAGTTTTCGATGAATAATGATTTTGTAATTTCGTATTAAATTTGTGGTGAAATGTATAAATTACAAATCATGATTGCCTCGTTAAAAACCTTACCAAGAAAAACCTAATAGGATAAACCTTGGTAAGGGAAAAAGAGTGCAATCGGGCCTGTATATTTTTTTAAAAAAATTGTAAAATATTTTTAAAAATGTAATTTTTAAAAGTTTTGGATTTTTTTTCTTGGGTTTTTAGCAAAATTGCCCTATTTTAGGGACTGAATTGCAAATCTACCCTAAAAACCAAATTATTTGCAAAACTACCCTGAAATGACCTCAATACCCTTTATCATAACTACACACCATTTACTAACTATATTAATTACATTTACTAACCACCAACCAACAATTCACCAACCCTTAAAAAAAAACTAACAATTTACCAACCAAACCATTAACTAAACAACATCTAACTTTTTTTTTTTCTACATTATCTAACTTTTTTTTTTCTCTACATCACCTTTACTTTTCATATTTGAAGTTTCAAAAACATTGGAGAATGGTTTGAAGTTGTTTGAAGGGGTAAGTATTACATTGTAAAATTATTTTTCCAACCTCCTAATTAATTTGTTTTTAATCCGAAAATGTTTTAAAATGTATGAAAAAACCATCGGGTCGGGGGGACAAACATCGGGTCACGACCCGACAGTTTCTTACTTGCAAAAACCGTCGGGTCATGGGTGACCCGATGTCGGGCTCCCCTGACCCGATGAAAAAAATCATCGGGTTAGGGTAGTCCGACATCAGGTCACCCCTGGCCTAACTTCGGGTCACCCTTGACATCGGGTCATCCCTGACCCGACATGTTTTTCAAATTAGTTTTGAAAAACCGTCGGGTCAGGGGTGACCCGATGATTTTTTTCATCGGGAAAGAGGTAGCCCGACATCGGGTCACCCCTGACCCGACGGTTTTTCAAAACTGTCCGATTTTTTTTTAATGAAAATTTTTGTTTTTTCCATTTATGTTCATTGAAATAATGAATATTTTAATAATTGATAATATTTGTTTAATTATTTTTCAGGATTGACGATGAAGAATGTGCATTTGGTTTTGAATTGGGGTGGAGAATGGAAAAATCATCATGGTGAGTATTGGTATAAAGGTCGAAGAGCGAAGGCGTTTGCTTTTTCAAAGGATTCAAATTTTGGTCAATTGTTAGATAAATTGTACAATGTAACCGGAATTGATAGAGATCATTATCGGGTTAGTATGACAACTCTTCCACAAACTTTTCATCCTAGCATGCCAATTGAGATTGTTGATGATGAGGACGTTGAATTGTTGCTTCATCGAGAGAATGTTGACCCATTAGTTTGCATCAGTGTTGAAGAAATTGGCCATGAGTCTCCAGAAATGAAATATAAACCACCAGAGTCGTCTCACAACCTACACCATACAACTCCTCACCATGAATTTCATCATGCACACAAAAGCAATATACATGTCAATACTATGGATGAGTTTCAAAGGTCGGATGTACCTAATATGGCTGCCCATTTGGATGATATTGGCGAGGGATTCACACCAATTGCCAATATTGATACATCTCCTTCTCGTCATTTGAGTTTTGAAGATACTACGGGTAACCAACATATTCCTGAGCATGATGAAACAGAACCACAGTTTAATTACAATCGCGAGGGAGCTCCCAATCGGTATGACGAGCAGTTTGCCCATGTCCAAAGGCTTGTTCCACCTCCATGTGCATTTTATTCTATTGATTCTAGTGAAGTTGCACCCAGACCGGTTACTATACGTCTTGAAGTGGGTGAATTGTTTCCAAGCAAGAAACAGCTACAATCGCAAGTAGTTAGTTATGTCCTTAACAACGGGTTCTAGATTAGGGTGTTCAAGTCCGATACAACACGGTATCAAGTTCGATGCATTGTTGAGGATTGTAATTGGCGACTGTGTGTGGCTAAGGTTCATAATTCAGATTATTTTCAGATTAGAAAATTTGACAATCAACATACATGCTCAACAGAAGCACGATTTCCGCATCAGATGCAAGCAAGTGCACGAGTTATAGGGGAACACATACAGGAGAAATTCCGTGATCACCGTTTATACAAGCCCAAGGAAATTATACACGACATGCAAAGTGAGTTTGGCATCTCTTGTAACTACCACAAAGGGTACTGTGCTAGACATATTGCCTTAGAAAAGGTTCAAGGAACACCGGTTGAGTCTTACCGTATTTTGCCATCATACTTATACATGTTGAAGCAAGCAAATATTGGGACTGTTACAGACCTCCATACAGATTCGTCTAACAGGTTCATGTATATGTTCTTTTGCTTAAAAGCTTGTATAGATGGTTTTCTATCTTCAATCAGACCCATCATTGCTGTTGACGGGACGTTTTTGAAAGGTCCTCATAGAGGGGCCTTATTTATTGTTGTGTGTATGGATGGCAATGATCAAATATTTCCTCTAGCTTTTGGTGTTGGTGATTCGGAGACAAATGAAGCTTGGGAATGGTTTTTAACTAGGTTGCATAAAGTCGTTGGCGAAGTTGATGATTTGGTTATTGTTTTCGACAGAAAAGGTAGTATCATTACTGGTGTAGAAAAAGTGTTCCCAAATTCATTCCATGGGGCATGTGAGGTACATTTAGAACGGAAAATGGTTGGTCACTATGGTAGGAATAAGACACTTAAACAGTACTTCAAACGGGCAGTCAGGGTGTATCGGGAAAGTCAACTCTTGCAACATATGGAACAACTGAAAAATATTAATTCCGAAGCAGCTCAGTATGTCACGGATGCCGGGATTGAGCGTTGGGCTCAAGCATACAGTCCAAGAAAAAGGTACAAGTTAATGTCAACCAACATTGCAGAGGCCATGAATAATGCAATTAAAAAATGCAAGGAATTGCCTATTACTGGAGTGATTGATTACATCAGAGGGGTCTTTCAGTCTTGGTTCTATGATTGACGCACAGCTACACTTAAACTTACAACTCAGTTGACAACAGCTGCGGATGTAGCCATTGGTGTCAAGGATGAGAAAGCACGATATATGCGGATCTACCCCATCACATTTTACACATTCCTTGTTAAAGAAGGGAATTTAGATAGAAATGTGGATTTGACAGCAAAAACCTGTACTTGTAAAGAATTTGATGTTGACCAACTTCCATGTGCACATGCATTAGCTTGCATTAGGTTACGGGCTTAGTTACGGCATACAGTGGGGAAATACATCCTGTTGGACAACCTGGTGAATGGTTGATTCCTGAGGATATTGCATCAAAAAATTTTCACCCACCAGTAGGTCGTCGTGGTCCTGGAAGACCTAAAAAGAATCGCACTCCGTCATTTGGCGAGGAAGTAACTCAAAAGAGATGCACCACTTGTCATCGTGTTGGTCATAATAGTCATACATGCACCTATCCAAAGTCAAGTAGACCATCAAGTGGTATGGGAAGTACTAGTGAAATTGGCGAGGCAAGCGGAACATATGATGTTGCATAACTAATGTACTTGAATTATCTTTTATTTTAACATGTGTTATGAACATTTATTATTATATTATCTTTTAACATGTGAACTTTTGTTATAATATTTGTTATATCAAGTGTAGTATTGAAATGGTAATATTTACATGTGTAAAGTGAACATTTGATGTGAACTTATTGTACTATATTGTGGTTAGTAATGGGTAGCATTGAAATGTTAGTATTTACATGGCATATTTAAGATTTTGTACATAATTTACGAAATTTTGACAGAGTTTCATTTGAAATTTCAAAAAATCCATATCTTTTTTTGGTACCTGCAAATTTACTAGTAGCCACACAAGTCTCCACACCATTCACACAAATCACAACCACAAGTCTCTATATCAAGTTGCACAACAAGTTGTATATACATATTGCATTACGGTGATTACACATCAAGTATGATGTAAATTATACTTATACCGATCATTCATCATTTACATATTTAACTCTATCGTTTACATAAGGTACTTCTTTTGAATTCTGGAATATTTCTGTTGCTATTTTAACTCTAAAGGGTTCTCCGTCCTTTTCATCAAAGTTGAATTGTTTTCTTGCCCATAGGTACTCCAAGAATTTGAGCGTAAAAACCCCACAATCGAACCTATTTCAGTATAAACATTCATTATTAAAAACAATCATATAATATAAGACAAACTATAACCATCAAGAAATAAACAAAGACATACTGATTTCCTTGACGTGGAACCCCTTTTTCGGGTCTTTTGACCGTAAATGACGAAGGATCGGTATAAATATCTAGCATCCCATGCACCAATAAAGATGGCAACATCTTTCTAAGACAAGTTGCCCACTTTAGTATTTAATGAACACCGTATGCGTCCAGCATTGAGTCATATACTTTGATGACCCGCTCATTCAAGTCCACCTCTACCGCAACCCAATGATTTTTGTTCACATTCGCAGGAAACAAAATCTGAGAAATCAAGAAACAGTCGGATAAATGTATACTAAAGGTTAAATAACAACATATTAATGAATATTACTTACAGTGTTGACTGTCTGCCAATGTTTCGAAGCATGCAAAGGTTCATGTCCAATAATGTAGTCTTTCATTGTGTTGTCTCATTGGTAGGTTTCATGCTTGAATTGTTTTTTACCCTTAGTTGCAATTCCCCACCTTCCTTCAATTTTAGTCTACAAAACATATAAGCTTAAATAGGTAAATGCGAAATAGAAATGATAAACGTTGTTGTCACCAAATTGCTTATGTACCACTGTGAAAGCAAAAAATACAAGTTTAAAGGTAACTCCAGGTCAGCATTGTATTTAATCACCAAAACTTCATACAATACCCAGTTTTTCAGACTCAAAACTCAATATCTTCGAATCTCTTTAAAATTCGAATCTTTTTTTTTTTTTTTTAACAACATAAGTTTTATAGATAAATCAGGAGACACAAAGGCTAAAAGACACACCAAGAAACAGAGGAAAACTCAAATACATGCAGCCAAAGAATATGGCCACATCTGTCACCAAACTAACACAACTGCAGGACAAGCACAAAGATAAACTAACACAACGGCAGCAAACACAAAGACAACAAGCAACAAAGCAGCAAGCACAAAGACAAACTAACACAATTGTAGGACATAAATTACAAGCATGTCATACACTCTGGGAGATTTGATGGTTCATTTCAATTTAATTTGGAGAAACTGAGCCAATCAATAAAGTGAAAGGGCAAATTCATTACAAACTACAAATCCAATAAAGGAAAAAGAAGGGCACTCTCGTAAAAGAAAAAGGTGAAAAGGTAAATATTCTTAAACTCTGATGCCTGCTCAAGCCCATGAAAAAAAAAATCATTTTTTAAAGTAATCTGTGCAGATTAAATTAATCAGATATAGGTAATTTTCTGTTCAATAGAATCTCAACTCTATATAGATTGATTTCAAAACCTAATCTAATTTCACATGACCAAATGCAATGATATGACATTCATATCATGAAGTCATAACTCAAACAGATTACATCAAGATACCATATGAAAGCTCATATACCAACATTGGCTCATCTTATCTTTGTTACTTGAAATCCACTAAGCTAAAAGCAACTAAAACATGCGGCCATCAACACGATGATGGTTCCAAATATGAAATAATAGAAGATGGTAAAAAGGATTCGAATCAGTTAGTTGAGTTTATAAAGATAAAGCTTAACGGGACCAATATTAAAGTTAGAAATTGTTTTTTATTATTTATATAAAGGCATACATATGAATTTTCAAAAATCTCACCATACATTTTCAAATATAACAATGAGAAATGAACTAATCAGATTAGAAAAACTAATAATCAGTTGTTTTAAATGTTACAAGGTACAGGCCACTCACATGAATAAATTTCCAGCAATCCTCCGCTCTGCTTCTCTGACACAATCAAGAACAACAGGCTTTCCATTATCATCACGATAAGCACCCTAAATCATCAACCAAATAAACATATTAACCCACATATATTAAAATAATATGAGGACGAATCTCTTCACTAAAACTTCATACAATAGCCGGTAACTCGAAATTGATTACCAACAACACTTAAAATTCGAATCTCTTCACTGTTTCTTTCAATTAACACATGACCCAACAATCAAAATTTTGATCATGTACAATCAAAATGTTAGGTTACAAAACTAAAAATACCTTAAATGGAAACCAAATCGGCTGAGACGGAATGAGAAGGAGGCTGGAAGGGAAACTCACAAACGAAGAAGATGTTGAAGTCGACGATGGCATCAATTCTCGTCGACAAAGAAGATGTCAACAGCGGGCGGCTGGCAATGCGTTGGAACTCGACGACAAGCTGTTGGCGATGCGCTGGAACTCGACGACGGGCGGCTGGCGATGCTGACTAGAACTCGATGACGGCAAGGAAGTGGCTAGAACTCGACGGCAACTCGACAAAGCTAGAATTGGTAGGGATAAGGTGGTATCGGGCAAGGTAGGCAGACGGTTTGGGATGTATCGGGCAAGGTAGGTAGATGGTTTGGGATGGAGAGGGCAACCAGTGAAAATGGGTTTTTTTTTATATTTAAATCAAGGGTATTGAAGTCATTTCAAGGTAGTTTTGTAAATAATTTGGTTTTTAGGGTAGATTTGCAATTCAGTCCCTAAAATAGGGCAATTTTGCTAAAAACCCTTTTTTTCTCCCCCAACGATCACCAACGATCACCTAGCTAATTACAAAAGCCACCCCTCAATTTAAATTTTGAAAAAAAAAATTCAAAAATTTGAAATTTGAAAAAAATTTAATGGGTCACAAGCGTAGCCCGGTTTTTCTCCAGGGGCCCGGCCTGGCCCACTAGCTTGACGGGCTTGGGCAGGGCCCGTCAGCCCGGCCCATTTTACCAGCACTAGTAATTATGATCTCCTTGATTCGACTCGAATAATAAAGGTTTGTCCTTTCTTACATAAATTTACACTAAAGTTCTAGTTCACTGATGTTTTTAGGAGAAAACTACGTGAGGTTCCTAAATGTCATTTTACTAGAGAGATTTTGGACTAAAGGCAACAAAATGAGAGCTTTTGGGGGCAAAACAGTCATTTTACCAGAGAAGTAGCAATCGGCGGTCACAATCGGTGGCCTAGCAGCAGATTGAAACCGTTGTTTTCCTCCAGAAGTGTTAGGTGTAATTCGGCGGCCACAATTCACCCGCCCTTCCAACCGTCGAATCGTTCTACTGGTTCCCAACTCAATTCAGTGGTTATCATTCGGTGGCTTGACCACCGTTTTCAACCGCTGATTACACGCCATGTCAGCCATACCGAGATTTCAACTCTATCTTTTATAATCCATATAAATACCCCATCTTTTCTCATTCTCTAATCTAACCCCCACCATTTATAAAACCCTAACCTCTCACTAACCAAATCTTTACCCAATCACTCTCATTAACATTTATCCATCTACATTTTGGGAATTAATTGAAGAGAAGAGAAGAGATCAACCAAGACCAAGGAGATCTCAAGCTCATCAAGGAACAAGAAGACTTGTGAAGGCTTTTATGGGTTTTCTCTACAACTTTGCTCTTTTCATTTACATTTCTAGTATGTGTAACTAAACCCTTATATTGGGGAATTGATGAGACAACTTATGTGATCATTCTATGTATTTGAGCTATTCATTTATTCTATGAATCCTCTCTTGTTATATTCCATACTCATTGCCTTAAAGTTGCCATTTACTTTACTAAGTTAATATTGAGGTTCAATTTGGCTTGTTTGTAAGTGGTTCACATATGAAGGTTGTGGTTTAGAGTTAAAGGGCTTTCAACTCACTCTCCAACCTTTAGCATATATGATTTGGAATATGTATAAGTTGAATGTTTTACATTGTTTAAGACCTTGAATTTGTTCTTGAGAATTTTGTTTTGGTTAATGCTCATAATGGGGTCCACTTGAGTAGGAGCTTGAATTTATTTCTACTAAGACTCATAGTAGGGTTTACTTGAGGCAAGCTTGGAATTTGTATGTTAAATGATTTAAATCAATTTTAGAACAAACCTTGAGTGGGATTTAAGTGCTTGATTGGACTAGTTCATTACATTAGGAAATCTTTTAATTGTCAACTCAATTCCCCAATATCCATTCCATACTTTCACACATATCACCTTAATTAATTGTTCTTTTAATTATTGTTCTAATTTAGTTTAGTTTTCAAGACATTCATCAAAACCAAAAATGAATTTTACTTTTCCGCACATAGTTTAGATTAGTGTATATATATCTTAGTTATAGTTAAGTATCCTCCCTTTTCTTGAGGAACGATCTCGCTTGCCATTATACATTTCACTACGATTTGTGTATTCCGAGTGTAGAATTTTGGTACTTGCAAAAGTTCGATCACTTGAAAAGAGAGAAGTGCTTCTGCATCAAAGATGTCGAAATATAGGCCCTAAGTATTCTGTCGTTTAAATATCGTGGACCACATATTACGTTGCTTGTTGAGAATGTTCCTTTACTCCATGATGTATCCATTGGTTATGTTCCCATTGATGAAAGACTTCTTTATGGACTAAGGAATCTTATTGACCTATTTTATTCTCTATTTTCCTTAGCTCTTAGCCTTATTCAGAGAGGATGTGATGCAATTTCCATATATTGAATTACCTAAACTAAAGCACCTGATGTTTGAAGTTGAAGTGCCTAGTAACTATGATCTCGTTGATTCGACTCAAATAATAAAAGTGTGTCCTTTCTTGCACAAATTTGCACTAAAGTTCTAGCTCACTGGTATTTATACAAGAAAACTACGTAAGATTCCTAAATGTCTTCTTGAATACCTCAAAGAAGTGGAATTCATTGGATTTACTGGGCGTCCAATTGATCTTGAAATTGCATACCACTTCCTTGAAAATGCTCTCATGCTTGAGAAGATGATTGTCAATCCTACAAATCCAATTAAAATTGGATCCTGGTACGAGGCGAAAGATGAGATAAAAAATACTAGAAAACAGGTCGAGAAATTAAATAAAAGAGTACCTCAAGGGTTTCAACTTGTTAAATGTTAACTTTCTTGTACCCAATTAATATTGTTTGGATGATCTTAATTGGATTATTTTAACTGGTTTATTCATTTTCTGTTATCCTTCAAATATATATATATATATATATTCTTTCAAAAACATATATCTAATACGAGTGATTTAGTCAAGTTTTGGTTCTTGAATTGGCAAGATTGAATATTTGGATCAGAACAACTGAATAAGTTCATTGGACACCCTATATTATCACAAAATGAGTTCAAGTTTTGTCAACTTATAAATACAAATTCTGTGTTTATATCAGTATTCAACAAAAAAAAAAAAAAAAAACCACCCTCTCTTATAAAAAAAAATAATAAAAAAAAAAGAACCCACCAAAAGACTAAAACAATCACTTACATTGTTCGTTGCTATTGACCATCATCTTCATCCATCACTTCTCCTCTCAAAATTTCATATTCGG
The DNA here is from genome assembly GCA_035582765.1 of Acer negundo. Taxonomy (NCBI): domain Eukaryota; kingdom Viridiplantae; phylum Streptophyta; class Magnoliopsida; order Sapindales; family Sapindaceae; genus Acer; species Acer negundo. The sequence continues at coordinate 13,724,511 of CM069240.1, forward strand.
GAACAAGACCTAACAAAAAAAAAATCAATTGAAACAATTAAAAAGAGAATAAAATAAAACTATATTATGAGATAAATATAAGTTTAAGTGATTTCTACCTCATCTTTAAGCCCATATCCAGTTTTGGGTGCACATTAATGCCTCAATTGTATGTGGATGGAGTCTGATGCGATGTGAACTTAAAGTTCTACCATCAGCACTGAATGCCGACTCATAAGCAACTATAGATATTGGAATTGCCAAAACATCTCGAGGAATCTTTGACAATATGTGATATCTACATTTTTGCATCTTCCACCATAACAAAACATCAAATTCTTCGACCTTGATATTTCTTCTTGCTCCAAATAAGTCTCTAGTTCGATGTCAATTTACAATGATGACCATGTTTCCTCTTGTAAGATTCAAAACACTTAACATCCCATATAAGAGAAGAAGATGAAATAGATGTAAAACTATTACCTACACCAGACTCAACAATGCCTTCACTCAAACCTAGCTTCTCTTTTGCTTGATACTCACTTACCAAATCATTACAAAGTTCAAATATCCTTTATGTTTCAAGCTCACAATCAATCCCATACATTCAAGGAAAAAAGTAATATATCAAATCCATTTTATATCTAGGATCTAACACAATCGCCATAGCTATAACCCCATGAATTTTATCCCAATATTTTTCAAACTTAGGAGTCATATTTGTTGCCATCAATCTAATTACCTCAACCTCTGAATCAAGCCAAGATTTCAATGTTAATCTAACTTCACAAATCATAGGAAAGAAAAGGTTAGTTGTTGTTGATTTAGTTCCAGAAAACAAATTGGTCAACTTATAAAAAGGCTTCAAATGCTCACACATCACTTTTGCTAACTCTCACTTCGATTCACTAGGTATATTCTTATATTGACTATCACGTTGTTGTAAACGAATAAAAACATCTATATACATCAAAGCAACATCAAGCATCATATATGTTGAATTCCACCTAGTTTTACAATCAAGCACTAACTTCTTAGGAGACTTCATTTTTAATTGATGTACGACGGTATCGTCTAAAAGCTCCAATTGTCTACTTGATTGTGTCAAATAAGTTACTGTTTCTCTAACTATTTCAATTCCATCACCAATCACATTTAACTCATCCTTAACTAGCAAATTTAAAATATGAGCAAAGTATCTCATATGAAATAATTTGCCACCCAACAATAATGAACCAGTAAAACACTTTGGCAACAAATAATTTTTAATCATAGCGTCATTGGCAATACAATTATCTACGGTCAACACAGAAAACTTCCCATCCACATTCCAATCCAACAGAAAATTCCACAATTCATCAGTAAGTGAAATCACATTGTGCGGTGAAGGCACATATATGAATCTAATTAATTTCAATAAAGAAAATCAAGTAAAACATACAATCATATAAAGCACACCAATATGCATATTAAAAGTAAAATAAGTTCATAAATAGTATCTTAGGATCTGACTATGCAACTTTCACCTGTTGTCAATGAAATGTGCTGTGACAACCATTTAACATTTCTTTTGGTTACTTGTCCACATATCAGTAATAAGAGCAATTCGACTTGTATTTTCATCCAACATCATCATCGTTCTATCTCTACTTCATACAACTTTATAACTTCACTTTTGAGTGTATTTCTACTCATACCATTGAAGTCCGGGGCTAAAAAATCCAACACATCCCCAAACCCAACATAGTCCATAAAACTCAGGGAAAGCTCATGCATGATTATCATTTTTGTGATTTTGAAGAATATCATTGTCAACCGACCCGAAATTAGGTTTAGTGGAAGTTCTATCATTTAGTTTCTAGCCCTCAATTTTTTTAAGACATGAAGTTACGTAGTTGACCAAATGTGAAGTCCCCTACTTGTGATGTTTGGTTAGATATTTACCACAATGATGACATATTGCCTATACTTCCCCATTTCTAATCTCTCTTAAAATGATTTAAAATGGTTTCAAGCTTCACAGGTATGTTTTGGTCCTCCCAAACTACTTTTATTACTCCTCCTAGGAGCTTGATTATTTTGCCTTCCACTTTCACACTCGATGTCATCTATATCAATAAGATTAATATAACAACTTGGAGCTTGATTTTGAATATTCAATGGATTATTACTATCGAAATCAAGATTTTGTTGTGATGAAGACATTTCAACCTGTAAAATTTAATTAAAACAATAGTATACAAAAACTACTAACTTCAAGTGAAAACATAGAATTTAACGAAAACTCTATTTTTAATGTGCACCACTAACCACCATTTGTTTAACTTAAAAATTGCTTTGTGCCAGCTAAATATTATATATCATGATCATCACCTGAAAAATAAATAAATCAAAATGGAGGTGAGTACTTATGTGAAGGTTTTCAATACACAAAAATGGACTTGCTAATTCCATAATAATCGAGCAGCTATAATAAGTACAGTTCTATCCAGGATAATGAAAAATTGCAAATATATATATATATATATATATATATTAAGATGAATCAAGAGTAATACAATCAAATATAGTCTATAGAAGCATTTTTACACCAAATTAAACTCATCTCTGTAAACATTATTAGTTAACATATGCAATATTTGTACTATCTACATATATATCAATCTATGTATATATATCTTGCTTGTACTTTTGAATAAACATTAAAGTAGAGCACGATACTGATTCACACACACTAGTACAATCAAACAATCTTAATTTTATCAAACATGCAAATGCCAACTTCAATCAATTGAAAAATAACAGAGAGAAGGGGGTAAACCTTTGAGAAAATAGTGGAAGATGGTTTCGGGGGCAGTGGTAAAGGGTCTCAACGGCGGCATTGGTGAAAGAGAGTCGGTGAAAAAGAATTGGTGGTGAAAGATGGTTGGCTGTAGAAATTTGGTAGAGAGAGGTTGGTCAGGTGTTGGAAAGTTTGGAAAAAATTAGGGTTTTTGTTTTGTTTTTTTTTAAAAAAAAAAATTGAAAGATTTATTTATAAAACAATATCAAAAATAGGTACCCAACCAGGGTATCCGGGTATACTCGGACCCGGGCCGGTACCCGAACAACCCTTACTCGATGACGGGTAAGGAATGTCAGGGTTCTACCGGGGAATTTCGGACCGGGTAAGACTGGGTACCCGGTCTGACCGGGTACATTTTCCATCCCTATTACAATATAACCCGTTTTTGAAAATTTTGCAAAAGTAACTCATTTGGGATAGTATTGCCCTTATCAATTTTATGGCGTGGTGTTTACAAATCTATAACTCTAAACAGCATTGAGAACTTTCAAACGGCGTTGCAAACTACTAAACGTCTATCAGAATTTTGGAAACAAAACAAAATAATTAAGAAACCAACAATACATTTCAACATGTGTCCAAACTCGGTCAAGAACTCTAAACACTATCAATAAAACAGTGCTGTCAACGTTTTCGAAGAAAAACTATAAATTGTGTAGATTCAAACAATGGTAAATTGACCACAACGTCAAATTCAAACAAGACTACAAAAATAAGCAACAATAATACACACATTTATTGGTATAAAGTAGAAAATGTTAAAAAAATAAAATTTAAAAAAAATTAAAATAAAAAAATTCATCTTAAAGCTTTAATAGAAGAAACTCTTGTTGTTGATGAAAAATTGAAGCTTTCAACAAGATTCAACTTAGGTTTGAGTTGCTCAATGATGGACTTAGAAAATGTTAACTAAAAATTCGAAACAAAGAGGTAGAGAATACAATGGAAAAAAAAAAAAAAAAGGTGGAGAGATACGGTGGAAATAAGAGGCAGAGAATATGGGGAAATGACAACATTTGGGAGGCAATGGTGAGAATATCACTAAGGGGCTGTTTGTTTGCTTTTTTTTTTAAGATACGTCTTATTAGCTCATTTAACTTAAATTAAGATAATTAGTTTTGTTTGTTTTTGGTTTTTACATAAATCTTATTTTAAGATTTATATGTCTATTAGAAAAAGTCAATTTTTTTTGGCTTTTATCTTATTTAAAAAGCACTGGATTAAAGTCTCCAAGATATATTTCCACAAATGCCCTCTAACATTTCATATATTTACAATTTTATACAACCAAAATTAAACCCTAAAAATCACATTTCTGTCAAAATCACTATATCAAGAACTTCTTCTTGCAGCTGCAGCGGACTTGCATAGCTATACAAGTCCTCAATTACTCGCCGGAATCTATTTTCCAACCACCTATGAGCAAAATCGGCACGTTTGTATCTTCGAATTTTTTTTAGTTCGATTTATTTAAAAGTTTATTTTATTCGATTCTCTAATCTGAAATATTTGGGCTTAAATGTTTGATTGTATTTCTATATATGTTTGTATGTGTGAATTTGCTTTGTTTCTTTGTCTACATACTCAGATGTTGAATTTGCTCTATTTCTTTGTCTGTGTTTTTTGGTGCTAATTTTGAATGAGAATTGTTGTATTTTGGTGGAAATGATTTTGTGATGATTTTGAATGGGTTATTATGAGTGTAGAACTTTGTTTGTTGAAAATTCTGTGATCTGCTTCTATGTCAAGTATGACTTGTTTTATGGTTTCCAAAATAAATTTTAGTTGAGATTTTTTGTGACTGTTACTGGACCCACCTTTACCTTCTAAATGCAATTTCTTCGTGTACTAGTTTTTCCAAGATGGGTGCTCTTGAATTATTACATAGTATCGATATATCTTTATGCACATATTCTAAGTAATAGAATTGGCAGGAGACTGTTATAGACACTGCTTATGTAAGTCAAAGTTCAAGTTCCAGAGAGGTGATTAACCCTATAATTGACCTTGTAGTTTCATTTCATTTATTTAAATTTTAAAATGAGGTAAGCCTAGGATGAGACTTGACTACTTGAGAGAGAAGAAGACTAGAAGAGAGCACTATGAATCATTGCTTTTCTTTTAATATTATCTGTGATGATTGGTGTTAGTTGATATATATTTTGAGTGTTACGTATTTTTTTGGAATAAAATGACATGCATCTAATAACATGTTAACAACATTTAGGTATAAATGACTCAATCTAGTAGGGCAAATTGGAGTGATACCCTTCCGACGAAACATTTAATGGATCTTTGTCTTCATGAGGCAAATAGTGGTTTTAGATTTGGAGCAACATCGAAACCTTCTACTTGGACTCGTATTGTTGAAGGATTGGAAAAGACGATCGGAAACGTCTAAACCAAAAGCAACTTAAAAATGGGTGGGACTGCATGAAAATGCAATATCAAACGTGGACTAAATTGACAAACACTACAAGACATGGTTATAACTCAGTGACTCGTACTACTAATTGGCTAGATGAGAGATAGGAAAAATACCTCAAGGCAAATATTTTTTAACTTTCTTTTAAATTATTTAGCTATCTATCAACATATTTAGTTAATTAAATATTTATTTTGTAAAACGATGCTAAACAATTTCGCTATAAGCCTTTACCAAATTGTGAAGAGTTAGAACAATTATTTGATGGAGTGTTAGGGACAGAAATTGAGAATTTGAGTTCTGGTATGGAAAAGATACCTGAAATTGGCTTCACATCTTCAACTTATTCAACATCAACACATTCAACAGGTTTTGTTAGACAAATGGAGGAAAATGAGGATGTCAATTTAAATATGTCCAATGAGTGTGAGTATGGTCCTAAGGGGAAGAAACAAAAGAGAAGTAAATTGGATCAAACCCATGAAAAAGTGTGTAAATCATAGAGGTTTTAGAGAAAGATAGAGGACCATCAGTGGATGATTGTATGAAAATTTTATGAAGGCTATTAACATATGAGGATCCATAATATTTTGTAGCAACTAATGTTTTATGTAAACGGAAGGAGTATTGAGTTATATGGATGGGCATGCCAAGTGATGAAGAGCAAATCGCATGGATTAGTAGTTTAACAAAAAAAAAAACCTTAATGTACTTTGTTTTGTAATTGCCGACTATATTTGTGGTGTATGTGTTGATTTAAATTAAATTTTTGCTTATTATGTTGGATTTAATGGCCATGTAATAATTGATACCTTTAGTGGGGTTTGCTTATTATGTTTGGATTTAAATGCTTATTATCTACATATGGATTAGCTTAATTGTCTTCTTTCATTGTTATGTTTTTATTATCTTGTAGTGGAGCAAAGATGCCAAAACTATGTTTTTATTATAGAAATTTTTTATTTTTTTTTTAACAATAAAATGTCTATGGGAAGTCCTTCCGGTTACTTAAGTAGTTCTATGTCATCGTCATCAAGTGAAGACGATGATGTGAATGTGAAGCTTAAAAGCATATTACAGAAACGATTGATTCTACAATTACCTGCGTTATTAACTACTAGTAAGGTACCTGTTAGTACATCATCACTTTCAGGTTCACGTTTTATTCAAGAGCTTTTAGCAGGTGCATCTACTATATGTTATGAATTAATGCGGATGGAGAAGAGTTGTTTTGTTTTTTTGTGTCAAATGTTTCGAGAAAGGGGATGGCTTGTCAATAGTAAATATTTGATTGTTAAGGAGAAAATGGCAATGTTTTTAATGACGGTTAGTCATAATCTTCAAAATAGACTTGTTAAAAATAAGTTCCAACACTCGGGTCAGACAGTACACAAATACTTTCATCATGTTTTGAATACCATAATGAAGTTTTCCAAGGAAATGATTACTCCTCCTTCATTTAATGATAAATTTAGTGGCATTTCTAAGCGTCGACTCAGACAAGTTTTTAAGGTATATATATTATTTTATTATTTTAATACAATTACTTTATCTCATACTTACATTATTCTTTACAATAACAATATTATTTATATATAGGATGTCGTTGGTGCAATTGATGAAACTTTAGTTCATGCATGCATTCCGAGTGATAAACAAGTGTCATATAGGAGTCGTGGGAAAGGGGAATGTTTTCAAAATGTGATGGCAATTTGTGATTTTGATATGATCTTTAAGTATGTTGTCGCCGGATAGGAAGGAACAACACACAATTCAAGAGTCTTGAGATAAATGATATATGATTCAAGACATAATTTTCCCATGCCACCACCCTAATATTATTTATTGCAATCTTATATTATTTCTTATAATAGCTCATTGAAGTTTTTTTCTATTATTGTTATTAATCGAAATGACATTATTTTACAAATAAATATTATTTAGTGGATGCAGCATATACACATATTAGAGGATTTATGGCACCATATTGCAATGCTCGTTATTGGTTAAATGACTTTTGTAGTGGTGGTCGTGCTAACACTATAAAGGAGGTTTTCAATCAATGTCATTCAAGACTGAGGAATATTATTGAGCGTGCTTTTGGTGTGTTAAAAACACGTTTTTCAATATTAAAAAGGATGTCATCGTACTCATTCAACACCCAGAGAAGGATAGTGTTGGCATGCTTTGCACTATACAACTTTTTTCGAAAGACATCAATTAATGATGAATTATTTTCTCAATATGATGATGAAGAAGTTCAGTTGGAGAATTCAACCCAAAATCAAACATCAAACACGGATAATTCTTTTAAACCTTCAGACTAGTAGTTTATGCAGGGGCTTCGAGAACAAATTACAAATCAACTCTTTTCAAACACATAATTTTTGTTGTTGTTTATTAGTGTGAAAAAAAAATTAAAACATTAATTTTTACGTTGGAATTCATGTTTGGTCAATTAATATTTACTAAATTTTATTGAATATTATTAATCTTTAAGAAGTGTTTTTGGATTGTTATTTGTAAATTGTTTTTATTTATTAGATTTATATGCAAGGAAAAGCTATAAGTATAAAATTGTCAAACTATTAATCTTAAGATGTTATAATATGACAAAAACAAACTTTTAAATCTTATTTTAAGGCATAAAAAAAATAAAAAAAATAAAAAAAAAAAAGTCTTCATTACTTATTTATTAAGGGGTCGTTTGTTTTTTTCCCCGAAGACTGAATAGTGACTGAAATTTGAATCTGAATGACATGTTTGTTTTTTTTCTTCACACATCTGAATGTAATGTCAACATGTTTATTTTTTGAAAATAAAATTGTTTGAAAAGAAATAATTTTACATATATACCCATGTTAAACAATTAAATATATAATATAAAATAAAAATAATCCAAAAATAATAATTATATATGAACACATACGATCATGATCTTTTTCTTCAATTACAAACAAACTTTATTTTTACTATTTTTTTTCAAAAAATAAAGGAGGCAGCAAAAAAATTCACACAAAACACTCTAAAAAAATAATATATATAAATGTATCACCATAATGAGAAGTGATTAGGGTATTTTTTTTAATTTTAAAGTTATTTTAAATAAGCAATATAATACAATATATAATAATGATGAAATTGGAGATATGTTATATATGGAGGATAGTATCGAAAGAAAAGATTTTAGACTGCATTTAATGCAATTCAGTGATTTACAATTAAGTGAAAAGTCAGGATTTTTTACTTTTTATTTTAAGTTGTTTTTTGGTATTTTAAAGTTGTTTTTTTTTGGTATTTTTAAGTTGTTTGACCACTTAAAAAAACAAACAAAACAACTTAATAATTATGATTCAGACCCATTAAGTTTTAAATGGAAAAAACAAACCACCCTTAAGTCTTTATTGAATTTAACTTAAATTAAGTCCATAATGGACTTAAGATATAAAAACAAACAGCCCATAAGTTTATAATTTAAGTCTTTTTGGCTCCAAAGATTATGATGAGGCAAAAATACCCTTTGACTTTAACTTTTTCTGTTTCTTTCTACTTTATCAACTTTTGTCTTTTATCTTCTATCTTCATTTTCGAAAGATAAAAAAAAATGCAGACCACATTTTCATTTCTTTCTCGCTTTCTTAACCTCTTCCATTTAGTTTCTCTCACTTTTTCAATAGTAGAAAATGCAGTGTATGTCGCAAATCAACCACAACAAACAAACTTGCCCAAATAGGGAGCAAAACATTTGAATTGGATATTTTGAACTATTGACATTACTGTTTTGTATTTAACGGAATTGAACTATTATATTTTCAACCTGATTGTGAATGAATTTTTTTTTTTTTTTTAAAGCGATTTTGTTTGGAATTGTGAAGGTTGTATGTTTGAAGTTTATGTTCAAAATGATTGTATTTGGAATTGTGAAGGCAAAATTGTTCAGTGTGTGAAGGCTTACTAGTTTCTACGTGAAGGAAATAAGCCTAGTATTTATGGGAATTGAAATTCGAGACTTATTCCTCCACTTTGCGAACTTACTGCCAATATGAGCAATAAGTCTCGGATTAGTAGGCACAAATCCTAGACTTATTTCCTTACATGGCAGTAAGTATATAATGAAAGGAATAGTCTCGGATTTGTGCACACCAATCCTAGACTTATTTGGCATAAATCTGAGACTTAATTGTTTCTAGACCATATATCCTTGAAAAATCCAAACACAATCAACACAATCTAAAACCATATATCAAAACACAACTGTACAAGCATTTCATAACAAAAAAAGTACAACTTTACATTATTGTTTTCATTGCCTGAAAACAAAAGTACTAACAGTTATAAAAATAATTTAACAAAAACTTCAACTGCCATTTTCAAACACATCATAGATATATCGTCATCCTTCCACTCAAACTTCTTCTTCTTTGCCACCATATGCTCAATCATCGATGGTGTGTGTGCTCCACAATTTCCCCTGCACGTTTAAATACGTTAAGTCATTGTTGTACATTAAGAAAACTACCCAGCAATTTGTTGTGGCACATTACATCGTTCTATCATGGCCATGAACATAGAGTGAGATGACATTTTTACATTCCGTTTTTTTTTTTTTTTTTGTAAAAGCCGATTTGATACATCATTGACTTTAAAAACTAACGCAAGCAGGCCACTTTTTCATTCCTGACTTTATTATCAACCATCTGCATGAATGAATCATACAGGCAAATCTGTTGTAGCGTGAGATCCACTTCTATCAATATCCAATGATCTTTCCCAACTTTACACGGGATCAATAGCTATGGTCGAAATGAAAACTTAACATAATTACTAACAAGAAAATGGTAGATACACAAAATAAACCAACCATTATACAAAATAAGTACTTACTGTTTCCACCTCGTGCCATGATAGATATCTATCTAGATACATACCTCATGCCCATGCCTAGTGGTCATTGGGCCACTTGTACATTAATACATGTCATTCATTTAGAGGTTTATCTGTTGTTCCTAGCGGTATCCATTTCTCCCACTCAACGAGCAATTCCGATTGTTTCACGTGTCCCATTACAGTGGTAAGTACCAAACTGTTACAGTTCATGAAGTTCAAATCATGTAACCAAACTGTGAGTACAATATATACTTACATAGAAGTACGGATCCATGATGTTACAGTTCTGAATGTACACATATGTGAACTTACGTTGCAGCTTACACAAGATTTTTAGGTGGGATTCCAAATGATATCAGACACGCGAAGATAAACATACTTAACTAATTAATAAATAAAAGCAAGGTTGCAATAAATAGTTATCGTATGGTTAAAGACAAACCGAGTCTTCCAGTTCTTCGTTTATTGTCTCGAACGTAATAAACCAACTGACGTCGACTGCATGTTGTAGGTCAACATCTCGATTACCATATAAACACCACATGTTAGATAAATACATGCATAATTTGTGGGATAGGCATATGTTTTAAATGATGTGTACCTGTTATTCAAATTCGTCTTAAAGGCTTCGTACTCCGCTAACACATCAGGTGTAATAAATTCCTTAATATAATTGACTTTGTGGAGTATCGGTTTCGCTCTCTTCGGTTTACACGGGTTAGTGTATGGGTTGCTCAATTGGCAACCGTGTTTCCTGGTATGAACTAGGATGACCGGAGGATCAACAGCCCCCTATTGTGGAATGTTTGTACCGACTAAGGTGCTCTACACCATGGCTATCATGTCACCTGCCTTTTTAACTGGACTAATTGTCGAAATGGCTAGAGAATCAGCATCCCACTGTTGTGGAATGTCTGTACCGACTGGGGTGCTCTACGCCATGGCTACCGTGTCACATGCCCTCTCATCTAAACCGGTCATCGAATTGGTTAGAGGATTTTAACAGCTCACTGTTGTTGAATGTCTATACCGACTAGGGTGCTCTGCGCCATGGCTACTGTATCACATGCCTCATCATCTAGACCGGTTGTCAAAATGGTAAAAGATTAGTAGCCCGCTGTTATGGAATTTCTATACCGATTGGGGTACTTTGCACTAAGGCTACCATGTCATCTACCCCCTTATTAGATACCAAATTATTTTACGATACATAACAATAGAAGAACTATAAATGAAGTAAGCAAATAAAATATGTTGCAAGTCTCACCAATAATGCGTACGCAAACCTATAAAGGTTGTACTTCTCTTTCATGTGTTGTTCCGGGGCTTTCTTTTGCTCTCTATAGAACCCCTTTGTTTGGCCACACAACACATTCATGAAGCAATATATAGAGTAACTATATACAAGCGAACCCTATGGGAATGTGTCAAAAGCATCTGGGTTCTCTACTAGTCACAATTGCTATGTAGTGACCGTCCCTCTCTTGTCAGCTCTGATCAAAAACACATTGACCATCAACAGAAGACAGAGCTTCACAACATCACATAGCTCAATCCACTCACCATGTCTAACCATTGCCTTCAATTCCTCAAAACCAACTACCCCACCACAAAAGTATCTTTGGTGAATGTCATTCTCCGTCTCCACAACTCCAAACTTTAAGCCGGTGATAAGGAAAAACTCAACTTTAGAAAAACAGGCATTGACCTTGCCTAACATAAATCCATCTCACGTTGTTCCCTTCATGGTGTGTCTCCCGTAAAAGCAACTTATGCACAATCATATTAGAAAACTGCAACTCCCGGTGCATAAGTAAGAAATGTCCAACACATGAGTTTATAAACCTCTGTTTTTGAACCCTTTCATCTTACACTATGTTAAGTGCACTATCAATAGTATCCAAAATCTCAATTTGGTTGTGTCGAGTAATTGTTGCATTGTACCAATCAGCCTCTCGATTCTTCAACTTTCTCTTCAAACTCACCATCTGTATAAAGTTATAAAATAAATAAATAAATAAATAAACTCAATGGCCAATATATAAAACATAATATGGATTAAGTCTCAGATTATTAAAAAAATCTCATATTGAAGTTAACAAAAGTCTCATATTTAAGTTAAAAAGTCTTGGATTCAACTTCAAAAAGTCTCGAATTCAATATACAAAAGTCTGGGATTGATAAAAATAAGTTTCAGGTGAAGACCAATAAGGCCCTGTTTGATTTTTCCACTTAACACTGAATGACACTTAATGTGTTTCATTCAGTTATTTTGTTTGATTTTTTAAGTGTTAAAATCACCGAATGAGCACCTAAAACCACTTGAAGTGAAAAATTTTCACTCTTCACTTAACACAAATCCAGGAGAATTTAATACAAAGTTTTACTTTCAAAACTATCCTCACTAATTTAATCTATTTCCAATTTTGTCTTCTGTTAAAGCTCTAATTGTATTTATGCTTTTTTTTTTTCTTCTCACCATAACGAACTTTAGCATCAGAAAACCTAGCTGCTTCAAAACACAAGTAACTAGAGACAGATTTTCCTAGCATATTCCGGTAAGGACTCTTTCTTTCTTTTTCTATAATTTGATAATTAGTTTTATTACTTTTATTTTAGACAGATTTTGTTATGAGTTTTTTTTTTTTTTTTTTTTTGAGATGTTAATTTTAGTAAGCAAAAAAAAAGTTATATATATAACCATCATTGATGTATTTCGTGATTCCTCTTTTTGGGCTTCCCCTGTCTTTCTTCTCGTTTTCTCTATGCTTCTGTCTCTATTTTCTGTTTTTGCCTCTCTGGTCTTTGTTTAGCACTGGCTTGTTACGGGCGTTGGTCCCTTGCCTTTTGTACTTCTTGCCTTTTGTCTGTTTGAATGAATTTGGTTGTTCAATTTTTTTTTTTTTTTTTGATATTTGTTTATTTGACATGATATTTGTTTTAATTTGCCTAGTGGTAGTTGTTATGTTAATATTTTATTTGTTTGCCTTGATTTTGAATAAATCTTGCATTTCTAAAATATATATATATATATATAGTTTGAATGATTTTTTTTTGTATTTAATTTCTCAAATATATGCAATATATTATTATTATTACTATTATTATTATTGTTTGTCTCATTTAACATTATTAGTGGATGTAAATCAACAATAATAACCATTACAATGAGAAATTAATCATGTTGTTATTCATTGATAATGATATTCAATTTAGAATAAAAAAAAAAAAAAAAAACCAACCTCTTAACAAACCAATCGATCCAAAATAATATAAATTTGAAATATAACTAATAACTAAATAAATTTATTTTATAATTAATTTCCATGTTAGAGTTGTCCTTAATATATTAAAATGTAAATATATAACAAATAATAGTAAGAAGGATATAGATGTAAAAGTATAATAATTAGAAGGGTATAAATGTAAAAGTATTTATTTTCAGATATTTATAACTTAAAAAAACAAACAACTTAATTATCACTTATATTCAGTTTTCAGTAGAAAAAAAAAAAAAAAAACATGTTTTTCAGTTTTCAATCACCATTCAGTCTTCAGTAACATTCAGCACTGTTCAGCACTGTTCAGTCTTCAGACAAAAAATAAAACGTGGCTTAAGTCTTTGATTCTATTCCGAGATTCATCTTCCTCAAATCTAAAAACCTTCAAACCCTAACAATGGCGATTCTAAATCTAATATAACACAAGCAAGTCCATTCTAACTAACAAATCAGATTATTAAAAGTAAATCTAAATCTAAAGCCACCAAAACCTAAAAAGCAACGTAACTCAAATCGAAACGTGAATTTCATAAAATACCTTCGCCTCTTTGCCGAAATCTCATCGTTCATGTTGCCGTCGTCTTGTCGTCTCTAGTGGGTTGTCGTCGTCGCCCTTTCCCTATCTTCAATTGAAACCATATGAAAACTTGTTTTCTTTTTATCATATGCTTCAGTGAAACAACAAAAGGTAACAGTTAAAGGTCACCAGTGTTTAAGGGTGATTTTGGAATAAAACAACAATAGGTGTTAAAAAAAAGTTAGATTATTAACTTGGTGATAATTTTACAATCTGCCTTGGAAACAGTGCTATTAATTTAAAGCACCCATAATGAGAGAGGTAGAGAAAAAATAGAATTAGAAAATGAGTAAGTGAAGGTATAACAGCACTTACATAAGAAAAAAAAGTTACTTTGGTAAGAATTTCAAATATGGGTTATTTTGAAACAAGACCCTTCAAAATATATATATATATATACAAATAGGTAAAATGGAAAAAAATAAAAATGGGAGGAGCCACCGCCTCCCAGATCTGGGAAGAGACGATGCTTTCTTCTTGCTTTTTATGGAGGCATCTACTGTTTCCATCTTTTCTGTTCTGTGATTTCAAACTTGGGATTTGGGAAAAGGCCACATCTTCTCCTAACTGTTCTATTAGGTTTATTTATTTATTTTTAAATTTAATTTACTTAGTAATTAATTAATTATTTTTTTATTTATTAAAATTAGAGTATCTTTTAATTAAAATATCAATAATTTAATTTAAAGTTAGGGGTCGTTTGTTTTTTCCACTTATAACTTAATGGGTCTGAATTGAACTTATTAAGTTGTTTTATTTGTTTTTTTAAGTGGTCAAACAACTTAAAAATATCAAAAAACAACTTAAATAATAAAGTATGAAATTCTAACTTTTAACTTAATTCCAAATCACTATATTATAATTAAAATATTTCTTCCAAGTCTATCCTCCCAAAGAAGATATATTTCTAAATTTATCCTAATTTGATACGACGTAGAGATCTTTCTTATAACATATATATATATATATATATATATATATATATTAAACGGATTTTAGAAAGAAAAAAAAAAAACAAACCTAATAATTTCTCATAGAGACCGGTGTATATGATTCAAAAACCTATTTCAAAAAAAAAAAAAAAAATCAATAACCTATTTTTTTTATTTGGTTTCCGGTGCATATGATCCAGGAAACCAAAAAATAAAAATGGTTTCCTTAATTATATACATTGGAAATGTGGACAACATGCAACATAACTTGAACTTTTCTTTTTGACAATAAATTGAACTTGAACTTTTTTTTGCAGAATATGTAAAATTATATTTTTTGATGAATTTTTTTTTTTTTTTTTTGTTAAATTGAACGTTGTTTGTAGAAGAATATGTATGTTAAATTACTTCTTTTAATTAGTATGAGTATAAATGTAAAATTACTTATTTTCAGATAATTTTATTTTTAAAAAATAAACATGTTGACAGTACATTCAGATGTGAGAAAAAACAAACAAACATGTTATTCAGATTTAAATTTTAATCCCTATTTAATCTTTAGAAAAATTCAGGACGGTTGACTTGTCATAAAAAATACAAACGACTCTTTAATGTTGGAATTTTGAAAATGTATAAATTTGGGTTGTATTTAGAGGTACTTCAAAATTACGAACCGGGCCGGGCGGGCCCTTTTGAGAGTTTCGCTCTAGAGAGTTAATAAACTTGAGATTACGTGCATCAAAAATTTCAACACCCAAAACTTTTTTCCCGTATTCAGCACAGTTTAAAACGAAAGGAGTTTCACAAGACACATAAAAATACAGAGAGAGGCTCTGCTTCAGAGTGTCGGGGAGCGACGGCCGACGAGAAAAAGTAAATTACTAAAATTCTCCTCTATTTGTGGTTTCAATTTTCATTTCTAGGGTTTCTTGTATTCTGATTTTTATGTTTTCACTTAATTTATATGCATTGTTGAAGATCTGAAGATGTTAATAGTAATTCCATTCAAAGGAGAAATCTTTCTTTGTTATGTAATTTGTCAAATTACATAATAATTCCATTCCACATTTTGCTTCCACATTTGATTGCTATTCGAATTCAATTTTGGAAGCATATTCATTCGGGCATATATTTTCTTGACAGCCAAACGGAGAGTTAGAAATAGCTGCCTTTTGTTAATATTTGATATTTTTACTGTGTTAATCCAAATTTTCTTTTTTATTTAATATCTTTTTTTTTTTTTTTTTTTTGAAAGTTCTTTTTTATTTAATATCGAAGTTAAGTAATGATAATAATAATTTTTGAGATCGATTTATAGTTTTTTACGAAACCTGTTAGTTCCAAAGTAATGAAAATAATGTTAAATATGTTTTAATTTAAGCTATTTCTTGGCTATGAAATGGAGACGTACTCCTATAAGGTTTCATTGCTTGTACCTCGGTTTACTTTGTTAGAATTGGATCCAGCACACTGCACACCCCTATTAAAGAATTTTGCTTTTATTAATTTTCCCCAAAAAAAATTATTTTACGTAGTTGTTAAAAATTTGGAATTGAAAACGTTTCCCTCTTTTGAAACGACAAAGAAAACCCTAAACCCTTGAATTTCATTTTCAGCAATACACAATAACAACTCTTTAATTGTGAGTTCTCTTTTATTTTTCTCTGTTATTTCTAATCATTTTCATATATATGCTGCAAGTTTGTCAACGATCTATCTCTCGTTTTGGGTGTTACTGGCACTTGTACATTCATTGATTCTCTTCATATATATATATATATTTTCAATTGTTTGGGTTTCTCTAACTGTCGTGTCTAATTCTCGTAGAATTATATTAACTGAGTAATGAAATTGACTCAATTTTTTGTTTTGATCTGATTGTATTCACTACCATGTTTATGCTTTAATGTTTGAATCTTTTAAGTTTAGAAGTTGTGGTCAGAACAAAGGTGGTGAGGAATGTAAAGTAGTTACAATGCAAATCTCTAATTTGTATATTATGTAGTTTCATATGAACTTATGAAAGATATAGTGTATTTAATTTTACTTTATGAATTTATTATTCAGTATTGGAATCTCTGTGTTTATTTAAAATCCACTTGAGCTAAATTTTTAATACTTTATCTGAGATCTTTGTTCATTTGCATTTTTGTTTTTGCAGATTCTAATTTGAATCAATTACTGAAGGATAAAAGAAACACATCTAAATTTTTGATATATTCTTCAACTAATCTTTCTAGAATCTTCCCTATGAGTGTTCCTCCAAAAAGATCTCATGAAGAGGGTGGTCATTCCTCCTCTTCAAAATACCCACACGAAGATATGGGCGTATATCCGAAACTGTCATCTACAGGGGCTTCAAATGAATACAACCATACCCACTATGAGACGGGGCAAGATAGGATTGCGAAGATTCCCCGGACTGAGTCTCGTGATTCGGACAGAAGATCGCCTTTGAATTCCATATATCGAATGCCATCCTCATCTACACATGATTCACATATGGATTCTCATCCACCTGCCTCAGAAAGCAGGATGGAATCAAGGGATTCCAAGGACAATACGAGAATGGAAGCCAGGGAGTTTTATGGCGAAGCAAAGAGGGATACTCAAAGTGTTAAAGGTGACAAGGACACAAGGTATGACAATAGAGGTGATGACAATAAAGAAGTGAAATATGATAGGGAGAGTTATAATGATGTAAAGGGTGATCCAAAGATAGAAAAGGAAGGCTATGGGGCTTTGAACTGGAAAGAATCGAAGGAATACCTTCGAGGAAAAAGATATTCTGAATCGCCAAGTGGCAGTATTGATCAATGGCATCCATTGCGTGGTAATTCCCAAGGCCCATCTGAGGTTGGGAAGGATGTTTCAGCAACGAAAGAGAGGGATTATGCAGAAGGATATGAGGCTACTGGGGAGAACAGAATTGATTCAAAAGGTGAGGATCAATTTAAAGAAAAAGAAAGGAAAAGGAAAGATTTAAAGCACCGGGATTGGGGAGACAGAGATAAGGAAAGAAGTGACCGTAGGAGTAGTATGCAAGTTGGTAATAGCAGTAGTGATTACAAAGAATCAGCAAGGGAAGAGAGAGAATCAGAGAAGTGGGAGAGGGACAGGAAGGATCTTTCAAAAGACAAGGAGAAACAAAAAGAAAGGGAAAAAGATCATATTAAGAGAGAGCCATGGAATGGAGTTGAGAAAGAGGGTTTGCACAATGAGAAGGAGTTGGGAGAAGGATCTGCTAAAGTGCTGCTGCCAGAGCAGGAGAATTCAGCATTGGAGCAGAAAAAACAGAAAGAGTTTGATAGCTGGAAAAATGTTGAGAAGGAAGCTAGAGATAGGAGGAGAGATAGAGAGGTTGATATGGAAGGAGATAGACCTGAAAAGCGCAGTAGGTGCTACGACAAAGAATCTGATGATGGATGTGCTGATGGTGAAGGTACTACAGAAAGGGATAGGGAAGTTTTTAATTATGGAGTTCAACAGCGTAAGAGGATGCTCCGGCCAAGAGGCAGCCCTCAAGTGGGAAATCGTGAGCCCCGTTTTAGATCCCGTCCTCAGGATAATGAAGGGTGTGTTTTATATTCTTATGCTTGTTTAAATTCAAGTAAATTTAGATAATGATTTATATTGATAGAATGTTGGTTATGCCCTGATGTTCTACTTGCCCTGTTACTGCTATAATATCTGATTTTGTCTTTACACATTTCTTCCTCTGTAGTTCTATTGCTGGGTGTTAATGTTTCCTGTCTCTTTTCCTCTAAACTTAAATTTTGTTTTAAATTTTGTCTCATGAGTTTCTACGATGTAATGCTAGGGAATCTTTAATGGGTTACAAGGTACAGTATATCCTATTCTTATTGCAATTAACATTACAACTTGTCTTTCTGTCAACTACAAGATTTTCTCAATCACTTTTCGTGTATTATCTTTGTGTAAATAATAGACACATATGGGTTTGGGAATGCAGTTAGTTAGAACAATTTCTAAGAAAGGTTGTATTCATGGAATTATTATCCTTAATAACTTTGATTTTAGGTTTAACATTGTTGAGACTAGAGAGTGATGTATTAAGATTTTTTATTTTACACTCTTGAATCAATTATCATTGTCTGGTCGTATAATGATAAGAATCCTAGAATGGTAAGAGCAAGCACTTGGGTTCGACTATGACTGTGAGAGGTGCCACTTTGTGCAAAAATTTTCTTAAGGGTAGGAATAGAAACAATTCTCAAAACACCCTTCTAAGGCCCTAAGGTGAGACCATTATTTTCTTCCTTTCTTCCCCCTTCTTTTGAACTTCACTTCTATTACCACCTCTAGTAAATTCTCTGCCATTGTGAGTTCTGTGTTATTTTAGGTTTACTGTTTTATGTTATTATATATGCTCAGCAAAATATAGAAATATCATGTATACGCCTTGGTTTATATTTTTGTCGTATAATAATAACTATTTGTTATTTGTTATATTGGGGGGCGGGGATACTGTATTCTGCAAGATAAGTTGTTGCAGAAGATGGTTTTTGGAGCTCTCCAAAAGGGTTTTTTGGCCTCCAATGTTCACTGCTAATTAACTTTCTTAATCTCAGTTTTTTTTTAATAATAATATGTTATTTTCATATAGAAAGTACATCTTTAATATTCATAAAGTTAATTTTACTTTTAATTGTTTTATTCTTGTTGGTTAACTGCTTTTGGGATCGCCCCAATTGCATGTTTTGTGGAGTTATTAATTAGACAGGAAATCCACATTCTCACTCTAGGCGAGTCGGAGCTTCATTTGTCTTTATCCCGTCTATTTTGCCTTACTGGCTTCTGCAGAAATTTTTGCTAAGAACACCCATGTTATGGATGTATAAGGGTTTGTTATCAATTAAGTGACTCTCTCTGTCATGCATATTTTGGGAATGTGGTCTGATTTTGTACTTTCTAATGTTAATATCCTAACATATGCTCAACTAAAGTATAAGTTATTGGTAAGCTTCCTAGTTCACATTTTTTTGGTCGGAATTATTAGCAAGAAGAAGGTTCCTATTTTACATTTACATCACTTCAGCCATTATTGAGACTATTGGAAATACTGAAATGATGATTTCCCCTTTCTATGCCGCTTTTTTTTTTTCCCTGTCTGTCTAATTACCATATAGGTTGAAGGGGTTAGCTGTAAGCTTCATTCGACACAATATCTGCACATCTTGACCAATTGGCTCGAGTTAATAGGTTAATACTCATTATTAAATATTCAAGCATAAACTTCACTGAGATAATTTTTTTTTTTTTTTAAATGTATGGTTATCATTTATGCTAAATTTCCACGAGAAGTCTTAGTTATTATTAATAATCTTTCTTAAAATGTAATTTGTATGAATGTAAATGAATTTGGATGTAGGTTATGCCAGTGTACTTGCATTTCTTGTTTGCTGAAACTCTTTTTTTACTCTCTCTCTCTCTCTCGTTTTTTAGGTGGCTTATCACTCACTGATCTTATTTTTGCTTTCTTTGTTTTGCAGATCTCAAGGTAATCTTTGAAATCCCCCTTTGTTCAGCTGGAACATTATTTGCTCATTTGGGTGGCGGGGATTTTCAACTTGGTGAAGTGATACCGTTCTAAAAGAATTACTTAAATGTTTTAAATTTGTATGATGTGTTTGTGTATAAAAAATGTGCATTGGTATAAAAAAGTTTGGCACACAGTGAGCTGAATTTTTTTTTTTGAGGGATTGAGTTCTATTTTCATTTTAAAATTCCAAGGTGGTGCTTACCAAAGTCAATTTCTCTTGTTGGTTAGATGCAAATATTTCTTTCAAATGTGTTTCTATGTTTACTGGGTGCATTTACCATAGTATAATCTTAAATCAGCTTATGAATTGATAGAGATGAGCTCTTCCTGCATTCTGTGAAGGTGGTGTAATTAATTTGGTTTTGCCTTAGCCTGGTAGGATAAGCTTGATGCGATTAGAGTCTTAATATTAGAAAGAGAAAATGTGAACTCCATTGGTCTCTAATAAATTCAAACAGCCCTTTGAACTTAAAATCTTCAGCTGGAACTATTGAGATGTGACTTTTTCCCGATTTGAAATTTGACCAATGGTTGGACTGAAGTCTCTCTATGATGAAGCAGGAAAATATTTGTTCACTGCATGGTTTTGCTTGCCTAGGTTATATACAATTTTTTCTCAGCTTTCTTGTTTTGTGTAAAAAATCTATATATATATATATAGATTCTTTCATCTCTTGTTTTGTTTTCATAATAACTTATAGTGTGTGAAGTTTTGAACAATTGCTACGTGGTGTTATTGATGTGATTCAATGATGAAGCGGAAATTTATTTGGTCACTGCATGGTTTGGAGTTATATAATTTTTTTTTTTTTTTGGGTAACTGTTACGTTTTAATTTTGCTCATGTTTCAGGTAAATCTGAAGTATCTTCCGTTGTTTACAAAGTTGGTGAATGCATGCAAGAACTGATAAAGCTATGGAAAGAATTTGAAGCATCACAGGCTGATAAGAATGGTGAAAGCTCTAATAGCGGTCCTACTCTTGAAGTTAGGATACCTGCTGAGCATGTTACAGCTACAAATCGTCAAGTAAGCAAGCTACTTCATGTTAATCTGAAACAACTGAGGCCTTTGATAACATTTACTATGTGATTTGTGTTTATGAAGTCTTTCCTCGTTTCTTTCGTTTTCTTTTTCTTTTTTTTTGGGTGTAAATATTTTGGATGTGTCTTTATGCATACTTCTTTAAATTTCTTTTAATCCATGGTATGGAGATCTTGATCATCATATGTTTGAAATTTCTAAATTTTCCCTGTTTAAAACAATGTTTTAAACTGTTGAATATTGTAATGAAAATCCATAACGTTCTATAATGTTGATTTTTTTTTTTTTTTGAGTCTGCGACTGAAAACGCAGGTGTTGTGCTAGCCCTCTTGGTTGGATTGATCTGTCAGTAAAAAGAAGCGACATCTTTTGTCCCTTTTTTTGGATGTTTTAAACTTTGTTATTGTTTTATTTGAATGACTACTTGGTCACTTTTCCATGTATAATTAAGTTTCAATAGAAAGTTATGGCAACTTTACAAGTAGTGCATTTCACAGCAAATAATTATAGCTTTATACATCTCATGTTTTTAGTGTGGACATGTATTGTAAGCACTGGCAGCTGCTATGCTATTACCATACTTCTCAGATCTTTAAGCTCATTATGTCCAGGTCAGAGGTGGCCAGCTATGGGGTACAGATATATACACAGATGACTCTGATCTTGTTGCTGGTATGTGATGCTTTGAAGCAGAGTTAATTAATCTTTCTTGGATCTGTAATTCATTGTATTTGAGTGTGTATAAAATGTAATATTGATCTCAGCATCTTGTTTTCCAGTTCTCATGCACACTGGTTATTGCCGTCCCACTGCATCTCCACCTCCACCAGCTATTCAAGAGTTGCGTGCCACGATCCGAGTACTGCCTCCTCAAGATTGTGAGTTCATATTTTCTTGTAGCTCCCTTTATCAACTTTGACACTGCAGAATATTTAGAGTTGAAAGTGTTAAGCACTTAAGCTTGTTGGGTTTTACTCTCTCTTTTAAAAAAAAAAAATGATAATCTAAGTTCAGTTCGTGTATTGCAATATTAGAACGTGGGGTATTCAGCTAAAATTATTATACAGTGTCCGCTAGTGACAGAGAATACATGTGATGCTTTCATGAGTTTGGAAGTTGAGTCATGATTAGTATAAAGAATGAGTGCGCTTTTTTATTTATTTTTTTGATAGGAAAGAAAAAACTTTTTAAAAAAAGAAGAGAGTACAATAGTGAACCGAAAGACAAAAATAAAAATTACAATGAACTCAATAAAAAAACAAAAGCCTTCCAATCCAACATGATGAAAAATAGAGAATTGTGCTTTTTAGATATTATTAGGCTTTTTTTTTTTCTCTAGGAAACTGAAATATTTATTAGGCTTTTATAAATGAGAATTTGAGTGTGTTGATTCCGTGCAGGTGTCTTTCTCCTCTACTCTGCTCTCTATTCATTGTCTCTCTCTACATCCTTTGTTTTTCTTGCATTCACATATTCTTGATCTTTATTATCGGCCCTCTTTCCCTGTATGCTGTTTGGCTGTGCTCTTTAATTGCTTCTCAATTGTCCTAGTTTCCTTACAAACTTTGTAAACCTACTATCATTACCCAACCTTTTTCCTCCAAATGTCACTCAACCTTAGCACCCCTGAATATTAGAGTGCTCTGTTACTGTTTATGGATACAGTAACTTACTGAAAAATCTGGTGTTTTGGACCCTTGAGTTGGGACACATGCCCCAAACTTTTTTGAATAATTTTTATGTGGAGTATTTAAGAGTGCTGTACAACTTCTTGATAAAATTTCTTATAAATTGATAGTGATTTTACTTTCAATGATTTTATAGATAAACGTTCTGTTTCAGTTAGTATAACATTAAAAATTTACAAATGAACATATATATATAACTGTGTCTTTGTGTCTAGATTTTTCGTAGTTACCATGTCAAACACTCCATGTCTATAAGTAATGGAAATGGAATGTTGAAGATAGGTGTCAGTAATATATGCTTTTAGACGGAAGCAACTTTATGTTCTTTTTTGCTATTGATTTTAGCCCTTTGACTGTTACTTCCAGTTAGTTAATGTTGAGAAGCAATGTGCTGCTATATTTATTTGTATCTTCTTTTTAATATTTTCTAGTTGACTTTACCATTAATAGTTGAAAAGGCATTGTGGACCTGGGCAGACGACAGAAACATATTCTGAAACTTACTAGTTGCATTTCATGGCTATCCTATTAGTAGTAATGCATGCTCTCGTTTTTCCTGTTTGTGGTTCTGCAATTTTTGTTATAACTCATGCTATTCTTTGTGTTATCCTGCTCCTCAAACTTTTGTCACAGGTTACACATCTGAACAAAGAAATAATGTTCGTTCACGTGCGTGGGGAGCTGGAAGTGGTTGTAGTTACCGTGTCGAGAGGTGCTGCGTTGTGAAGGTGACAAGTACCTTGGTTATCTATGCATTTTCTGCAGCAGATATATAATTAATTATGTGTTAGAGATTTGATGGTTGTATAATTTATGAAGTTTTTACAAGTCTATATATATATATATAGATTCTAGTTTTATTTGACTCTAAATACTTGATTAATATTATTTAATCTTTGCTAAGAGTCCTATTATTATTATTATTATATTATTATTAATCTGTAGTAACAGCTGTTCAATGTGCAGAATCAGTATAGTGTTTTATTTTTTCACATTTTGATTGTCATATGTGTGTATTTTAATTGCAGAAAGGAGGCGGAACCATTGATCTGGAGCCTTGTCTTACACATTCGTCTACAGTGGAGCCTACCCTTGCTCCAGTGGCAGTTGAAAGGACAATGACCACAAGAGCTGCAGCTTCGGTATGGCATGACATTGTTTTGTTAAATTAACTTTTGGATTTATGTTCGCGGTTGTCTTTATTATCCTCTTTCTCAGTGTTCTAGTAGGCGCTAGGTGCCAGTCGTACGGTAGACCGTCACTGTGTCGCCTAGCGCCTAGACTGAATTAGCCAAAAAGATGCCGTTTTGGAAAAAAAAATTGCTGGACTCCGCCTAGGCCACGGCCTTCCTCGCGGGTCCACCTAAGGCCTAGGCCTATTCCTAGAACCATGTTCTTTCTTATGCAAGTCTTTCATGAAGCTGCACTTTGGAAACCCTTCATATTGACTTTTGATATGTTGAACATGTAAAACATTTGACTTGGTGGACTCTCAAAATTCATTTAGCATGCAGCAATTGACAAGCCATCTGGCGTAAATGAAGCAACTGTTTAAAGTTTATATTGGAATTTGGTTGTGGTTTCTATATTTTCTTCTTCAATTCGATCCCTGTTTTTCCTCTCCCTCTGTCTTTTCCAAAATCCTGATTCCATTAGGGTGCACCATGAGAAGTTCTCCCATTTTGCAACTTCAGTATGGGGCATGAACTTTAAAGGTTTTTCTGAAGGTATTTAGTTATAGGTGGTTTAAAAATTACATCTTAGTGGAAATAAAATTTTTATTTGATAATCGGCCATACATTGGCCATATCGTTTTATAGTTTTTTGTAAATTTGCATGAATTGTGAGAATATGCTTGTAGTTAGAATCGTTTTTGCTTATACTTTCAATCAATAATTTGAGTTACTATTGTCATATATACTCTATGGGATACAATTTAGAAATTATATTAGAGGCTTCCTTATCTTGGAGGTGGAAATGAGTTAGGTTGTTGGAAAAAGAACTTTCTACAACTAAGTTGAGGGCATAATGGGTGAAAGCTGGTCTACGTCTTAACTCTACTTGCATAGTTGTATGTGATATATTGATTAGTAGTTGCCCATTCTACTGATTTAATGATTTCTAAATTTTTTTGTAATGTCTAATTATTATGTCTGTTCATAAAATAATTAAGATACAATTTATAAATATTATGTCCGTTGGTAAAATAATTAAGATACAATTTATAAATATGGTACGATGGCGTTATCAAACATCTAATGTTTTTCTTTTCGATGCTATCAGTTATGGTTAGATTAGATGCAACACTTTTGTTATTTAAATATTTTTCGTGTTTCTTCACATATTTTTAAAATTTGATTTTTCAGATTACTGTCATAATTATAATACTGAATTACTATGTTCTCATTGCCATCAACTCCAAAGGAAAATTAATTTTTTGGACCACATTTTTTGTTGATATCATTTTGTTTGTGTGTGGCACACTTGTGTGACTGCATGCTTTCTGTGTTCTAAATAACAATCTTAACTGATAGCTTTCACTCTTCAGAATGCTTTGCGTCAACAAAGGTTTGTGCGAGAAGTAACAATACAGTACAACCTCTGCAATGAACCTTGGTACTTTTAACTCTTTTTGACATTTTCTTGCATTAATGTCTTTGTATTTTCATGGGAGATAAGTATATTCTTGGAAATGGTTATTGACCGTCATTGTGCATCAAGAAGTTGCTGGCCACATGCTTATTGATGTGTTTATATGAGTGATGCATCTGTGATACTAGGACTAGGATTATTCCAAAGATTTCCAATTCCCTTTGTATCCCTTTTTAATTATAGGATGATTGCTATTCTGTTTTGATATGTTAATGCTCCATGAACAGTGTTTTTCTTCCTCCACGCTCTGGATTAATAACCTATTCTAGAGATTGTTTCTTTCTTACTTTTTTCCTTGGATGCAGATTATAATTGAAATGAAAGTTGGTTACCATTCAATTTTATTCGCTTGATTTTGATGCAGCATTAGGATTGTGTTTGCTTTCATGCTTGTGCATTTGATAAATGTGAATTAGTAACCCATCCTATGGCCTAAGACTGACAAGTAGATAACATCACAGTTAGTATTCATTTACAACTCAGTGATGCAATGAAGGTGTTTGCAATGGTCTGGTATATATTTCTTTACGTTCTAGCTTGTTTCTGTTACTGTATAATTTCATTTCTTCCATTTTTTTTATTTATTATTATTTTTTTTATATATTATACCTTTTTATCCCATTAATACCGATGTGTTTTTCTGTGCTAATTGATTTTGAATGTTTGCAAACTCTTTCAGGATTAAGTACAGTATAAGTATTGTAGCTGATAAAGGTCTGAAAAAGCCCCTTTATACGTCTGCACGTTTGAAAAAGGGAGAGGTTCTGTATTTGGAAACACATTCATGCAGGTATCCCTTATATCTTCTTCCTGATTCTTTACCAGCTTGATTGTTTCTCACTAGGTTTTAGGATACGTGATACCTTGTTTTGATAGAGTTTTGTATCAGTCACTATTCTTTATTTTGCCTTTTATTTGTGTTATTGTTCTTTACCCTTTTCATTAATAACGTATCAAATGATGGAAAAAAAGTCTGACTTTTTGGCTTGTTCATACCTTGAGAAGGTGGGTTTTAGATTTAAGATGAGGAAACATTCAGGGAAATTGCCAAGTTGAAAGAATAAGTTAGGTTTTATTTTATTTTATATTTTTATTTTTAGGCATAGCGTTCTGCATTCCGCTCATTCTATTTAGTCTTTAATTGCAAGTGCGTTTTACACTTCATATCTTCCCATTATGGAAATGATTGCACAAAGTTATTTCTCTTGTTTGTGTATTTATGAACTGATATGTAGTTACACCATACAGTTTCCTCATGGATTTGCTGTAACTTCTGGAAGTATGTGTGACAACTTGCCGGTGCTTTTATTTTCTAATATTTTGAGTTATTATCTGAAGGTATGAACTCTGCTTTACGGGAGAGAAGATGGTCAAAGCTATGCCAGCATCTCAGTCACATGATGCAGATACAGAAAAGTCTCAAAATCACCATGCACACTCCATAAATGGTGAAAAGAATGATGGTGATAATGTTATGATTGACGTTTTTCGTTGGGCTCGCTGTAAGAAACCCCTGCCCCAGAAAGTAATGCGTTCTATTGGGATCCCACTACCCCTTGAACATGTGGAGGTACTTGATTTCAGCATATTCTCTTTCAATATCATGCTTGTTTAGAACTTTGTATAATGCTGCTTCTTTAGAACTTGGAAGGTTCTGCGGTGCTGATAGAAAGTAGGAAAGTCTTTATTTTTTAGTTTTGCATTTTTTGCTTTTACTTGGTTAATATGCAAAGCCGCTGTGCCCATCTCTCCCCACCCTACCTACTACCCCCACACACAAACACAAACAGCTCCTTGTATGTGTGATTCACGATTCAATGAAGGATTTCTTATAAATGCATAGGTGGGTCTATTCTGGAATATAACTGACTTTTACTTTATGTTTGTTAAGCGGAAACTGAAAATGTAGAAAGTTTTACAGTCAAAATTATACATGTAATCTCTGTGTGTGTTATTGGTTTAAACTTTAGAGTAAGGAGTTGAATTCATAAAGCAGAATTCAAGAAATGGGAGATTCAGCCATTGAGGAATCTTAACAAATATTGCACTATGCTAACCTCTTTATGTTATTATATTATATGTGGCATTTCTAAATGTGTCATAGATCCTCAAATGTCATAGAGTTTTGTTTCTGTTTTATTTTCTGGGGGATGCTTCTCTAATTTGGACAATGAAATTATATGCAATATATCTTTTGACATGGGGAGGTTAACTTGTTTTAACTATCATATGTTTATTTCGAAGAAAATACGTGTCTGATCTCTGTTAGCATTTATGCATGGTAGGTTAATTATTTGTTAGAAAAAGAAAAGATGCCACTCATTGGATTTGTATGTGTGTTATTCTTGAACAGGTAATAGAAGAGAATATTGACTGGGAGGATGTGCAATGGTCACAAACCGGCGTTTGGATAGCCGGCAAAGAATACACCCTAGCTCGGGTGCATTTTTTATCTTTGAATTAACAATTTAGTTGTGTCAACATGTATTATGTACAACTATTATCTTTATTTCATATACAAAACAAAGAATGCAATTGTTGAATTACATGGATGTGTTATTTCCTTTTTAATGGTAAAATCGGCAAATTTTCGTCTGTAATTGGGACTTCATTTTTATTTTTTTGCTTTATTTGGACGTTACTTCTCTTTCTCTACTGATTCAAATTAACCAAGAAAGTATATTCTGTGGTCAATTGGGGGTTTATACTGTTTTTACTGATACTGTCTGGATAATAAATTTAAATGTTGATTAATGAAATGAAGCCTTTTCTTAAAAACTGGTGATATTTTCTTAAAAACTAATTCATAAACGCTTGTTTTTCTTTTGGGTTAAGCCCGAGCAAAAGCTTTTCACCTATGGCATAAAAGGCTAAAAGCGTTTGAAGTATTATAATCGACTTCACAAATATTCTGATTGCGTTTGATATGTATATTTAACTTAGAATAATTTATATTTATATATTCCACTTGGGGTGGCAGTGATACGAACTTGGCATATTGTCAGATCGAATAAGCGTTTTCACTATTATCAATTATGATTCTAATGGTTGACAGTATAAGGTTGATCTAATAGTATGTCTATTACATCTACACCATGAGGTTATTGGTTCGAATCTTGTCTCCTTTTTTAAATTTCAAATTATTGTAATATTTAAAATAAAATAAAAAGATTCTAACTTAACTTTGGCAATATAAATCTTGTCATAATTAATATAATTGCACGCTTTAAATTTCAAAAAATCTTAACGAATTATAAACTTTAAACAAGTTCTAAACACAAATAGAAATAAAATCATTTTAAAGTTTGAAATAAAAATAAAGTCTTAACAAATTACACTAGCACTCAATTTTGTCAATGTTCTTAAGTATAAAACAAAATAAATTGGTTTGATATAAATTTAGCCTTATATTTTGGCGGATCTAATAGATTTGACGGATTTTTATATAAAAATTTAAAATGAGTTGCGATAATGACACCTCTCAAAAATTATATATACACTCCTTTTATAATTACACCCATCAAATTTTTAAAAAAATCACTAATTTGTAAATAATCCTCACTTAATATCAAAAATACCCTTTCTTTAATTATACTTATTGTATTTTTGTAAGTACACACCACATATGACTATTATTATTTTATTTAATCAACTTTATTACTATTTCAAAAAATTTTGTTACCTTTAATTCTCTTACTATTCTTTCTCTTCCCTACTTTTTTTCTCTTCTTGGTTTTTTCAAAATCAAACTCCATTTTTCATTAAAAATCCATTTTAATATTTTATTTATTTATTATTATTTATATTTGAGAACCACTTTCTGTTTAAGAGAGTTGTAAGAATGCAAGATTTGTGTCATATCTCAATTGATGTGGAAATAGATAGGTGTTAAATGATATTTCAAAAGAAAAAAAGATAGGTGTTCTATGAAATTGAAAAACATCTAATTTTTTTTTTTAACAAAAAAGAACATTTAATATTGATAAATAAATAAATAAATAAAAATTCTAAAGTGTGTTTGAAAAAAATAAAAAATATATATATAGATAATATAGTTAATTTAAAAGTTTGTTTATATACATAATGATTTTGTTCTTCTAAAAAAAATTAATTTAAAACTTTACTTTTTCACACTCAAAATTGTCTCATGATTTTGATTCATTTTCTATACTTAGCAATTAATTTGTATTTCCTTAAAACATATTGAAAATATATTTAAAAGAGAATCTAGGGTTTATTAGAATAGAAAGAGTTTTTATGATATATATTAGGATAATGTTAGACATCCAACCATTTTGTCCAACTTTTGCATCCAACCATTGATGTGTCAATTGGTGGATGGATATACATTAATAATGATTTATCCATGGATCACCAATTGACACATCAATGGTTGGATGCAAAAATTGGACAAAATGGTTGAATGTCTAACATTGTCCTATATATTAATATCAAACCATTAATAGGGAGAAAAAAAAGAGATTAAAATAGGAAATTAATTAATAATTATTGGTAGATGTACTAATAAACAATTATGGGTCGTTTGTTTTTTCCACTTAAAACTTGTCTGGATCATAATTATTAAATTGTTTTTTTTTTTTTTTTAAGTGGTCAAACAACTTAAAAATACATAATAAAAAAAAAATACATAAAAAAAAAACTTAAATAAAATGTAAAAAATTCATAATTTTTCACTTGATTGCAAATCACTAAATTGCATTAAATGCAATCCAAAATCTTTTTTTCCGATATTATCCCTCATATATAACATATTTCCAATTTTATCATAATTATATATAGTATAGAAATATTTATTTTAATATATTAATTATTTTAAATAGTTTTAAAAATAAAAAAGAACCATAATCACTTCTCATATTGGTGTTTAATATCACTACTTTACTATGATATCAGAGTGATATATTTATATATATATATACAATATATATATATATATATATTATAGTGTTTTGTGTGAGTTTTCCTGGTACCCCTTTTATTTTTTGAAAAAAAAAACAAAAACCGTTTCTTTTCTTGGTAAAAACGAAGTTTGTTTGTAATTAAAGAAGAAGATCATGGTCATATGTGTTTTATTTATTATTTTTGGATTGTTATTATTCCATATTATATGTATAATTGTTTAACATGGGTATAAATGTAAAATTATTTATCTTCAAATAATTTTACTTTTAAAAAAACAAACGTGTTGACAATACATTCAGATGTGAGAAAAAAAAAAATATATATATATATATATATATATGTCATTCAAGTTCAGATTTCAATCGATATTCAGTCTTTAGAAAAATTCATGACTGTTCAACCTTCAGACATAAAAACAAACGGCCCCTTAGTCCTCAATGGTATTATTTGATTTTTTAAAAACATACTAATTTATAATATATATATGATTTTTAAGGGATGTAAATATCGTCACTCATCTAAGATTTGATACGATCCAATAGATTTCAAAATTAGAATCCAATCCGATTCAATCCAACCATGTCCTCAAATCCAATGGATTGGATCGGATTGGATTGGATCATACACGGACCTACAATAATTTTTCTTTTATTAATTTACCTCTTTAAAAAATATATATTTTGCGTAGTTGTTATAAATTTGGAATTGAGAACGTTTCCATCTTTTGAAACGACAAAGAAAACCCTAAACCCTAGAATTTCACTTTCAGCAATACACAATATCAACTCTTTAATTGTGAGTTCTCTTTTACTTTTCTCTGCTATTTCTAATAATTTTCATATATATGCTGTAAGTTTGTCAACAATCTATCTCTCGTTTTGGGTGTTACTCGCTCTTGTACATGCATTGATTCTCTTCATATACTTGTTTTTTCAATTGTTTGGGTTTCTCTAACTGTCGTGTTTAATTAAGAAATTGACTCAATTTTCTGTTTTGTTCTGATTGTATTCACAACCATGTTTATGTTTTAATTTTTGAATCTTTGAAGTTTAGGAGTTGTAGTCAAAATCAAAGGTGGTGAGGAATATAAAGTAGATACAATGCCAATCTCTAATGTGCATATATCTGTAGTTTCATAGGATCTGAAATCTAAAGGAACTTTCTCGAGCCTTAGAGAAAATGTATAATTCCAAACACCAATGATGGAAATCACTGCAAATTTGATTCAATTAAGAGGATAAAACCATATTATATAAAGTTAGTAAAGAATGAACCTTGGTTGCCCGGGAGATTACATTAGCTAATAATGTTTGCCTGGGAATGGTGAATCTATCTATCTAAATAAAATGTGTAATTATTCGTTCTCGTTTCTCTAAGGAATTGATAATATTTGTAGTAACCTTCTCTTTGAGTCTTAGCTTTCAGTATTTAGAAGTTGTGATGATTCATGAATCATGACTATGTTTTCTGCTAATGTGGTTGTCTTTGCTTTACTATTACTTTTGCATTTTAAGCCCTGTTGTTTATGGGTGCTTTAATTGCTATTGGACATGAAATTTTGTAATTTATGAGAATTAAGTAATTTTGGGCTTTAATTTTATTTTTTAATGGAGACAGTTGGAATCAAAAGTTCAAAATTGTTGATATGTGTTTAAAATTAAAACATGTCTATTGATTTTAGTGCACAAATGAATTATGTCGATGAGGATGGTACTTCGGGCTCAGGGGATGATACGAACATGTTAGATGGACACAGCAAGCGTCAGCCTGTAACACCATCAAGTTCTGGTCGTCGCAAGAGAAGTCGCAAAACTGCTGGTGATGCCATTGTGGATGCTATGCTGGAAATAGCTGCCGCTTCAAAAATGAGGGCAGCTGCAATTATGAAGAATGAGGAGAGATTTTCAATAAGCCGATGCATTAAAGTTTTGGATGAGATGCAAGGTGTTGATCAACGAATTTACTTTCTTGCCTTGGACTTATTTGAGAACCCAAATGCCAGGGAAATCTTTATATCTCTTAAGAGTGAGAAACGGTTGCTATGGTTGCAGGGCAAGTGTAGTGTTTCCTCTAGTTGAATAGTTCAACTAACATAATCAGTTGTTTACTTTTTTAGTTCTGAACCTGTGGTCATGGTCTATGTGATCATTGTACAGCAGAGGAACTCTTACAATTGTAATTAGTCAACTGTTTGATGGCTGTTTCATTAGCTTAATGATTTAAAATGATAATTAGAGGTTCCGCTTTTCATCTCTCTGTTTATTATTTCTTCTTTATTTTTTGTTGATATACGGTTTCTTATTTCTTATTTTTGAAGCACAAAAGTTTTATTAGAATACTTTTAAGGAGTGACCCATTGTTTATATCATTATTTAGTTTCGCATTGTTATATATACTGCATTTAATTCTATTTCTACAGATACATCAGCCAGCATGGATGATTTTGACATAGAATTGGATGAGATGGAATTAGTTGCGGCAGCTGCTGGCTACTATTATTATAATAGTATAACTAAGCGACCTCAACGAGGTATGTCACTCAGTGGAAATGGATTTATGACTCAAGTGCTGGAAGGACATGATGATGTGTGTCGGGAAATGTTTCGGATGGATAAACATATATTTCACAAACTATGTGACATACTTCGACAGAGAGGCATGTTACGCGATACTTCTGGTGTTATGATAGAGGAGCAGCTTGCAATATTTCTAAATATTGTGGGTCATAATGAGCGTAATAGAGTAATCCAAGAGCGGTTTCAGCATTCAGGTGAAACCATAAGCCGGTATTTCAATAATGTGTTGAAGGCAATCAAGTCCCTCTCGCGTGAATTCTTACAGCCACCACCGTTCAGCACTCCCGCAGAAATTCTCAATAGTAAAAGATTTGATCCATATTTTAAGGTTTACATTGACACTTGTTTTATTTTCTTTTATTTTTCCTACTGCAGCTTATGTTCATTATGTTTGCCATCTCACTTATAATTATTTCCATCCAGGATTGTATTGGGGTCATAGATGGCATGCACATCCCTGCACATGTCCCAGCAAAAGATCAATCTCAATTTCGCAATAAGAAAGGCTTATTATCACAGAATGTGTTGGCAGCTTGTACTTTTGACCTACAGTTCATATTTGTTTACCCGGGCTGGGAAGGCTCTGCTCCAGATTCACGTGTCCTAAGAGCGGTTCTAGATGACCCAAATCAGAATTTCCCTCAGATTCCAGAAGGTTCTTCCCAAATATAAAAATACAGAAGCATGCAATTTCTTGTATATAAACTTTTCATATATTTCTTATTATATAACATATGATAGATATGAAAGCTTTACTTATGCATTAAGTCTTGAATGTTTCAGGTAAGTATTACCTCGTTGACATGGGCTATGCAAACACTCAAGGATTTATTGCTCCATATGTAGGAGTCCGGTCTCACCTGCATGAATTCATAGGTGCCAATCAATTGCCTAGAAATGCAAAGGAACTTTTCAATCATCGGCATTCATCTCTAAGAAATGTGATTCAGAAGTGTTTTGATGTGTTGAAAACTCGATTTCCTATTCTAAAAGTCGCTCCTCAGTATGCATTTCATATACAAAGGGATATAGTTATAGCAGCATGTGTTCTTCATAATTTCATCCGGCGTGAGGAAAGAAATGATTGGTTGTTTAGTGCCATTGCTGGGGTGGTAGCTGAAGAGTTGCCTGATTTTGATGATCAGTTAGACATGCAGTTAGCTTGTTCAATGCAGGAGCAAATCGCATCAGCATCACGGGATTCAATTGCAACGGGTATGTGGAACGACTTCATAAACAAATGGAATGAATGGTGATTGCTGATGCTGTATAGAGTTTTGTTATCTTAAATTTGGTATATATTCCTTCACACACCACAAAGCTTAATGTTTCTACTTTCTATTGTGATGGGGAAAGTCCCTTTGACGCAGATTTTTTGAAGGAATTGCAAAATTTTTGGGATGAATTATTGCTATGTTTTTTTTTTCATCTTTCAGTGCTTATCTGGAAAATAAAAATTTAAGCTAGCATTCCAGTTTGATGATCCTATTCATGGTTTAAGAGTTTAAGATTGAAAGTCAGCAATAGAGAAGTCAATTTCCAGGCAGATTGATGATGTTCATTTGTTGTTGATGATTGTCAAGGTGCTTTGATTTTACAACTTTGATGAAATCTATATTTGTCTGAAGGAGAGATTTTTTCAGAGTAAGAGCCTTATAGTTCAAATGAAATTTTAATTCTTGAGTTGATTAAGTTCACATTATTTGCTTTACTAATCTAATTACAATTCTGTCTATGCCTAGAATTTGGAATTTATGAACCACAACAATAATTTTAATATTACTGATATAATGACAGTTAGATAAACTGGTTGGAAAATTAATATCTGTTGGAAGATTTTAATTTATCAAATCACATACTCACATTATTTTAGTTAAAAGGGAAAGTTTCTCAGGAATTTATAAATTAATAAAGTAATTTAAGGCGTATTAATCATGGTTGTTATTGTCAGAGTTGCAAATACTTGCAAATTGCAATCCAATGCGAATACTATCCCACATCGAAAGTCCAGAGAGACAAAGCACGCTTTATATTACTAAAGGTGCTGCTTTTACATCACGACCTTACTTGAACAGGATCTGTTCTATAGGCTCGTACCTCTGTATCCTTGAGTTCTAAGGAGACAGGATATCAAGTCTGGTGGATGAATCATGACCGTGTGATCAGAGCGTGATTATTGGTCTCACCCATCTTCGGATGAGTGGTACTGCAGAGGATCGTTCTCAGTTAGGTTCCTGACTGGGTTGGTCACATGGTTGTCTGACAGACTCTAAAACCTTTTTTCTTTTTTCTTTTTAATTTTTTTAATTTTTTTATCAACGGTGGTCTTTTATTCAATAAAAATATATACGAAGATAATCTCTGATTAATCTCACATAAAATGATCATCTATACATTAGATCCATCGTCAAAATTGAGTTAATGAAAGTTACATTTGTACAAGTACCCTCAATAGGCAATAATGTTTTAGAATTGGGACGATAATATCCCCAATAAAGCCATTCTAACAGATATCATATGTTTATACAACTCCTTTACTTTTCCTTCAAATAGTTTCATCTCTTCTTCCAACTCTTCACACCCTCTCTTCAATTCCTCAACATCACTTCTTGTTGTATTTTTGCGCTTTATTTGATTCCTCAAATTGTGAGCCGCCTTGACCGTCTGATGCAACTCAATCAGCATCATGGACGATCCAGATTTTTGATGCTCCTTGATTTGCTTTTGGATTTGTTGCAATGAACATGACCAAGATGATGAGCGAGTACTCTTCGGTAGTAATGACATTAATCGTTGTTTTGATTTGAATGAGAGAGCTGTTCCAAGAATTTCACAGACCATTGACGTGACAGCCTTGGACCCACCTAAGATTTCACCTAGTAATGAATCTGATGATGAAGATTGAGCTAGCTTTTGGCTGAAAAATCTCTTGAAGGGTCTCTTAGTTTTCATAGCATTACGGCATGAATCCAACAAGTGTTTTGCTCGTGCTAATGTGGTTGGATGAGGCTCAATGTTGCCTTGCAGCAAATGCGAGACTACTTTTAATGACTCCACATAGTTTCGAATTGTATCTATCTTCTCTGTCAACTCGTTGCATCTATCGAGCATTTTGACATTGAAATCAAGGTAGTCGTCTATGGTTTTTCTGTCGGAAGCAGGTTGATAAGTAGTAAAATGTGAAAGAGAATTTAAGGTGATTTGTTGGGTGGCTGTGGAGGCGTCGACGAGAGCATGTAACAACCCATTAGCGTTTAGTGATTGGAGTTGGTGGCCAAATTTGGTTGTTAACGGTATCGGCGCGACTGCCGACGAAGTTGAGAGCCTCACGAGGGAGACTGTGAGTCTTCTAAGCATTGATGACGATGATGATGTCTTCATGTTTCTTCAAACCCAAGAGATGCTCTTTGCTCTAATGCTCTTTGTATGTAAAGAAGAGAGCTGCATGCATTTGAGCACGTACGTGTCAAAAGGGTGAGCAGGTAAAAAGGGAAACAAAAGCGGTGTTGTAGTGTTGTGATTGGTGTCTATTTCTAGGGAGTAGCAATTGAACTATTGAAGGGTGGGTGGCTTCTTGTGCCCTTGATTCCTTTAAAGTAGGTTATAATTTTATGTGGTGATGATTGATTATTGATGGTTGTGAGCTGTATTTTGATATCGTGGTTCATCAAGAATGTACCACGTACCATCGTTGTAGGACCCATATTTATATATCGTTTGAATTTTAATTAACCACACCTATTTGTAATGTGCTTCGAGTTTGGAAATCAAATTCCAATACATTGCCATATGAGGTTAAAAACCAGATTAAGAGAGTGGTGGCCTGATGTTCACTTTGAAAAAGGTGGCCTTGGGGCAAGAGCAAGAATCAAGATCTATTCACTAGATTTTGGGAGGTTTTGGAAAATCCAAAATCTGACCTGACATTTTGTCGTGAGAGTCCTTCCACATGGCTTGCACATATTACCTCTATTGCTTATGTTGTCTCCATGTTTGCCACGACCGATCACTTCTCCTTCTCACAGATTGGCCTTTTCTTTTTCTATTGATTTAAATTAAGTTCACATCTACCACAAAATCTTGCATGCATCATAACCACTAATGTTATGAAACATTTACATGAACAACCAATGGGATTAAATTTTCATGTCATGCATTCTTTAATTGAGTCGTGCATTATCATATTCATTTGTAATCGTGACGTTCTGTCTTTATATTATTTTCTTTTCTTTAACTACCTAGCACAACCTTATAGAACTTCTTTTTAAAAACTTTAAATAAATAGTTGCACATTTCCACCTTTTAGTCCAAGTGATGTGCACGGTGTACCTCCATTTCCATGTTAATGGTAAGAGATTCGAGTCTCACCGTAAGCATTTAAAAAGCATGTAGATCAAATAAAAAGAATTAAAGGATAAATGTTTTCCTCTAACAAGTTTATTAGTACCGGTTGATAATTTATAATTAACATTTGCATTTGATTGTTTGAGTACGATTGACAGCAATTGAGTTGAATACTTTAATTAACATGATTGAATATTATATGATCGACACTAAATTAAATTAGATTTCTTACTTAAATGTGAAATTTGAATTAAAAAACAAAAAAAAATATTGATCTTTTAAAAAAAATAATAATAAAAAAAAATTTGGAACCAATATAGGTTAGACGTCTGTTAGAACCTACCAAAATCAAGCATTACAACACGGGCCAGATGTTTACTTCTATAATTGAAATAAGTCGGCTCCCAACACCGTGAGAGGTTTCCCCACACTAATTAGTTATTACGGTTTTATAGGCAATTATGAGACAATATATACAACGTGTCAATATTTAAAACGTTGTGAGATTATGGAGATTGTGAAGTCTTATGGAATATTGATTATATATAGTTAGAATTGTAATATTTAAAAAAGGTTCAAAATTTTTCTAGCACTCTTTGCTCCCCTACTCTTAAGACTAATGCCAACTTAATAAATTCTTAAATGCGTTTCTAACAAAAACACAATTAAAACACAATCACAAAAATAAGTCTCACGCTTTTTTTTCCTAGACTTATTTTCGTGTTTTCGAGACTTATTTTGGTATTTTCGGAACTTATTTAAGTATTTATGTGACTTATTTTGTAATTTCTTAGACTTATTGAATATGTTTATAAATTCCGAGATTTATTGGGCAAATAACAAAATTTACCAATAATTTTTTTATCTTATTTATCGATTTGACCTCCATTAAAGGTCTGTTCCACCTCCATTGATGGAGGTTTTTGAAAAAAAAAAAAATCAAACAAAAATAGGACTGAACAAGTGATAGAAGAAAAAGGTGAGGATATTTTTATCCATTAGTACCATTTAAACTCAAATTATTAATCTAGTGTCAATCGTAAAAGTCACTATGGATTTGGTGCTATTTAAACCTAGTTACACTATTTAAAAATCCTATAGATAACTTGTGTGGAATCTTTTGGACTCGAATACCATTAATACCCGAGTAATTAGAAGGTTGAAACCTCATATACCTAATTTCCAGCTTCTATACCCCTTAGTTCTTTAGAAATTAATTATGTATGTTAACTTATTTTATTTGAGAGGCTAACTTAATTCAAATTTGAATTTTCTTGTAATATGAAACCATCATGCAAGCCTAATGTAACATTAGATAAGTTGTCAAGCAAAGAGAACTTGAATCGTCTCGTTGCTTACCGACCAGGTGGACAATTTAAAAAACATAGTACACAAATATTTGAAATTTGCAAAATTGGAGGGGAATTATGCAATTACAATGAATCTTAGAATTTATATATATATAATTATATATCCATGATTCCATGAATGAAGAAGTGAAGAGATATAATTAGAAGACAATGAAATCTATGTAGTAGACAATAATCAAAGCTAGCTTCAGCCGTACAACAAATTGTACTCAATCATTGATCCACATTAGGGATTAACGCATGTATGTTAAGTGTTAACTTAAAATATTTGCCGACTAATTAATTAAAGACAACTTTAAAATATTTGATTTGGACATTAGAATATATTTCATTTGATTTTCCAACCAAATTGATTCCGACAAAAGTTAGGAAATGAGATCTGGGTTCACTAATTGGCCTCTCTAGTTGCCTTTTTCGTCCCTTTGAACCATATTATATTATTATTATTAGGAGAAAAATATGAGAATTTTATTTATCAACTTTTGTAGACTATTTTTTATTTTATTTTTTGAAATAAAGCAGTGACTTACAGCTAATTAGAATTGGTTATAAAACGAGGGGAGAATTGGTCATTTGCATTCGTATGGATAGGTTATGGTAATGTTATTTTTGATTAGGATTTGTTTTTATTTATTAACTTTTGTAATCATCATCAATTACATTATATAAATATTTGAGCTCAAATAAAAGCTGGTATCATTATATTTCCAAAAAAAAAAAAAACCACTAGCACCACACAGACATGCAAGATTTTATGTTGTATAGAGTCCAATTAGTGGTGGCCACGGTTCGGTTTCGGTTTTGAGGTCCACTAAAACCGAAACCGAAACCGTGGCTCACGGTTTGGAGGCGGTTTGTAACCGTCGGTTTTTCGGTTTCGGTTTCGGTTTCGGTTTTGGATGGTTTCGGTTTCAGTTTTGGACGGTTTCGGTTTTGGTTCGTTTTTATTTTTATTTTTTATTTTTTATTATTTTTCAACTTTTTTTCCAAGTAAGATAAATCATAAAAATTGTTTGTAAATATAAAATCTTGCCAAAAAATAATTACAATTGAACAAAGTTTAAAATAAAAAAAATAATTACAAACATTTTCATTGAAGTATTTAAGTATTTAACAATGTTTAAAAGAAAAGAAATTCACCTTTATTAATAAATACAACTTTACAATTTCACAAAAAAAAAATAATAATAAATAAGAGATTGGCCTTGAAGGCTTGAATTCAAAGAAACAATATTACAAAGTAACAAAGTTAAAAATAAAAAAAAAATAATAATAAAAAAATAAAAATAAAAAATAAAAAAAAAAATAAAAAACTGACCTTGCACTTAATTTTTACCACAATTAAGTTGCCTACGTATCCTCCACCAATGTAGAGGAATCAAATGCCACGTAGTTCTTTTACCTTTAATTAGTCGCTCAATGTTGGAGTTTGGAAGTTGGAACGGAATCTAGTCGCTTCTTTCCGTACCGGTGGTTTGGTTATCTTCAAAGAAGTCGTTCACTATCTCCGGCTGAAGTTCTTGTTGTCTGTATTTTGCCTTTGTCCAATCATCAACACACGCCTGCATTTCAAGTGATTGTGGAGACATAACCGACCGTCTTGGTTCCAAAATATTTCCACCTGCACTAAATTCTTGTTCCACAGCAACGGTAGAAACCGGTGTTTCAAGAATTTGTTTGGCAATAATAGCCAAAATTGGATAATCCTGTTGATGAATCTTCCACCAAACTTGGAAACTAAATTTTTCTTCTAAAAATTCATGAGTATCTTCTAAATACCGGTCAAGCTCAGAGACAGATGAGGATGAAGATGTTCTTAATTTTTTGGCTCTTTGGGAAAACAGTCGATCCCCTAAACCCTTTAATTGGAATTTTGAGGAAGTACTAGTACCACCAGATGTGGGTGGGGGTTGTGAAACCGGCAAGTTCAAAGACGGACCATACATTCTAAGATATTCATCGTATAATTCATAAAGCAAAGTCTTAACGGAATCACAATAATGAAGAACATCAATTTCTAATCATAAACATTTGTAATAATGAGTTAAATAATCCTACAAACTTTCTAATTTAAAATGTGGATCAAAACACGGTGCAAGCAAATAAATATTTGGAATCTCCCCATAATAATTTAGCTATTTTATTTTCATAGCTGCAACACATGGACTCAATTGAACATCGAATTCACAGTCACTAAATGCATCAGCAATATTAACACTTTGAATAAGAAATAAATGAGTAGTGGGATAGTAAACACCAGATAAAGCATTGGTAGCATCATTAAAAACACGTAGCAATTCAAGAATTTTTATACATGCATTCCAATGGTTCAATTGAAGAGAAATTGAAGGAACGTTATAAGTAATAAAAGAAACTAATAATTCCTTATATTCAACACTTTCATTAAGCAGCTTATAAGTAGAATTCCAACGAGTGGTAATATCTCTAGAAAATTTTTTGGGACGCATATTATTCTGAGAGCAATATTTTAACCATTGTTTCTGGATTTTGTTATACCTCTAAATATAATTAATACTATCTCTAATTGGTCTAATAAAAGCAGAAAGCTCTGTTAATCCAGCTTGAACACACAAATTTAAAACATGGCATGCACATCTTTGGTGAAATAATTTACCCCCAAAATAGGGATTGCACAAATCTTGTAACATAGGAATAGATACGATATTACTTGCAGCATTATCAAAGCCAATAGCAAAAATTTTGTTTAGGATATTATACTCTTGAAAAATGATTTTAAGGAGTTGAAAAATATTTTAAGCTGAATGTGAGTCATCGAAAACACGAAATGCAAGAATTCTTTTTTGCATGTCCCAGTCATTGTCCATATAATGACATGTGACACCCAAATATGAATGACTACCATAATTGTCGCTCCATATGTGGGCACATACGGAAACGCGACCTTGAAATTGATAAAAAAAAAAAAAATTTCAATATGTTTTTTTCTTTTTTGAAAATGGCATTTAGTGTACGTGTGAGAGTGGATCTAGGAACACGTTGCATTGTAGGATTTAATGCATTTTGACAATAATTAACAAAACCTGCTTTCTCACCAAAACCAAAAGGTAAGTGTTCTACTGCAACCATTAATGCTAATTCTTCCCTATTTTTTTCAGACGTATAATGAAATAATTGATTACTAGAGTTTGCGTACCTGGCAATTTGAGCTTGGTTATTGGATTTCACAAATTCGGACTGGTGACTTCTTTTGATATGAGCCCAGTACGTGCCATATCCAAAGGATTTGGCAGTCTTATATGATTTGGAGTAGTAATTGCACTGTATATGGAAAAATCCACCATCTAACTCTGTTTTCTTCATATGCACTCTAAAGAGGATGGACTTCATCTGCTTTTCTTCACCTTCACTTGCAAAAAAATCATTTGAAGGGGGTGGGGGGTCAGATAGATTTTCATTAGTATTTGGGGCATTGGGATCGTGGTTGAGTCCGTCGAATTCGGGAATTATTAGAGGGGGATTAGGACTAGAAAGATGATCGGATCCAAATCGGTCTTGAAGGAACTCGTAGTATGATCGATCGTAATTAACATCACCGCCAACGTGTCCCAACAAGTTATGCATTGGACCCTTTTCTTTGTTCAAATTTCTTGAACTATCTCCTCCACTAGCCATTGAAAAATTAATAATACAAAAAATATTGATATATGTAAAGAAAATATTGTTGAAATAATAGTGGTAAACAAGTAAAAAAAAAAATAGAAGATTGTAAAAAAAAAATAATGTTGGAATAATAGTGGTAACAATATAACACTTTAAAAAAAAAAAAATAGATGTTTGAAAAAAAATATTGTTGAAATAATAGTGATGAAAAAAAATATTTTGATAGTAAAAAATAGAAGAAATAAATATTGTTAATCAATTTGATGATTGAAAAAATAGATGATAGTAAAAACTAAAAAATACAAGAAAGAATTTATATGTGAAATGAAAATTAAATAAAATTGTAGATTGTAGAGAGAAATGAGAATTTGAGATTGAGAGAGATTGAGAGAAGTTGAGAGATTGAGAGTGGTGTGAAGAATAATGAAGTGTGGGGGGTATTTATAGGATTATAGAGAGGGGTATGTTTGCAATTAGGAAAAGTTTTGGGTTTAAAATTTTTTTTAGGAAATGGCCGTTGGCCTTGGGCGTTGGGCAGAGGCAGCAGCAGTCAGCTGACAGGTGCCGTTGGCCAACGGCACCCTAATTTTTCTTTTCAAATTTTGTGCCACGTGTCAGTGATTCATTGGTCAATTTTTTTTTCATAAAACCGGCGGTTTAACCATTTCAGTTCGGTTCAACGGTAACTTTTTTAAACGATCTGCAACGTGTCATCTTCTGATTCGTCCATAATTAATTAATTAATTAATTTTTTTAAAAAAAAACTGGCGGTTTAACCATGGTTAAAACAGCTTGTTTAACCGCCGGTTTGAACCGATTTTTTAACGCCTCAAACCGAAACCATAACCGGTTCGATCGGTTTCCGACCGGTTTTGAAACCGCCGGTTCCGGTTCCGGTTCCGGTTTTGTTGCGGTTTTTAGCAGTCTGGTTTCGGTTAAACCGCGGGCAAAACCGTCGGTTTAACCAAAACCATGGCCACCTCTAAGTCCAATGCACTTGAAAGATTATTGGGATTTAAATCACTACTTGTTTTATCTCTTCCTCAACTTTTCAGGATCCATATACACATCCTTTATAAAAATGAATGGCCCTAATCTATATAATATATGCTCACCAAGTCACCCTATACTCTCTAAGCCAAATTTTAAAAAATTCTATTTATATGATTTGAATTATTATATAAAGGCATTCTGATGTTCAGTTGTACACCAGTGCACCGTTATAATATATGTTGCATGTAATTATATATATATATATATATATATATATATATAATGTTATAACATGTGAATCACTTGTGATCACATCAAAACAATGTTAATTTTATTGGATCGCATATGATCACATGTAGTGGTGGCA
This sequence comes from Acer negundo, assembly GCA_035582765.1. Classification (NCBI taxonomy): domain Eukaryota; kingdom Viridiplantae; phylum Streptophyta; class Magnoliopsida; order Sapindales; family Sapindaceae; genus Acer; species Acer negundo. The sequence goes on from CM069240.1 coordinate 13,768,597, forward strand.
AAACAGGCCGGTCCGGCCACGGGCCTGTTAGACCCGTTTTACGTAATGGGCTAGGTCGGGCTCGGCCTGTTAGCGAAACAGGCCGGGCCGGGCTGGCCTGTTGAGGGAAAGGGTGGGCTCGGCCTAGGCCTAGGGCTATGCTAGTACAGGCTAGGACATGCCGGGCCGAACCCAACGGGCTTCGAATTTTATTTTTTAAAAAATATTTTTTATACAATATTATTGTTTTATACATTGTAATAAATTTAAAAAAAAAAAAAAATTTATTCATGGAATTTTTTTTAAATAAATTTTGAAAATTTTTCCGGTAGACAGGCCTTACCAGGCCTGGCCCGGTATAAAAACACTCCCCTTACTCTATCATCTCCTCTCCTCTTGCCTCTCTGTCATCTTTTACTGATGGCACCTTTGCCGGAGATGAATCATCTGCGCATGCACCGTCGGGACCAGCGTTGCCCAGGCGTGGCGTCGCTTGGACAACGCATGATGCCCAGGCAAAGTAGAAGCAGCATCGTGTGCTGCCATGCAACGCTACACCTGGACAGCCCGACAATAGCACCGCTGGAGAGGCCCTTCCCAACAACATTGTTCTTCGATTTGGAGGAGAAGAAAAAATTAAAATAAAACCTTAAATGTGAAACATCTTCTTTCAGTAATTTTCATGTTAAAAAAAAAAGTAAAAAAAGGTTTTTAGAGTGAAGTTTAAGTAATTTCTTTGATTTTTTTTTCTACAAAAAAAATCAAAATCAAATATTCGTACGAGGAAAAAAAACAAATCTAATTACAATATGCCTAGAATTTGGAATTTATGAACCACAACAATAATTTTAATATTACTGATATAATGACAGTTAGATAAACTGGTTGGAAAATTAATATCTGTTGGAAGATTTTAATTTATCAAATCACATACTCACATTATTTTAGTTAAAAGGGATAGTTTCTCTGGAATTTATAAATTAATAAAGTAATTTAAGGCGTATTAATCATGGTTGTTATTGTCAGAGTTGCAAATACTTGCAAATTGCAATCCAATGCGAATACTATCCCACATCGAAAGTCCAGAGAAAGAAAGCACGCTTTATATTACTAAAGGTGCTGCTTACACATCACGACCTTACTTGAACAGGATCTGTTCTATAGGCTCGTACCTCTGTATCCTTGAGTTTTAAGGAGACAGGATATCAAGTCTGGTGGATGAATCATGACCATGTGATCAAGTCTGGTGGATGAATCATGACCATGTGATCAGAGCGTGATTATTGGTCTCACACATCTTCGGATGAGTGGCGCTGCAGAGGATCGTTCTCAGTCAGGCTCCTGACTGGGTTGGTCACATTGTTGTCTGATAGACTCTAAAACCTTTTTTCATCGTGCCATCATTTTTTTTTTTTGTTTTTTTTGGGTTTTTCTTCTTTCAGAACAAATGTCAACTGTGGTCTTTTATTCAATACAATTATACAAATTTAAAATTTTTTATCCTTGAAAATAGAACTTTGAATTCCCTCATAATCTAAAAGATAACTAACCAAGAAAGTAAACTTATAATCCAATAAATGTTGTGAAAAAAAACATATACGAAGATAATCTCTGGTTAATCTCACATCAAATGATCATCTACACATTAGATCCATCGTCAAAATTGAGTTAATTAAAGTTACATTTCTAAATATTGTTTTAGAACTGGGAGGACAATATCCCCAATAAAGCCATTCTAACGGATATCAAATGTTTATACATCTCCTTTAATTTTCCTTCAAAGGGTTTGATCTCTTTTTCCAATTCCTCACACCTTTTCTTCAATTCCTCAACATCACTTCTTGTTGTATTTTTGCTCTTTATTTGATTCCTCAAATTGTGAGCCGCCTTGACCGTCAGATGCAACTCAGTCAGCATCATGGACGATCCAGATTTTTGATGCTCCATGATATGCTTTTGGAGTTGTTGCAATGAACATGACCAAGATGATGAGCGAAAACTCTTCGGTAGTAATGACATTAATCGTTGCTTTGAATTGAATGAGAGAGTTGTTCCAAGAATTTCACAGACCATTGACATGACAGCCTTGGACCCACCTACGATTTCAGCTAGTAATGAATCTGATGATGAAGATTGAGCTAGCTTTTGGCTGAAAAATCTCTTCAAGGGTCTCTTAGTTTTCATAGCATTATGGCATGAATCCAACAAGTGTTTTGCACGTGCTAAGGTGGTTGGATGAGGCTGTCCTGATTCCAGCAAATGCGAGACTACTTTTAATGACTCCACATAGTTTCGAATTGTATCTATCTTCTCTGTCAACTCGTTGCATGTATCGAGCAATTTTACATTGAAATCAAGGTAGTCGTCTATGATTTTTCTGTCTGAAGGTTGACAAGTAGTGGTAAAATCTGAAAGAGAGTTTAAGGCGATTTGTTGGGTGGTGATGGCTGCGTCGACGAGAGCTTGTAACAATCCATTAGCGTTATAATGTGATATAATAATAATTTGTTGGAGGGTGTGGTGGAGTTGGTGGGCAAATGCGGTTGTTACCGGTGAAGGCGCGACTGCCGATGAAGCCGAGAGCCTCTTGATGAGGGAGATTGATGACGATGATGTTGTCTTCATGTTTCTTCAAAGGTGTGTGTGTGCAAAACCCAAGAGATGCTCTTGTCTCTTTAATCTTTATATGTAAAAAGACTAACTAGAAGAGAGGTGCTGTATGCATGCATTTGACCACGTGTCAAAAGGTGAGTAGGTAAAAAGAGAGACAAAGTGGTGTTGTTAACTTGTGATTGGTGTCTGTTTCTAGGGAGTAGCAATTAAATAGGTGGGTTGGGTCCTACTATTCTTGTAGGTTCTTGTGCCCTTGATTCCTTTAAAGTGGGGTCCATCATGCTTGACAGAGAGTTAATAAACTTATTGTTTTATGGGTGATGATTGATGATAGATGGTTGTGAGTAGTTTTTAGATATCGTGGTTAATCAAGAATGTACCACGTACCATCGGTGTAGGACCCATTACTTCCAAGTATCCAACCCATCTTTATATAGAAAGTAGAAACTACTCAAACTAACAAACCCAAACACATAAGAAATTAAAAGTGAAAAGAAATAAATAAAAAGATATAGGTATTCTTGTGTGTGGATTTGGTTAAGCCGATATATATCCAAAACTTTATAGCTTTAAGCAATTAAGCTATTAAAAACAAGATTAAGAGAGTGGTGGCCTGGTGTTCACTTTGAAAAAGGTGGACTTGGGGCAAAAGCAAGAATCAAGATCTATTCACAAGATTTTGGGAGGTTTTGGAAAATCCAAAATCTGACCTGATATTGTGTCGTGAGAGTCCTTCCACATGGCTTGCACATATTACCTCTATTGCTTATGTTGTTTCCATGTTTGCCACGACCGATCACTTCTCCTTCTCACAGATTGGCCTTTTCTTTTTCTAGTGATTTAAATTAACTTCACATCTACCACAAAATCTTGCATGCATCATAACCACTAATGTTATGACACATTTACATCAACAACCAATGGGATTAAATTTTCATGCCATGTAATTTCAGCTGTTGGATGCACCGGATGCGCATCTGCATCAGTCTACAAATGATGATTTAATTGCTGCTAAATCCTTCTGTTTTGGCTTTATTTCTATCCAACCCCATGCTTTATTCATATATTTGACATTTTGTATTCTTTTTGGATTGGGATCCTCTAATAATATAATTTATATTAAGCTTTTAATGACTCTTTAATTGAGTCATGCATTATCATATTCATTTGTAATCGTGACGTTCTGTATTTATATTATTTTCTTTTCTTTAACTACCTAGCACAACCTTATAGAACTTCTTTTTAAAAACTTTAAATAAATTGTTGCACATTTCCACCTTTTAGTCCAAGTGATGTGTACGGTGTACCTCCATTTCCATGTTAACGGTAAGAGATTCGAGTCTCATCGTATGCATTTAAAAAGCATGTAGATCAAATAAAAAGAATTAAAGGATAAATGTTTTCCTCTAACAAGTTTATTAGTACCTGTTGATAATCAATAATTAACATTTGCATTTGATTGTTTGAGTACGATTGACAGCAATTGAGTTGAATACTGTAATTAACATGAATAAATATTATATGATCGACACTAAATTAAATTAGATTTCTTACTTAAATGTGAAATTTGAATTAATCAACAAATAAAAAAATATTAATCTTTTAAAAAAAATAAAAAGATAAATCTGGAACCAATATAGGTTAGAGGTCTGTTAGAACCTACCAAAATCAAGCATTACAACAAGGGCCAGATGTTTACTTCTATAATTAAAATAAGTCGGCTCCCAACACCGTGAGAGGTTTCCCCACACTTATTAGTTATTACGGTTTTATAGGTAATTATGAGACAATATATACAATGTGTCAATATTTAAAACGTTGTGAGATGATGGAGATTGTGAAGTCTTATGGAATATTGATCATATATAGTTAGAATTGTAATATTTAAAAAAGGTTCAAAATTTTTATAGCACTCTTTGCTCCCCTACTCTTAAGACTAATGCCAACTTAATAAATTCCTAAATGTGTTTCTAACAAAAATACAATTAAAACACAATCACAAA